>CM034151.1:584676603-585099568 GCA_019776745.2 Taxus chinensis | reverse complement strand
TACATTTCAGACCCAAATGTAGTTCTAAGTGTATGTGTGTGAATTGTGTCATAAGTGTTCTTGTGCCAGTCACACTTTGTGAAGTAGAGAGCAATAACTAGATGTAGAAATGTAATAGATGGTGGATGGAATAGAATAAACTTCCCTCATATGATGTGTGATGCAAATGAACCATCCTTGTCCCTTGTGATGGAGTTAGATGGATGTAAATGAGCTCTAGATGCCTTAGATGGATGCAACCTTGGGTGGACGATAGTAGTGCCTAGTGCTTGGTCCCTCATTATGGTCTCATAACTGTATATTTATATGGTTCTCTTGATCTAATTTCGTAATTAACTCTGAAAAGATCGACTGCTAAAAATATGAAAAGCTCAAATGGCTAGAAAGTGCCCAAAAGATGTGTGTAAAGTGAAAAAAGGCTCAGGGCACCCGGAATGGGACCAGGGCGACTGGGGCACCCTATTACTAGCCTTGGCACCCTAGTTAAGGGTAGAATGACATAGAATGATGAAAATAGACTGGGCAAGTATGTGTTGAAGGTCGCAAGTGACAACAGAAAGAAAAATAAAAAGGCCAAAGGACATGAGTTAATTAATACTTTCTTCACTCAAAAACTATATGAAGAGTAATATGATATCGAGACTAAATAATACCCAAAGTGCGTAATTTTATGTCTACATTTGCCACCACTTTATGTTTGTGAGTGGTGTTAGAGTAGGTATTTACCTTAGCTCATGTTCACCTAGGTACTTTATTTACCTTTATTGTATTTATCCTCACCCACTTATGTGTGTGGATATTTCTTTTATCTTATTTAGATATTAGGAGATATTATCTAGTTGTTAGGTATAGTTCTTTCCTTGATCTATGGTATTGACTAGATCCTTGATGTCTAGTTCTCTCCTAAATCTATGGTCTTGACTAGTTCTTTGATGACTAGTTATTTCCTTGATTTATGGCTTGATCTACAACTTTGACTGGTTCTTAGATTATTATTCTTTGCCTATTTAAGCAAGGCCCATTCTCATTGTATTACATTGAGTTCCATAATAATATATGATATTGTTGTTCATTTGTTTGCAAAGGTTTTATGTAAAGTTATTCTGGCGAATTACTTTCATCTTATTGATCGTGGTGTTTTATTAGCATTTGTATTCTTGGCTTGGTACGATCTGGTTATCGTTCCTTTCAAGCGGAATGCTCTGTAACATAAAGTAGATAGAGATGCGTACATGATGTCCACACGAGTGATGTAGAGAGCATGTCGAAGGACTAGACAAAGCATGGAATGAGAAAATAGTGGAGCGTGGAAACTAAAGATGTAAAAGTGTAAAAGTGATGAAAGTGAACCTAGGGAAGAAACACGTGTGTAGCTGTCAATGTATGTGATGTACTTGTATGTTAGTATGAGGTGTGTGCTGCCGTAAAATGTTGTTGTCGTCATCGTCATCGTTGTTATTAACTGCTTGCTTCTTATATGGATGGACCTGCAAAGGAGAAGATTATCAAGTAGTCAAATATGCACATATATGTGTGTAAAAGTGCATGTAAAGATGCATGTATATGGTAAAAAACATGTAATGGAAATGGAAATGTAAAAAGAACATGTGCACTTGATCCATGATGAGAGAAAGTGTAAAGGGTATCCTGTACTATGATTTTTTTGGTCAATCTCACACCATTGTGGCCGAAGAAGTGTAGGGATAAAGTTTCATTATTATCCAACCTATAATTGCTTCCATGAGAATGCTTAAAGAGATATTTGTATTTCTTGGGTTTTGTGGGCGATTTGACGACGCTGGTCGAAATAGTGTAGGGAGGAATTCTGTTGTATCCTCCAACCCATAACTACTCCCCAGAATGTTAAAGACAACCATGTCCTATAAAAGCCACTGTGTACGGGGTTCGTAGACTAGTCTAAACCCACTCGTTGAACTGAACTGTACCAATAGAGAGCATTGTGTAGTGTGTAAAACCCCAAATATGCCCCCCTCTTTGGGGGCGCATGCGATGTAGCGAATAGGAGGATGTGGCCCCAAAAGAGGATCAACACTTTGCCCTGCAGGGGGAAGGGAATGTGCTTTGTAGAAACCAAGTTGTGCACAAACAAGTGGCATCCAAATACAAGTGTCAGTATGAATAAGCATGTATATAGAAGACAAGTGTAAGTTACCAAACAATGTAGAAGGTAAGAAGTAACTAAACACGTAAGAAGTCAATCATAGACCACCAAGGTGAGTTGCAAACATGGGACACCACTCATGATGTCATAAGGCATGCAAGGCCATAATGGCCGCATACAACAAACAAGTGTGCACACCAATCAAAGGGCAAGGCCCACATTCAATAGCAAACAAGAGAAACAATAGTAGGTAAACAGAAAGATAGTCATGGAAGCAAGTAATACTGCAAAACAAATGTTGCACATGAAGCACCCATTAGCATGTTAAGGATAACCAATATGTCAAAATCATGTATAAGCAAGTAATGTAAAGTGCTAAGTACAAAATAAAATAATAGTACCTGTAGTGCATGAATGTGGATTCCCCCAATAGCCATTATAAGAGTGGTAGGAGGCAAGCATCCATGCTGCGTGTAAGAGATATTTATCTGCGATCACAACTACAAAAGGACGTGAATGTGCATGTGTGTATGGTAAAAATAATGACATACAAGAGACCTTATCTGGCATGTGTAGTAAAGTGAACATGAACAAGTAAATGCAAACAAGAGGAAATGTAACCAAGATATGCAACATGCTGTGGATGGATGAAATGGAATGTAAGGTGGATGATAGGAGTTGAGTGCCTCCCGAGTGAATGGAGTTGTATGCAGTGAGGTTAATTTATTTTGGCCCCTTAGTAGTCAAGAATGGACCATAAACAAGAGTGTGTCATTGGGAAATGGTCGAGTTGTGTGTCATGTCTAACACGTTGTGATGAGTGTGTATGCGTAGTGGTGATGATATGTAACCTACAAATGAAGTATGCATGACCCTATAGCCAAAGCGTATAGTATGAGAAGATAATTGAAGGAGTGATGATTTAGCCTAAAGCATGTATCACTACCAGGTGAATAAAGGGAGTGGTGTTGTAGCCTAAAGCGTATACCACTACAAGATGAAGGAATAGGTAACCATTTAGCCTATAACGTATGTCATTAACCTAGAAATTTCACATGATAAATGGTTGAATGATGGTTGTGTGGGTATGAGAAGGTCCATTTGATTTGTAAACCCTCGGCAATTGAGTGTGTAACAAGGAACTAGAGTGCGTTATAGGGTAGTGAGTGCAACATTTGAAGAAGATGTAGTATGCATGATGATAATAGATGACCATATGATGAGTTAAATGTGTCAATATGTGCAATGGATATTATGAAATGCAAGATGTGTAGATGAACTAAGAGTATAAGGTGTGTGCTATGTAGTATGTGGGATGAATAGTATGTAACACTGGACTCGTAGACAATAGGAGTGTGACACATATGTGATGGATACTAGTATGGTGTATATGAATGTTGTGTAGATGCACAATATAGAGTAAATGTAGAATATAAGATGTAAGGTGTAATATCCCAAAAAAATTGTAAGGTAAATTAACTACAGTTAAGTCTAAACAGGATTAGACGAGATCATCATTGGGTGTAAAATTCATTTGGTTCGTCGTATCATGACCCACAACTTCTGTTGCGGGGCATGACACTGCAGAACGAATAACCCCACACCCACCTTGATGATCCTTCCTAAAACATGATTAGGCCTTAATCATAGGTAAAACAGTTCATAAATGATAGTGAATCTTTCGGTTATTTGTATTCCGGTTACTTTATTTTAATCGGTTTGGTCGTCTTTTGTTTTGTTTGACTTTTGCATGAACTCGATGAATAATTATCTCTGTTTAATTTGACAATGCTATATCAAGCCAGCTTTATGAGAATATTTGAATGATTATTTACAGACTAGGTGATTTTCGTATTGGAATGTTTTATATAAACCTGGAAATTCAACTAATTTTTATGGTAATATATTGTTGGAAATATGTGAACTTGTATTATGAAGGTTAATTTTAACTTAACCATTAAGTTGGGTAACAACTAACGTAAAAAAATGTATGAAATATTAATCAGTGTAAGCCAAAAGTTTTATTTAGTTATTGAAATTATGGGTTTCATAAAGCGAAACACCTTCACATGGCACAAGTGTGCTGCATGCACTAAAACATGTACCAGCATTGGGGGTAAGCCCGAAAATTCTTCAATATGTCGCCCGACTATAGTTCTTTCATTATATTTTTCTGTTATTTTTCCTTTGCCTATTTTCATTCTCCCCTTCTAGAATACCTGCATGAGTTTTGGAGGAAAGAAGGATTCAACTTGTTGGAGCAGGAAGAGTAGAAGGTTGTTGATTCTTGGTTTACTTCAGGCATCAATATCTTCTCCTTTCTCTACTGCATTATTTGTAAAAAATGAGGAAATACACATCTTGTTTTTAATGACAATCAAGGAAATTGTGGACAACTTTTGATTTAATTGTTTGGAGATGAAGTATGAAAAGGAAATTGATGGATTCTGTATTCTTTTTAGTTTTCTTTGTGTGGTTTTAACCTAACCCAGAAAAATACGCAGATCGGGTTTTGGGTTTTGATTAGCAAAAATAAAGTAAAAGAAAGGTTAAAAATTTCTTCTCTGCATTATAATAAATTATACCTAAAAGGAAAAGAGTTGGGTTTTTCCTGTACACGAAGAAGGAAAACATTTTGTGAATTTGTGTGTTTAAAATCGATTTGTGCTTGTGGGTTTTCATTTTGTTAAACTGAAATTTGGTTGTGTGTTTTCTATAAACAAATCGATTTGCATAAAGGAATCGATTTGGGTAACCCAATCAATATGGGTATGCAACCGGTTGGGGTTTTGTATTTTTCTTCTTGGTTGTTATATGCAGGTCTGATTTTTAATTTATTGAGATCTTTTGAATGATAATTTGTGGGTGTCAAAGCTCTTGCATGGGGTTGCATTTTCCAGAACTTTTATTATTATGGACCACTAAATTGGTTCATGTATAAATGAGGGTGTCTTTTTATGTGTGAATAATAAAAAAAATGGCATTTAGCCTGTAACTTCTAGCCTGACAATATGACTTGGATTCTTAAAAGACTGTGAAAAAAAATTTGTTTGTCTTGCTAAGGGCATGAAAGCCAAGACAACTTGACCGAGATGCACCAAGGAGTAATTGGAGGCATGATTGGGTTTAAAATAATGATATCTTATGAAATAAATTATTAGTTGTTCTTTTACTAAAAAGAGTATGTTTAAACGATGTAACCATGGTGTTGCTATATTGTTGGTGGGATGTTTGTTTACCAGATAGAACATGTTAAAGTGATGTAAATATGGTGATATTTGTGCTAATTTGTAGAGATTCTCATTGATTGAAAAAAATGCTCTTCATAACCATATTGTTTTTACGAAGTTATGTAGAAATTTTAAATGTTAAATGCTTATTGATTGAAGCTGGAATATAGATGTATTGACCTTTGTGATTAGATGGAAACATGATCGTTGAAATAGAAATTGGTTGTTCTATTTGTGTGCATCCATAGCTGTATCTTTATAGAAACCAAGTAGTAATACATTTTCAGTTGTATTACCATGTGCTTGTTGATAAAACAACATGTATATCCTTCCATATTTTATTAATTAATTGCATAAGAAAATGGAGTTAATATTCATGCCAGTTCATTTTGAACTAACATCATACTGCTACTCTAGTCTTGCAGGACCATTAACCGTTACATTCAAATGTGCGGAAACTCATGTCTTGTGAATTTTTATCGTAGCATGGATCTAAATGAGATACCTGGATTTCAATTGGTGAAAGGATGATATCCTTGAATTTTTGGCTGAATTATTGAAATCTTGGACCCATTGTAAATATTCAAACCTCACTATGTGAGAATTATTATACCGGTTATATATTTTGCCTTAATGACATATGTAATATATGATTTTAATAAAGAGATGATTATTTTGTGTGTAATAATATATCAATATGAGTAAATGATGAATGCTTAAGTTGTGAAATCTTACTTTTCACAAATTGTTGAATACATTTATTTGATAGTTATCAATGTATGAAGCCGATAATTGGGCAATTATTGTAACAATCAATTGTCTTTAATTTCTAAATTAAGATAAGCTATTTAGTGGCGTAGCTAATCGAAGGAATAATTAAATATACATGTTTTTATATATATTTAATTCGGCCTTTCGGTAAACTTGGTATTAATATGATAAGATTGTAAATCATGTTGTATAGAGAATGGAAGAGTATCATTGTAAAAAGGTAATTTAAGGTTAAAGAATCTAACATCAAGAAAAAAGAGACTAAATGGGATGGTAAATAGATAAAAAGATCCATTAGACTTATCTTATAAAGATCCTAGTTGTCCTTTGGCATCTATCTCAATATAAACTCTTGCAAGATAGGTTTAATCAGAAATAAAATAAAAACAGACTATAAAGATCTATATAATTGTAAAAGGGATAGTTGTGAGGTGACGGAAGACTTAAAAACTCATAAGACTAGTGTGTTGTCTTGAGTTTAGCTGTAACCTACATGACATATAAGTTTGGCCAAAGTAATGCATTGATGGTTGTGCATTGTCTGATCACCTAGTCCTCCAATTAAATAAAAAAAATTGTCTGTAACCTGATCATGGGAAGTTGAAATACTGAGCATGAGGTAGACAATGGTTGGATACCAGAATACAAAGTTAGGAAACTAGCTTCGTGGTAGACCCAAGGACTTTCACATAGTTCCCATGACCTTTAAAAGGTTGAGCCGAAATGCTAGTAAGCATTATCACTCGAAGTAGTGACGAAGGGAGATCATGGAGATCTGGATACACCCTTCTCAGCCGCACATGGCTTACATGGATGTTATCGGATAGATCAAAAGAGAAAAATTGATTAATGAATTTGATTAAATAAATCTGTATGATTGCAACTGTGTAATTTGTTATAATGTTTATGTGTTAAAAAAATTCTCATTTTTCAGCTCTTGTAATTTTGAGCATTACATAAGGTGTATGACATATGACTAAATATGTACGAAGAGACATAATGTGTAGTACCTATTGCGGGGTTCATGTGTAATATGCCCTCAACAGTCGAGTGCGAACCGAAGCACAAGAGTTTGTCATCGGGTAATGGATGAAGCTGAAACATGTGATGAGTATGCGTATGTCATGGGATAATTGTATGATGTTGCATAGATTTCAGGGGGTGTTGGATACTATGCCCCCTGAGTGTGTAAAATGAAGAATGCAATCATGTAATGTCATCTAAAAGATAATCGCTTTCAAGGTCACAGTTGAATGGATAAGCATTGGTTACTTGATAAACTATAGTATCTAGTTGATCACGTAATGAGCCATTGAGGCGTAATATTTACATACCCATGGCATGTTCCTCATTGGTAAATAGAGGAAGTGGACAACCGTATGCATACCAACGAGTGATATTTTACGTAGATCCAAGGAAGGAACTATTGCAAATAAAGACACGACCAAAAGGCACGGGGAAAGATATATTTATATGATCAGGATCTAAAGTACCCCTAATGTGATCAAGCCATGACTGCCCTAATGTAAGTGGAGAAGAGTGAGGAGTGTGTGACAAATAGATGGTAAGATGAAAGACACGCAAACCATAAGGCTGGTAGTAATAGTGATGAAGCTGTAATATAGAGATGAGGGTCACGAGTAGGAGGATAAAAGTCCTCAAAACCAAAACTGAGTCGAGCTAGACCATGTGTACATATAGTGTCATCACAAGTAGGATCAAATGGAATATGTTCCCAGTATGAAATCATTCATGAAGAGCATGCAAGTAAATTGTGGGCATGCTAACATAGGTGGTACATGCAAAGGTATGGGTGATAGAGTGATGTCCATAGACTAGACATGCCCTTGTTAATGAATCATAACAGTAATAGTAGCAAGTGGAATAGAAGATACTACATCTATCACACAAATGACACCTTCAGGTGGTGGCAATTGAGGTGGCTCCTCCGTGGGTTGAGGATAATTTTTAGTATCAGTGCGTGGAATAGGAAGACTAGTATTAGGA
This sequence comes from Taxus chinensis, assembly GCA_019776745.2. Classification (NCBI taxonomy): domain Eukaryota; kingdom Viridiplantae; phylum Streptophyta; class Pinopsida; order Cupressales; family Taxaceae; genus Taxus; species Taxus chinensis. The sequence goes on along the minus strand of CM034151.1, from coordinate 585,091,438 downwards.
GCGCAGTCACAATATTGGAATGGATTGCGATCACGAAAAATGATATACTCAATGCCTTCATGTAGGAATTTAACACAATGATGTATGGTAAAAGCAACAACTTGCATGACATGAAGCCATGACCTACCAAGTAAATAGTTATAGGAGACTAGAAAATCAATGACAAAAAACGCAGAGTGTTGACAATTTTTGGCCCTGCAGTGATTGGTAGTGTAATGTGACCAACACAAGGATGAATAAAACCATCATAAGCACGTAGTGAAAGACAAGATGGACTAATATCATAAGCAGAAAGGCCTAAGACTTCAAGGAATGACATAGGACAAAATTTAAGTTAAGATCCATTGTCAATTAAAGTGCGTTTGATGCCTACATTCTGAATATGACACATGATGTGCAACTGTGGGTCATTGTTGAAAGTGTGAACATCGGTGGGAGGATTAGACTTGAATGCTATGTGTTGAGAAAATGCATCAACAAATGTTTGATAAACTGAGTCAGGATGCATATCGGCATGAATGCAAGTAGTAGCCAAGAATATGTTGGACTCTATATATGAGATCAAGATTGGCAAGCAAATAATCATTGATTAATATACTCATGATGACTAAAATCTAGGATGACAAACAATGAATGAAGATCCTATAATCGTGAAGATCGAAGTCGGGTTCACCGAAATTATTAAACTAAAATGGGAATATGTGGGATCTAAATTTAGTTTAATCTAAAATGTACACCAATAGATAATAGCTAACTAAATATAGAAAGTGACTCAAACAACTAAGAAAGTAGAAATGCAAAACCCTAATGTTCAAGAAGAGTTTAGAAAGAGATTAACTGATTCAATGAGCTTGTTGAACTATGTCGCATAGATGACTGAGCAAACAAGAAGAGGAAACAACTATGCCAAAGCTTAGAAAAGTGTAGATCTGAGCAATCTAAGCAAACTAGTGCACCTGGAGAGGGTTTGAGGGCCCCTGGGGTGCCATAGTCTAAGTTCTGGGCACCTTGGTCTGCACAGGAGGTCCAAAAACAAAACTTATAGGGTCACTAGATGATTTGAAGCCTTCGTTTTCTATCACGTTGATGTTGTCAAACTGTGTTGAATGTCATTGGTGATCAAAAGTGAATAGAAGACCGAAAAAACCCCAAGCCAAACATAAAAACCTTGAATAAATAAAGATGTATATGAAGGGGTCGGATTGTCCTTGGTGGCCACAATGGTTGAATTATTAACTGAGCGCTGCACTACATTTCAGACCCAACTATAGTTATGAGTTTGTGTGTGTAAATTGTGCTCTAAGTGCTCTTGTGCTAGCCGCACTTTATGAAGTAACAAGTAATAACTAGATGTAGAAATGTAATAGATGGTGGATGGAATATAATATAACCTCCCTCCTATGATGCGTGATGTAGATGAACCAACTTTTGTCCCTTGTGATGGAGCTAGATGGATACAAATGAGCTCTAGTTACCTTAGATGGATGCAACCTTAGGTGGATGATAGTAGTGCCTAGTGTTTGGTCCCTCATTATGGTCTCATAATTTTAGTTATATGGTTCTCTTGATCTACTTTCGTAATTAACCCTGAAAAGGCCAACCAATAAAAATATGAAAAACTCAAACAACTAGAAAGTGCCCAAAAGATGTGTGTAAAGTGGAAAAAGGCTCAGGGCACCATGAATGAGACCAAGGCGCCTGGTCTACCCTGGTACTAACCTAGGCACCCCATTCAAGGGTAGAATGTTGCAGAATGATGAAAAAAGACTAGGCAAGTATGTGTTGAAGGTCGGAAGTGATAACAAAAAGTAAAATAAAAAGGCCAAAGGACATGAGTTAATTAGTACTATTATCCAATTTTTGCCCATCGGGTAAAAATTGGAAAAATAGGGGCCTATTGTTCTCTAAAACTGGAAAAGAGGATATGTGAAGAATTCCATGAAATTTCAACTCAATTTTGGATTTAAGAAGTGCTCATAATGTTCTGGGTAGTTTCAGAGTCATCTTGAGTGATTATTCCCTTTTCCAGTGTCTTGGAGGTTCGAAGTATGTTTAGAGCAAGAGAATTGGATTTGGGGCCCACTTCCAGCGAACAAGGGAAAAATTGGCCAAAATTGATTGATCATATGTAAAGCGGTCCTTTTGTCATTTCATGATCCTCATGGTTTGAGAAAATCCAGGAAAATTCAAAATTTAAAGAAGTTAGGTGTGAAAATACCCAAACGGGGCTTTGAGTTCAAACAACTCGCTGAGAAGCTCGATCGAGCTACTCAGGCGAGTTGATATTCAGTACATAAGGTGGGAGCTGAGCTCTATTAGCTTGGACAAGCTATCTTCATCGTATAGGGTTATATCAAGGTTGAATGAGAGTTTATCAGCCTAAAGGTCTAAGTCATGTTATTATAATGGCATGTCAAATGAGGTTAAACAAATAATGAGTCATGATCAAACATGTAGAACTCAGTAGAGCTCGATGAGGGGTAGAGCAATGTTTGGAGCTGAAGCCAGGAGAAGAATGAGCTAGGCTAAGTCATTTGGCTTGTTGTTGAGCTAAGACAAATCAGGAGTGGGCTTAGCAAGTCTCACGCATTGAAACATGGATGAAGGACTGAGCCATTTTTTGGCTTAACCTGATTGCTATCGAGTGCTCAAGGGGATTTGCTCCGAAGAAATTTAATTAGCGGTGAGTTACACATTATCAAGCTCGAGTTTCCAATATATGGAAACGACCGAATCAAGATCAAAATAAGAGCTCAGAGATTTATATGGTGCAGTTTGTAAACATGTTCCTGCTCGGCTATGCATTAAAAGGTCATCAAGCTCACAAACTATGATCAAAAAGGAGCTCCAAAGAAAGTCAAGCCAATTAGGATGATTTCGGCATGCGAGGTAGATAGAGCTTGAGCTAGGTCAAGCTAGGGACATCAAGATTGAGTGGTGGAATGAACATGGGAAGGTTCAAGCCCATAGTGGAATGAATGGATCCACTTGAAAGCCAAATGAGCTACCGAGGTGGAAATAGTTCAGAGTGGCTCGAGAAGTAAGAATGGATGGACTCGAACATGTTGGGAGAATTCCAATGACGAGATTCAGACAAGTCGTTGAGAGTGTAAGGGCTCGTGTAAATACATGGAAATAAGTTGAAAGTGTGAAGGAGCTCGAAGATGGATGTAAGGTGAGTGAATCACAAAGTGTAAGCATTGGAAATCGCTAGTGCATAGGTAAAAAGAAGGCTACAGTTGAAGAGATTAGATCAATGCGTTGAGAATAGAGTTTCTCACTCATGATGGAGCAGAGTTGATTCGAGCATCACAAAGAGCTCGGATGTGGTAAAGAGCTTCTCATGCCGAGGAATTTATCAACACATGGTAAAAAATTTGAAGAGCGTCAACCTCGGGGATTTCGAGTCATCTTACGGCCATGTGGAATAATCAGGCATTGACAAAACTTGTTCTGAGAGGTGAACATGGTGACTCAGGAAATTTGGAGGTTTGAGCATGGTGGAAAAGTTATAATGGCAAAGAATCATAAGGATTCTATCACAAAGAAAAATTCTAGGTTGAGTTGCCGATTCATGAGGAGAGTCGTTAGGGAAGACTAGGGCAAGATGACAAGTCAGTCGTCGAGTTGTTAGCATGAAATGGTATAGAAATATTCTCAAGATGAATTCCCAGCTTGGACTTATGTCATGATAGGATCTCATACGTGTAAAGTTACACCATCAAGTCAGTAAGATGAATGTAGAGGTGTATGAGTACAAGCATGGTCAAGTTGAGGATCCAAGTCGGCATTAACCGATGCATTGGTGATCAGGGGACCTAGTGAAATCTTATGACAATTTGGAAATACTATGTTGATTTGGTGTAGATCTCGCAGAAGGAATTGCTTTCACTTTGGTGACGCACGACATGAGTTGGAGGACAATCGGATAATGTAGGTCGATCTTCAGGAGAAGAGGCGAGTTCAGAGACTAGGTTGGAAAGTTCGGATAGTAATGCCGACATGCTCAAGTCGATGTACAGGTTGAGCTCAAAACATTGGAAGAGTCAAGTCTCACTAAGGAATTGGGGCTGATCCAAGGCCAAGTTGAATCATGAGTTGGCCAAGTCATGAAGGAAATTAGAGCTACGGTGGTTTGAATATTTTTTCTCAGAGTTGTTTAACATAAGGAGAAGCTTAGCTTTTGAGCTAGGATGACAAGGTAGCTCGAGGAGGAGAGCTCATGTAGAAGTCATGTTGCAACTAGGCTGATGGAGGAAAGAGCCAACATGCAATAAATGTGAGCTCGGTTTTCCTGAGCTAACCGATAGTAACAAGGTGGAGGCGAGTTTGGATCAAGTAGACATGTAGGAATGGCGAAGGTGAAACATGGAAAAAATGGCTTTGAAGGAGCTTAGGATTGGGAAAGCCTACTTAAGAGATATGTTCATGACGAAGGAATTCATGGATGAGGACGCTAAGGTAAATTTGAGTTCAGGGATCCCAACGATGGCCAAATTACAACAAAGAGAAGGATGAAGCGACATCATACTAGTGAAGTCTGGGGTGAGCTTAATGCAGAGTAGGTCATTTGAAAATCAAGTTGGGCTTGAAGGTGGAATCATCCATATTAGTGAGTACCTAAGAGCAATGACAAGATGAATCAAATGTTGAGTTAGGGAAATGTACAAAATTGACAATGAATAGAGTGAAGCTCACATAGAATCATGGTGGGCTCAATGAGAAGAATTTGAGAGGCTGAACTATGTTAGAAGATGGTGAGCTAATTTCAATTTTTGGGAGTTAACGATAGGAGTGAAGCGAGATGACTAGGAATATGTTAACTCGAATCGAGCAGAATTAAACCCATAATCACTCGGTGGAGATAGGTTGGCAATCAAAGTTCGTGGAAGTAAATACATGAGTGACTCTATGGATTTGTCCAAGTGTTAGATCTTGGCAGATATGGCTCGACGGTTTAGTCATGGAAATCTCAAACTCGAACATGCTCGAGTGGAAATGGAGAGTAAGAATAGGAAGAGCTCATGACGTGGAGAGCTTATTTTGAGGTCAATAGTGGTGGAAGGCTCGTTGGAGGAACTTGAGCCCAACTCGGTGAGTTGGCTCGGCGAGCCAACCACCGAGTTGGTTTTTTTTTTACCTTTTCTCATGAACCCCCCTTCAATGCAAACCTGATTTTAGGGGGTCCCCACCATAATTTTATTAAATTAATATTTTTATTTAAATATTTTAATAAATAATATTTTATTATTATTATTAAAATATTTTATTTAAATATTCCTTTAATTAATTGAGAAGATTAAGTCAAACTGGTCATTAATGACACATGATGGAAGATTCTTAGTGGTTCAACCAACTTTGTAATAAATGAACCATCATGTACCTTCAATTTAGGAAGGAATTTATTACTTTTCCTCTTCTCTCTCATAGAATTCTTCTATAAATGTAAGTTGGAAGCTCATTCCAACAGGTTGGACAAGTTAGACATCTGAGACAAGTGTATATTTTTCAAGAATCCTACTTCTTCTGTAAGTTGTTCTTGTATGTTGAGGGAACTTTCAAGCCTCTCTTTCAAGACTGTAATGGAAACCATTGCCTCTTCTGAATGTAATGATGCATTGTGCACATTGTTGAAGTAATAAAAGTGTGTGTTTTGTGACTAATCTTGGTCCTTTCATCCTTCTATACTTCTTTGTGCCTTTCTCATGCTTGCAGGTACACTGTGCAAGTTCAAGTTTCTATTGCAGGTTCTTGGAGTTCTGTGCTTATCAAGTGGTGGAGTATTGCATGCAGTTGAGTTGTGGTGCTTGTTCACCCTTCTCAAGTTCATCCTTCTTCACTGGAAGACTGATAGATTGTTTTGTCTAATTGATTTTAACAAAGGGAACGCATGCTTCCTAGTCTGTGGTATTATGTTACCCTCTCTAAGTTGTAGTAGGTGAAGTTGACTTGTGGTGCACAACACCCTCTTCAAATTAACCCTTCCTGAGTCTAGCAACACCCTTTATTTGGTGCATCACCATCCCTAGTATAGTTTCATTTCTTGCAAATCTCTTTCCCTAAAACCCATGAAAATGTTAGCATAGGTCTAGATAACCATTTTATTACACTAGGAGTAGTACAACACTTAGTTTAGGAAGAGGAATTCAGCCTTCTCTGGAGGTTCACCTCGAGCCCAAGTCCCACAGATTGAGAGGTGATCCCATGTTACCCAATCACATTGAACGTCATGTTCACATTCTGGCCATTCAGAGGGTGCAGTGATTTGGCGATAATAGTTTTTGGCATGCCCGGTGGGACCAAGAGTTGGTACTTCTCTTCTCACTTACACAAATCAAAGTACCTGATGACTCTATATCTTTGGATTTCAAATATCAGTGTATTAACTTATGTAAATAATTCAGACAAGAGCTTCTTCAAAGAAAGGAAATTATCAGCATATCAAACTATCCTTGTCTCCTCCAAGGAGAAGGAGAAGAGGCATCTCAACATCACCCATTGCAGCATCACCTCGTAGGGGTCATTCAACTCCTCCTTACAGAAGGTTTCCTCCACCCAGGAATAATCAACCTCTCATTGCTATGGCGAGGAACCAAGTTTTTCCCCCTTTCAATGCAAGCAATCCTCTTTTGTTGGCTCAACGTGACCCTATACCTATTGCTACACTCAAAAGTTTACCCTTCTACACAGGGGAAACTCACGTTACTCTAGTGGAACATATTCTTGATGTAGCCAACATTTGTGTAGTACATAATATCACGGAGGACAACATTGTGATTAGAATTCTTGCTACCTCTTTCAAGGGAAAAACACTTCAATGGTTTTGAGGGTTAAGTGTTGGTACTATAACCACTTGGGACGAGTTAGGAGAAAATATCTATAAACAATTTGAAGACAAGAGTGATCACCTGTCACTTTTGGAACAACTCACTACCATAAAGAGAGCTCCCTAAGAATACATGAGTGATTTCAACTTTCGATTCCATAGACCTGGAATAGGATTCTGGCACTCATAAAGCCTTCTCCAAATAATGCATTCTTGTACTATTTGTGAGCCTTGAATAATGATGTAGTAGTTATGATCCAGTCCATGGGAGGGACTACACTACCTGATGCCTATGAAGTTGTCCATAAGAGTGGAGAATTCCTTAATCCAGGCTGGAAAGATAGCTCCATGACCGCCAATGCCATTGTCTTTGGATCTTATGAATAATCAGCCTACCATTTCTCCTATTCCAGCAGCCTCCAAGTAACCAGTTCAGTCTACCCCTACCTCTTCAAATGAATTATTTGAAGTCAAGTCATTCCTGTAAACTTTTGGGAATGAGCTTGTTGCACTCAAGAGGCAACAATTTCAATATAATCATCCATACCAGCCACAAAATCAGCAGTATCAGGCTAACCATCCTCCTTTTCAAGGGAACAATCAACCTCAAAATCAAACTGCAAGTCAAGTTGCGAATGTCAGGCCTTTGAACTTTCGAAACCCTCTTGCTGCTAGCTCATCTAGAGCCATAATACCTATCCAAAATAATCTAGTTCAAGACTACGAATAGTGTTATCCTTGTTCTCAACCCCACAATCAAAATATTTTCCCCAATGGAGTTCTTAGCCAGGTCCTTATGGTTCAAAGTGTATCTGCCCCTCTGAGCCAACAAAAAATTCATCTACACAGGAAATAATAGATCAACCACATGCACCTGAAGAAACCACTTTGCTAAATTGGCAAGCACAAAAGATTTTTGCGGGTTGAATACAGATTCCTCATCAGTGGCAACAAACACTCATTCCAAAAAGAGAGTAATGGAATCTCAACCTTCCAAATTTGATCAAGCATCCACTTCATAGCCTCAACCACAAGTGGCGGTTGATAAAGATATGTGGGAAAGAAACCACTAGAAACACTTGCTAGCCAAGCTACAAGGAAAGAAGGTTCTTCAGGCATCACGGTACCCAACAAGCATTTTCCAAAGGAGGATCCCAATGCCCAAAGAAGTGTTAGCAAAGTAGGAGCAATTCCCTTCAGTATTGTAGAACAAATGAAGAAGACCAACCTGAGTGTTACTATGTGGGACACACTCTCAATTCCTTCTCAAAGAAACTTGTTGCGAGAGGCTCTGAACAGTTTTGGTACAACTGACAGATCATTGGGTCATGGAATAACAACTACAAGTTTGTGTCAACCGGAAGGGAAAAGTATTCCTAAGGAAAACAAACCACCACCATTCTATATTTCCTTGATCATTGGTGACCACCTGGTACATAATTACATGATCGATTCTTGTGCCAGTAGCTCGGTCATGCCCAAACAAATTACAGATGTACTAGGCATACAATATGCATCAGTTGCAAGAGGAGTTATTCAGTTGGATGGCACATAGTATTAAAACTATTGGAGTTATCAAAGGACTTCAACTTACCATCCATGCATGCCCAAGTTTTTCATTCACCCAAGACATATCAGTCATTGATCTCCCTCCTCTCTTTGCCATCTGCCTATCATGAGATTTCACTGCCAAGATGGGTGGTTATCTATCGACCGATTGGTCACATATGATTCTCAGGACTCGATACAGAACCAAAGTAACTATAAGGGTAGAACCAATCTACCATAATCATGTAGAACCCTACACTGCTAGTCCTATAAATGGGAATTATACCATCGGTGATCCAGAAGAAGAAGATGTTGATCATGAACTGACCACTCTTGTTGAAGAAGTCCTCAATACTGTGCTGGATGAAGTGAGTGGAGATCATTAGTATGATCCTATGCTGATGTGTTGGCAGAGGAAGAAGCTGGTTTGCTGTTGTTGGAAGAGACGAGATTGGGTACATACTACATTCACAAAGAAGGTACAATCATACCACAACTTGTCAAAACACAAAGCAATTATGAAGGATTGTGGCAATTGTTCTTTGATGGCTCGAGGAGTAAGAATGGATCCAGTGTTGGTGTCATGCTAATTTCTCCAGAGGGAGATAAGTACTTCTCATCTTTTCGGTTGTAATTCAGTTGCACTAACAATGTTGTTGAATATGAGGCCCTTGTGCAAGGAATTCAACTAGCTCAAAAGAAGGGAATCAAATCCCTAACTATTTTTGGAGATAGTGAGTTAGTTGTTCATCAAGTGATGACACACAATGCATCCAAAAATGATCTTTTAAGATCATACAAGAACCTAATATGGGATTTGATTGAAGATTTCAAAGCTTTTGGGATCCATGCAATTCCTAGAAATCAAAATCAAGATGTTGATAGGCTTGCTACAATTGGCTCACAATACGACATACCTGTTGATATCATGAAAGAAGGGTGACAATCCGTCAAAATGGTGGTTTGACCTGTAGTTCCTGATAATGTGAGTAGCTGGAAAGTGTTTGATAGTGACAAACAAATTGTTCTTTTCCTACAAGAAGAGGCAGCAGAGTTTGCTGTGAAAAATCAAGATAAGTTGCAAGAATCATATGGTGATCAAATCATACAATTGAAAAGCAACAAGCTACCAAAAGGTTTAGTTACTCTAGAATCCATTTTCAATTTAGATGATCAAGCCAAAAGACAAAGCTCTAACATGGTGGTCAAAGAAGAATATTTTGAGGAAGTCGAGGTAACAAATGAAAAGTTTCTAAAGATTAGAAAAGTATGCACTTCTGAAGAGAAAGAAGCTTTCATCAAACTTTGTCAAGAGTATCATGACATTTTTGCATGGAGCTATAAAGACCTGCGTGGTTTTGATCCAGGTCTAGCACAACATACCATCGAACTGGATCCTAATGCCAAGCCAGTTCGTCAGAAATAGAGGCCAATTAATCCCAAAATTGAGCCACTAATGAGAAAGGAGCTAACCAAACTCATCGAGGCCTGTATAATTTTTCCTATCAAACATTCCTCTTGGGTAGCCAATTTGGTCCCCCTAAGGAAGAAGAACGAATAAATTTGGTTATGTGTGGATTTCAGGGACTTGAACCATGTGCCTCGTTGAAAGACATCATTATCCTCTTCCATCAATGGAGCAAATTCTTCAAACGATGGTAGGAGCTCAAATATTTTCTTTGCTTGATGGATATTTAGGTTACAATCAAATTTTGGTTCAAGAATCTGATCAATTCAAAATGAGCTTTCACTACCAAGTGGGGCACATATGCTTACAACAAAATGCCATTCAGATTGTCCAATGACGGGGCTACTTTCCAAAGAGCCATGGACATGGCATTTAAGGGACTAATGAATGATATCATTTTGGTTTACCTTGATGATATAACTTTATACTCTAAGCATGTAGGAGACCACATCACGTATCTAAGGAAATTTTTTCAAAGGTGTAAGGAACTTGGGGTTTCACTCAATCCCAAGAAATGTATTTTGTCAGTGCATGAGGGAAAGTTGTTGGGGCATGTCATTTCAGCGGAAGGAATTTTTATTGATCCAACCAGGATTCATTTGATTATGTCCTTATCTCTCCCAAGTCACAAGAAGGGTCTCCAGAGTTTTTTGGGAACCATAAATTTCGTGTGGAGATTCATCCCTCAATTTGCAACATTAGCTAAACCATTGACAACCATGTTGAAGAAAAATATGCCATTCTCATGGATGAAGGAAGGAAGGGAGAGTTTCTAAGCCATCAAAACGACCATTTCTCAATCTCCCACATTGGTGAACCCCAGGTTTGATAAAGATTTTATTCTCTATGCTTTTGCAGGTCGAGAAAGCATTTTAGGTATCCTCGCCCAACAAAATGATGATCTAATGGAGCAACCAATTGCTTTCTTCAGTCAATCCTTTAAGGAATATGAGCTCAAATATTCATTCATTGGAAAATAAGTCTTTGTGGTTATTCGAGATTTGAAGAAATTCAAGCTCATGTTGTCTAACAAAAAAATTCATCTAATGGTGTCTCATCTAGGTGTTAAGGAATTTTTGCTAAACAAAGAGATAAACGAAAAGCGTGATGGATGGATCACGAAGGTGATGGAGTATGACGTATATATAAAAGTTACCAAAATTGTCAGAGGTAAAGGTTTGTGTTAACAACTTGCTGCAAACATGGAATTAAAAGGTGATGAGAACGTGACACTTCTAAACACTAATGAAGGTGATGATCAGGTTGACTTGTTATCTAAAATGAAGAGTTTCCTTTTCTCAAGAGTATATGTTGTGAAGATGGATAAAAATCAAAGATGAACTTTCCATCTTCAGTCTATCCCATATGTTTTGGTAGATATGTTCTATTTCAAAGGGATTTGAACGTTGTTCTCCTTCGGTGCATGGGACCAGAACAAGTAAGCAAGATACTAGAAGAGTTTCATAATGGCCTATCTGGAGGAAATTATTTTGCATGAACAACTACTACCAATATCATGCAAGCCAATTACTATTGGCTGAATTTGTTCAAAGATGCCCATCTCTAGGTGTTTCACCGTTTTCTTTACGTTTTTGAATGACGAAACAGATAGGGTTATGGGCTAGGAGGAATACTTGTTAAATGGGTTGGTTGATGGTTGTTGCATGTGTTTTGAATTCTTGATCCAGTGCCAATTGTGAAAGCTTCCTCTTGGCTAGGAGGAACTACTTGTAATAGAAAACAAGACCACAAAGGAGAAGTTAAATGATATATGACAGTGGACTGCCTAGCATATGCTAGTTCTAGAAAGTGTGATACTTCCTAGATGACTGTCAAGAAACTGTTTAAAACAAATTAATGTGAGAAATAAGTAAAGTCCTACTATAGTTGATATTATTTAGGTATCTCATTCAAGTACAAAAAAAAATCCAATCACAATAGGCTAGTTTATAGTTGGATCTAAAGGATGAGGTAATTGTCAAGGTACTGGGACTGGTCAGGGTCTGATTCTGGGTTGTTTAGGTCAATTGGTAGGAGGTTGTTTGGCTCTATTATTGGGTAGGGTATAAAACACAGAGATTGATGTCATTATAGTATGACCAGTGATGGTTTATGCAGAACTGACGATGGTTATGGGTAACCAGCGTCGGTAAGGTCGGGTTATATGAAACTCAAGGAGATTTGATTACAAGGTTTGATCTGGGATTTGATAGAGATGGTAGGATAGATAAGAAGGTTTATAGAAGTCTCAAGTGTATTCAGGGATGCACAGTAGGTGAGGATGGGTGATTTAGTGGTGTGGGTAAGGCAATGGTTGGGTTACAAGTTAGCAAGGGATAGAAGAATGGACATGCAAAGTGTAGATTAATAACATGAGTAACAAAAAGCTACTAACTGAAATAACAATGTTGGTTAGGATTATACTTACTGTGATGTAGACTGGATGGCTGAATGGTAATGGTAGTTGATCAGAAGGATGGTATTTGGTACCGTAACAGTGAATCTTGGAATGCTTCTGTGAGTGCAATGCTTTTGGATTTGTCCTAGTGTTGGCTGTGGGTGTCTGGGTGCATGAAAAAGACTCTGGTTCTGCTTGCATGTAGCTCCTTTCTTGTCTCTTGCTCTCAGATTGTGCCAACCACTCAAACAAGGTTGCTAAGGTGAATAAATGGTAATCGACCATGGTTACGTCTTGACCGACGTTGGTTAAGGCAGAATTCCCTAGGTTTACTAAAATGTGTAGATCTTTCTAATTTCTTGGGCCAAGTTGATTTTTTGTCACGGATCAGAACGGAAGCTTCCCTCCTAATGAGCGAGAATCTGGTTAGAGAAATCTTAGGCATTGATTTTAGGGTTAGACCAAATCTTAGCTCATTAAGGCAAGTAAGACTTAGTTATTGTTAGTTATGGAAACATGCCAAGAATAGGTCTAGGGTGAGGTGGTTGGATGAGGTGTCTAGGTGAGTTGGAAATTAGGTCAATTAAGGTAATAAAATAATGAAAGTTGTGAGGATGAGGATTAATTTAATTAAAATAATTAAATTAATATTAATGTGGGGTGAAAGGGGCCATAGTTAGGTGCCCATGTTTAAGTTGGTTATCTGATCAGGGGCTAAGGGGAATGTGACCAAATTTATGTGTCTACATTTTCCCCTTTTTTGGCATGTAGCTTGTATTGGTAAGTGATGTTGACAAAAATAAGAAGTGGGTGCCCCATGTGTGGGTGAAGGGGATCCCCCTCAAACTAGGAACTGGTGAGGAGGAAGACGAAAGTGGTGAGTGGTTTGATAAAAGGTGGATGTGGTGAAAAGGAGTTTAGATGTGGGTGACTGTGGGAAATGGTAGAGGTCAAAAACATGCAAACAGGTAAATGGGCCAGGGTCAAAGGTAGTGGCATTCAAATGCACACACACGTTAAAAAATGTGACACGGCTCCAGGTTGAAGAGCTTGCAAACTCTACATCGTCCAAAGTCGTTAGGTTTATCTGAACAAGGTTGAAGTGATTTCGGTATCCAAGGCATAGGATATGGTGCGAAAACACAACGTAGGTCAGGTGTAAGAATGTTTAGGTATGTTCCGGTACACCAAAGGTTGGGTCAGGATAAACATCATGACAATAAGAAAGGTAATGTCATTAGGTCAAACAACACAGGTAATAGTGTCGCAAGGTATAACAAGCACACGAGTTCACAAGTCACTAACAATGTTCCGGGTCTAGGGAGCTAGGTCACGACACAGGTAGGACTGAGGTATTGGTAAAATAATAAGTCCTTAAATGTAATTAAGGACAGGGATAGGTAATGTAGGCTTGGAGGTAGGCTGCGATAAGGGTGGGTAAGGTCAAACAGTGGCGGGGAAGGGTAAATTTTTGTCAGAAATGGGGAAAGGGTATTGACAGGAGTATGACAGGTGACCAATGCCGGTCTTACTGAACCAGTGATGGTCTAGGAAATCAACTGTAGTTTATTAGGGCACATGACCGATGTCGGTTTAGGTACAACTGACCATGGTGTGCTAGGGCACATGAACGATGTCGGTCTAGGTATAATCGACACCGGTTAGGTCGGTGTGGGTATATAAAAGAGAAAAATCCGTATAATAAAGAGTCATTTGTACGTTTTATTTGTTGCGAAAATGATGAGAGCACGAGACTTTTGTGTCGTGTTGAGAGGAAAATACATGGGGTTGTACCGAGTTGAGGTGGAGAGATCAGGTTGGTTAGATGGGCCAGGTAGATGGGTCCACGAGATCGGGCGAAGCGAGGCGATTGGTAGAGAGGTTAGAGGTTGATTTGGACATGGCGGAGGAAGGAGAGGGTTTGGGTGGACCACCAGCACAGTGGCCAGACGTGCCACCTCAGAGGAGGCGTCAAGATGAGGTAAGATCTAATCTCTTTGTTGTTTTGGTTATATGTAGAGGGGAACATGGATTGGGGGGTTTGGGTAGGGTAGAGAATTTAAAATTTGGGGTGAAAATGGAGGCAATGAGGGAGGAGAGAAGTTCTAGGTGGGGTAGATAGGGGTGGGGAGGGTTTTAAGGTTAGCTTTGGGTAGGGTAGAGTAGGTGTATAGGTTAAATTTAAAAAAAATTGGAAAATAGGGGGGGGGTTTAATGTATTCAGCCTTGTGACAGTGACCGATGCCGGTTAAGGGTTGGCCGATGTCAGTGGTATTTGGCCGGCATCGGTTAAGTAGTAGGTGACTGATGGCAGTCACTGTTGACCGGTATCAATCATATTTTTGGAAAAATGGGTCAATAGAGAGAAAATTTAAGAATTAAGGATATGTCGAGAGGTGTAAAGGTAGGTTTTGTGAGAGGAAAATAGGGGAATAAGTATAATTGGCATAAATAGATTGGTCTAACAAAGGGATAATCTTTAGGGTGGGTGGAATAAGTAATGAGGGTTGGAAACAAGGTTTATTAGGTAAGGAGTGTGTTTGTTATGAGGGGTTCTGACAATAGTATGTTTGGTTAGATGCAGGTGAAGGATCAGTTACAGATGCAGAATAGGGTACTACCTTTATTGCTAGATGTTCAGGGAGATGTGACTGATGATGAGTGGTGGCATGTGACCGAGGTGGGTCTGATTGGGATTCGACTGTTATTGCAAATCAACAACACCCCTGGATGTTGATCAGACTTCTAGCTTGACAGTTTTGGACATCCAGTGTGATTGCACAACATTGAATCCTTCCCCCAAGTGTGGGACTTGAAAAATGGGAAAGGAATATCCAAATTAGAGGTTGGTTCCTCAACTCCCCTGATCAGATATATCACTTACAAGTTGCAGAGGTTTAAATCCCCAAATCCTACTCTAAATTCCAAGGGGACAAAGATAGGAAATGCAAAAAAACTAAAACTAATGCTAATGAGGTGATGCACCAGAGGAATGGTGAACATTTTTTGCTTCTGCAGATTGACACAGATCATGGGAATACAACAAAACTTCATGCACAAACTGATGACATGTAATGAAAGATCAGAAAGAAAGCAAACAACATAAGTAGAGGAGTGAAACTCATTCACGGAGCTTGCATTATCATTTTTTAATGTCAAAATACATACATTACAGCATCTAGGAGATAGAAAACATGTTGCAGTCCTAGAAGAGGCCTGATTTTTCCACAAAAATCACTTTTCAAGGTGAAAGAGGGAGCCTGCCATACATGAAAATGTTCAACCCTTTGAAAGTGAGCCAAGTCTAGCTTTTACAATGCCAGAAACGACTCCAGGAGAGAGAAATGTGAGAAAATGTAGGAGAGCTTCAACCACTGACAAAAAATGTAGTAAAATAGCATGGGCATCCTTACAGGCCTATCCCGTGACATTTTCGCCATGCTGTGAGAGAATGCTAGCCATTCTTCGTTAAAAACGGTGGTTGAAATGTCATTTCTGTCCATGACCACGTGCCAGAGGCATTTTTCAATTTTCTCTCTCCAAACTCCATCAAAATACAAAAAAGACCCTGGAATCTTGTATAGAATTTCACCAGCTTTCCATTGATATAAAGAACGCGAAAAACAAGGCCAAATCAAATTGGCGGGTGATTTTTTTTAAATTTTCCACTTTTTGCATTTGGAAAATTTTCCAAAAATTCCCTGCGCTCCGCTATTCCGGGTGCCATGTGGCATGTTTTGATTGGGCGCGGGCCTTTAATGCTTCATTTTCCATCACTTTTCCCTTTGGAATTTTTTTCAAAAATTATCCGTCGGGCTGATGACCCGGGGACACGTGACATCACATGATTGGACGCTGGTCTTTCCTCCTAAATTTTCCATCACTGTTTGATCATTTTTCCCCATCGGACACGTGGCGAAACCCCATTGGATGCGAGCTTTACCATTCAAATTTTCCTTGCGGGCTTGTCTTGAGTTTTTTGCCGCCACCGGACACGTGGCGAGATTCCATTCACTCACATTTTTGGGGGGGGCAATTTACTTTGAAATTTCCTTCTTTTTTCTTTGGGAATTCTCCCCGCCTTCTGCCAATCTAGGACATGTGGCACCTTTTCATTCACCGTGGACCCTCTGCAAACATTTTTCCTTTTGCACAATCCCTTTGGGAAAAATTTCCAATATCCTCCCGTGCTCCGCTGTTCCGTGTGCCCGGGGACACGTGGCCTTCGCTGATTGGTCGATGGGGCAGCGGGCCAAAAACTTCCTCTATTCTCTTTTTACCAAAACACTTTGCCAAAATTCTAATCTTTTCTTTGCCCTCCGCCGGTCCGATGCCAAAGGACACGTGGCAAAATGTGATTGGGTGCGGGCCTTTGCTCTAAAATTTTCCATGGCGCCAACACTTAGTCAAAATTTTCAATTTTCTCCCCTTTGGACACGTGGCGCAATCCAATTGGATGGTGGGCCTACAGGGTGAAATATCCCTTTTGAAGTTTTGCCAAACACTTGGTAAAAAAACCAAGTCTTCCTTCAACCCCCGCCACTTCCTTAGACACGTGGTGCCATTTCTAGAGGGTTTTGAGTGCCTGAAAAGCAAAAATTATGACTGAGGCATAAGAGAGGGAAGAATGAAGGGAGTTAGCCACAAAATGAGCAGGGGAACATTTTGGATAACAATTTGGCGACTCAGAGGGGTCATCTACCTGTTGAATGAAGTTACCAGTTGCCTGAAGCAATCCATTGGGCATGGAGTCATCAAATTCTCTGTTTGGTACCCCAACTGACTAGAACACTGCAAGGAGGAAGGTGGAGGGTGGAACATCACCTAATGGAGCAAGGCCTGCAAACACATTCCTAGGAACAACAAGCTTGTGCCAAAGCACTTAGGGAAAGCAAAGCTAATCTACAACAAAACAATGTGCACAAGCACTTGGAGGAATGAAAACCTAAGCTAATATGCACAAGATGGAGAACTTCCTTCAGTAGCAATGCTTTAGATAGATCCAATTGACTGGAATCTACAGTTCTTTGCCATCCAATGAAGACAATTGGAAGGCATTACTACCCTTACACTTTGTGACCATGTATGGGCCACTCCAAATGGCATCAAATTTTGAGTGCCTTCCCAGTTTTGCTCTATTTGCATCCCATTTTAACACTAGATCTCCAACTTGGAAGGATCTATCCTTGGCCTTTCTATCAAAGGTCTTCTTTATCAAAGCTTGATCCTTCTCCATTGCTTGGGATGCTTGATTTTTGATTTCTTGGAGCTCCATCAATTCTTGCATATCTAACCTCCATAGGCCCAAACTCCAATAACTCCAACTATTTCATGAGTTCCAATGTTGGCAACTCAAGTGACATGGGCAAAATTGCCTCTCTTCCATAAACAAGCTTGAATGGAGAGTTACCTGTAGATCTCTTAGGAGTTATCCTATCAGCCCATAAGGCTGATTTCAACTTAGTATGCCAAGACCTCTGATTTTCATCAAGAGTCCTCCTAATGATCCTCAACAAGTTCTTGTTTGTAGATTCAGCCTGGCCATTACCCCGAGGGTAATAGTTTGATGAAGTATTTAGGTAGATCCCATTCTTGACAGCCCATTCAGTCACCTTGGACCCAATGAATGCCAATGCATTATCTGATATTATTGTAGCAGGTATGCCAAATCTGGTTGCTATTCCCTCATAGAAATCTAGGATGCTAGATTCATTTGCTTCCTTGAGTGCTACTGCTTCAGTCCACTTGGTGAAATAATCTGTTGCTGTTAAAATCCATTTGTGCCCTTGGCTTGAATTGGATTAATGACTCCAATGAAGTCTAAACCCCATTGCATGAATGGCTGGTCAACTGAAATTGGATGCAATGGAAGGGCAGCTAGCCTCTCTTTACCTATGAAGAATGCACAATTCTTGCACCTCTTGATCCATGCATAACAATCACTGAAAATCTTGGGCCAATAATAGCCAGCCCTCATGATCTTTAGAGCTGTCACTCTTGGTGCAAAATGACCACCAGCTGATCCACCATGGAACTCTTCCAACATCCTATGAATCTGATTTGTACCAATGCATCTCAGCAGCACTCCATTCACATCCCTTTTGAACAAAACACCATCAACAAGGGCATATGGGACAGCCTGCAATCTGAAGTGTCTTCTTTGGGTCTTGTTCATCTCTGGAGGGCATAGACCTGTGCTTAGGAAGTGCATTATGTCTTGGGTCCAGCAAGGAGTGAGGACACCATCATTTTCCTCTTGAGTGCTTCCTTGCTCATGGCTGTCTTGCAATGCCAAAATAGCCTCCTTCTTCATTGCATGCTTCCTTTTGTTTGTTCAAGACCAGCTGCTCACACAATCCTTTCCCTCTCACCAAACTTGGTGACTTTGATCTCAATGTCATACTCCATGACATGAGTAATCCAACCTACCCTCTTTTCATTCAGGTCTTTGTTGAGGAGGAAGTCCTTAACTCCCACATGAGAAACCAACAACTGAACCTTGTTGTTTGAGACTAGATGCTTGAATTTCTTCAAGCTCCTGATTACTGCAAGAACATGCTTCTTAATGAAAGAATATCTCACCTCATAGTCCTCCAGGCTTTGGCTGAAGAAGACAATTGGCTACTCCTCATTGTCTTTGTTCTGCTGTACCAAAATTGCAGAAATAGTATCATCACCCCCAAATGCATAGAGGATGAAATCCTTGGAGAAATCTGGGTTAATGAGAGTTGGGGCTTGAGAGATGGCTTCTTTGATTGCTTCAAAACTCTCTTTGCCCTCTGCTGTCCATTTGAAAGCCATGCTTTTCTTCAACATCTTGGTGATAGGCTTGACTAGGGCTGCAAAATTTGGGACAAACCTCCGAACGAAATTTATCCTCCCCAAGAAACTTTGAAGGGCCTTCTTGTGGCTTGGCAATGGTAGTGCTCTTATGGCTTCAACTCTTTCCGGATCAATTGTTAATCCTTCTTTGGAGACAATGTGGCCAAGGAGCTTTCCTTCATGAGCTAGAAAAATACACTTTTTAGGATTCAAGGATACTCCAAATCTTCTGCACCTTTGGAACACTTGTCTCAAATGAAAGAGATGGTCTGCTGCATTTTTTGAAAAAATAGTGATATCATCAAGATATATCAGCACCATGTTGTTAATCAAATCCTTGAACGCCATGTCCATTGCCCTTTGGAAAGTAGCTCCAGCGTTGGACAGCCCAAATGGCATTTTCCTGTATGCATAAGTTCCCCATTTGGTTGTAAAGGCTGTCTTGAACTGATCCTCTTCTTTCACCATAATCTGATTGTACCCTGAATAGCCATCAAGTAATGAAAACCTCTCAGAGCCAGCAACAACTTGTAAAATTTTCTCCATGGAAGGAAGTGGATAATGATCCTTGAGAGATGCTCTATTCAAATCTCTGAAGTCAACACACAATCTGATTTCCCCACTCTTCTTTCTAACTGGAACCAAGTTGGCTACCCAACTAGAATGCTTGATAGGGAATATGATTCTTGATTCTATCAACTTATTCAATTCCTTTCTCATGAGAGGCTCCATGTGTGGATTGACTGACCTTTGTTTTTGCCTGATGGGTTTAGTACTTGGATCCAATTCAATGGTGTGTTGAGCTAACTTGGGATTGAAACCTTTCAAATCTTCATAGCTCCAAGCAAACACATCAGGGAATTCTTGACAAAGCTGTATGAACTCATACCTTTCTTGTTCAGTTGTCATCTTACCAATTTGGAGTGATTTGCCTTCTTCCACTGAGATGGACACTGAATCTTCTCCCTTGACTTGGATGTTTGCTTTCTCCTTCCTAAACTGATCATTAGGATTGAAAATGGACTCCAAAGTAATAAGTCCCTTTGGAAGTTTGTTGGTTCTCAGCTGTACCACTTGGTCACCATACTGCTGCTCCAACTTTTCCTGATTTTTAGCTGAGAACTCAGCCTCTTCTTGCAAGAAATGGATGATTTGCTGATCATTTTCAAACACTTGCCAACTTACATTGTTGTCTGGAACTGAAGGCCTTACAATCACATGGATGTTTGGTTGTACCTTGTCTTTTTGAATGCTTTCAACAATGTCAAAGGCTGCCCCAACTGCTGCAAGCCTGTCAGCAGCTTGGTTCTCTTTTCTAGGAATGGATTTTATGCCAAAGCCCTCAAAATCTTCAATGAGGTCCCACACCCTGTTCTTGTAGCACTTGAGTAGATCATTCTTGACAGCATGCTGCCCCTTAACTTGGTTGACAATCAACTCACTGTCACCAAAGACTTGCAAGTTCTTTATTCCTCTCTTGATTGACCAATGCAATCCTTGTATCAAAGCTTCATATTCAGCAGTGTTATTAGAGCATGCAAACTGAAATCTAAAAGTTGAATAATACTTAACTCCTTGAGGTGAAACAAGCATAGCTCCCCCTCCTGCACCTTTTCTACTCCTTGATCCATCAAAAAACAACTGCCATACTTCATTGTCATCCTTGTGGTTTGGCTTGGTGATGCTAGGAATAGGCTGATTTTCTTCATGCATGCAATAGACTCCTAGCTCAGATTCTTCTACCTCTTGATAAGGATCAAAAGCATGCACCTTGTTTGCCCATTCATCAAGAGTCAGATCTTGGGATGCTTCCAACCTTGGTGTCAGCTTCATCAGTGCTTGGATAATCTTCTTGATCAAATGTTGAACAATTGGTATTGATTTGACTTGGAGTGTAAGGCTCAATGTGAAAGTTTGCAATAGGTTCAGATCTGATTGTGGCCTTAGTTCCATATCTTGTTCTAAAAAACATGTGTGACCAATCAGTAGATAAGTAACCTCCAATCTTGGCTATGAAATCCCTTGACAAACATAGGGCAAAGAGTGGTGGAAGGTCTATTACTGAGACATCTTGCAAAACAACAACGTTGGGGCATGCATGCAAAGTAAGACTCAAGTTTTTTATCACTCCAACTGTTGTTACTGCTGTCCCATCCAATTGCACCACCCCTTTGGATATGACTTCATACTGAATTCCCAACTGATCAGCTATTTGCTTGGGCATTACTGAACTACTTGCCCCGGAATCAATCATGCAATTGTGTACTAATTGGTTTCCAATGATCAATGAAACATAGAATGGAGGGGGCTTCAACATTTTACCTTGTTGTCCTCCATGATTCCCCTCAGGCTGGGCAGCATTTGTGAGCACCTTCTCTTGCATTTGGACTTGCTGATTTGAAGTTGACCAGTCCTTCATGGCAGCTTGTAGCAAATCTCTTTGGCCTGGGATAGATAGTGATTCCCACATTGATATGTTTACATTTGTCTTCTTCATCTGATCAATGATGTTGAATGGAGATGAAGCATCTCTTTGTTGTCCCTTGGCTTGCACATTCATTCCTTGCATATGGGCAGCAACAACTGGCATTTGAGTTGGCCTAAGAGTTGTTTTAGGCAGCCCTTGTGTGTTTGGAACTGAATTTTGTTTGCCAATAATTTGTGGAGTGATAGAAGGTTGTGGATTTGCTTGGAGCTAATGGCTATTCTTCACCCAAATTTCTCCTTTTTGACCTTGTGTTGGCTGCAACACTTTGGGAAACTATTTGATTCATGCCACAAAAATATTCTGCCTGCCAGTTTACAAGTGTGGTATCATTTGGAGCTGATTGCTGCTGGAATGTTTCTTGTTGTTGGTTATTTCCTTGACTACCTTCACCCTCCACACCAGTATTTGTCACCATTAATGCTTGATTCAAGGCACCATTGAAGCACATAGACTGGTTGTGAGGTTCATTGCATGGGAAACACCAATCATACTCTTGAGCTATGTTGTTTTGCACTGGCACTAATGCCTTAGAGGCAGATATAGCATTGGGATTATAGGGCTGAAATGGTCTGTTGGCAGGAGGTCTTGCTTGGTTTAAATTTGCAGCTGGATTGGGTGGTCTTTGAGGTTGGTATGGCTTCCTGTTAGGCTGAGCTTGAGGCTGGAAGGGAGGTCTAAAACCTTGGGCTTGCTGCCTCTTGAGTGTAACCAGCTCATTACCTAAATTTTGTAATTGCTTCATGACTTCTTGAAGTTCATTTGAGGCACTTAGAAGATGAAGTAGAAGCTTCACTTAAATTCTGATTTCTAGGAGTGGGAATAGGAGCTAAATTAGGCACTTGGCTAGTACTTGGGCTCTCTAAACTTGGAAACAATGGCATTAGAGGCCTAGGAGCTAGCTTGCCAGCTTGAATCAAACAATTTTCAGCTCTAATGGCAATGCTATAAGCAACAGGGATAGTTGTGCCTCCCATGGACTGAATTAACATAGAAATATCAGAATTTAAAGCTTTAAGGTAATATAGAAAAGCACCTTCTGCTGTTGGCCTTACTGCCACTGGAATTCTCTCCCAAGTCATTTGAAATCTGAAGTTGAAGTCAGTCAGCTGCTCATTGGGAGCTCTCTTGATGGTTGTCAGCTGTTCCAAAAGGGACAAGTTGTCTCCCTTTTCTCCAAACTGCTCATGGAGGGCTATACATAGCTGGTTCAAATTTTGGATAGAACCTGAGGCAAGACTCCTGAACCATTGCAAAGCTTTCCCTTTGAATGAAGATGCCAGCAGTTTGACAGCAACTTGCATCTCATTGATCTCATGGATTGCACAAATATTAGCAATGTCCTTGACATGATCACCAGGAGTGGTCTGATTCTCTCTAGTGAAGTATGGAATGTTCTTCAATGCTGCAACTGGGATTGGATTTTGTGCATTGAGAGAAAGTGGGCTGCTGCCAGTGAAATTGACATAGGGGTTGTTTTGTGCCATTCTGATTGGCCTTAGAACCCTTGTTGATTGAATGAAAGGCCTACCAGGTGGAGGAGTTGAGAGAGTTCTGTTTGGTGGAGATGGAGACCTTTGAATTCTCCTCCCTCTTTGCCTTCTTCTTGGAGATAACTACAGATACTCAAACAACACTTCTTCTTCTCCAACTCTTGACCTTGTGGTGATTCTTCTCATGAGTTTTCAGGTTTACACTGCTAAAACCAGCTGATTCTTCTTCCTTGGAGTCGCCAGATGTGTAATTTAGGGCTCTTTTAAGTAAGAAACTTGCAACAAATGCACATCAATTTGTTGCAATGAAGATGAAGACCTCTAAGGTCCCACCGGGTGTGCCAAAACTGTTGTTGCAAATCAGCAGCACCCCTGGATGTTGATCAGACTTCTAGAATTGATAGTTTTGGACATCCAGTGTGATTGCACAACATTGAATCCTCCCCCAAGTGTGGGACTTGAAAAATGGGAAAGGAATCTCTAGATTAGAGGCTGGTTCCTCAACTCCTCTGATCAGATATATCACTTACAAGTTGCAGAGGTTTAAATCCCTAATTCCTACTCTAAATTCCAAGGGGACAAAGATAGGAAATGCAAAAAACTAAAACTAATGCTAATGAGGTGATGCACCAGAGGAATGGTGAACATTTTTTGCTTCTGCAGATTGACACAGATCATGGGAATGCAACAAAACTTCATGCACAAACTAATGACATGTAATGAAAGATCAGAAAGAAAGCAAACAACATAAGCAGAGGAGTGAAACTCATTCACAGAGCTTGCATTGTCATTTTTAATGTCAAAATACATACATTACAACATCTGGGAGACAAAAAACATGTTGTAGTCCTGGAAGAGGCCTGAGTTTTCCACAAAAATCACCTTTTTGGTGAAAGAGGGAGCCTGCAATACATAAAAAAATGTTCAACCCTTTGAAAAATGAGCCAAATCTAGCTTTTACAGTGCCAGAAACGACCCAGGAGAGAGAAACATGGGAAAACGCATGGAGAGCTTCAACCACCAACCAAAAATGCAGTAAAACAACATGGAGCATCCTTACAGGCCCATCCCCTGACATTTTTCAGCCATGCTAGGAGAGAATGCGAGCCATTCTTCATTAAAAACGGTTGTTGAAACATCATTTCTGTCCATGACCACGTGCCAGAGGATGTTTTTGAATTTTCTCTCTCCAAACTCCATCAAAATACAAAAATGACCCTAGAATCTTGTAGAGAATTTCACCAGCTTTCCATTGATATAAAGAACAAAAAAACTGAGCTCTGGATCAAAAGATATGGCCGTTTGAAATTTTAGGGCAAAACAGGGCCAAAAACGGATTGGCGGGCGAATTTTTTTAAATTTTCCACTTTTTTGCATTTGGGAAAATTTTCCAAAAATTCCCCGCGCTCCACTATTTTGGGTGCCATGTGGCACATTTTGATTGGGCATGGGCCTTTAAATGCTTCAATTTTCCATCGCTTTGCCCTTTTGGAAATTTTTCCAAAAATTCCCCACCAAGCCGATGAGTTGGGGACACGTGGCATTCAGAATGATTGGACGTGGGCTCTTTCCTCCTGAATTTTCCTTTGAAAGCCTTTTGTTCATTTCAAAAAATCCCTGGACTGAGAACACATGGAGGTAAACCCCATTGGATGTGGGCACTTTCCAATTGAATTTTCTTTGTGGGCATCATTTTTTATCCGCCAGCCTACTCACGTGGCAAGATTCATTGGCTTCGCTTTTTGGGGGGTGCAATTTCCTTTGAAATTTCCTTCTTTTTCCTTTGGGAAAATTTCCCAAATTCTCCTGGCCTTCTCCGGGTCCAGAGACATGTGGCACATTTTCATTTGGTGGCAAAAAGACCCTCTGCAAACATTTTTCCTTTTGAAATTTTCCAAAAAAACCTTGTCAAAATTTTAAGTTTCCTCCCGCGGTCCACCGTTCTGAGCAAACATGGCATGAGGCCATTGGATAGCGGATGTTGCATGGAAAACTAATGAATTCCTTTTCCCTTTTACGCAAAATATTTCACCAAAATTCTAATCTTTCCTCCGTGCCCACCAGTCTGGTGCCGATGCCAAAGGACACGTGGAAAAACATGATTAGGCGCAGGGGCCTTTCCTCTAAAATTTTCCATGGTGCCAACACTTAGTCAAAATTTTTTCAATTTTCTCCCCTTTGGACACGTGGCACATGTATCCAATTGGATCGGCGGGCCTGCGGGGTGAAATATTCCCTTTTGAAAACTTTTCCAAACACTTGGTAAAAAATCCAAGTCTTCCTCCACCCCCACCACTTCCTTGGACACGTGGCACCATTTCATTGGCTGCGGGCCTTTCAGGGGAAAATTTTTAGCCACAAAAACTCCACCGAGCCATAACTTCAAAAATATATGGAGTTAGGAGGAAAACTTTACCTTTCTGGAAAGCTGAGAAAGAGCTCTATCCAATGGTACCATTTCTAGAGGGTTTTGAGTGCCTGAAAAGCAAAAAATTATGACTGAGGCACAAGAGAGGGAAGAATGAAGGGAGTTAGCTGACAAAATGAGCAGGTGTTGAAGGAATTAAAAAAACATTGG
The DNA here is from genome assembly GCA_019776745.2 of Taxus chinensis. Classification (NCBI taxonomy): domain Eukaryota; kingdom Viridiplantae; phylum Streptophyta; class Pinopsida; order Cupressales; family Taxaceae; genus Taxus; species Taxus chinensis. Next base: position 585,065,820 of record CM034151.1, on the reverse strand, counting down.
TTCCCACAGTACATGTGGAGTGTGCTTTATGATCCAAGTTTGGTGGTCACTCTTATCGAACTTAGATTGGATTCTGCAACCAAGCTTTTATTCCATTTTCCCAAAACATTACAATGATCGTGTCAATAATTTCATGGAGGAGATTTCATTTACACTTGGAGCTTGCTAGAGCTACCAATAGTAGGGGCATATGATGATGTTCATTGCCTTTTGTTATTGCCTAATCACATTAAAGATGAGTTGATGCTGACAGTCTATGGGGAGGGGATGGTCAAGATCAGTTTTAAACAAAATAGCACTTTTCTCTCCACAGCTCTGATGAGGTTTTATTCCTGGCTACACCTCCAGAAAGGATTGTTTATCAGGCAACTCATGTTCTGATTCAATGGAGGCAATGCTCTCAATGTTTGACCATCAACTACCAGATGTTCAGAGCGGCTCCAAGTAGACTCTAATTTTGCTCTGATTTGGGTCCTGACTATATTATTTTATTGGATTTTAGAGACCTGCTTGGCACTTAGGCACCTATTTTAAATTTCTTTTGTTACAACTATAAATGGAGCTTATGAGCCTCCGGGAGATCATTCATATGGTGTTTTTAGGTTCATTGATCTATAATATGGAGTCATGAAACTATAGAAAATGAAGATCAAACACCAAAAGTGATCGTATATAAAGTTGGGTTGACCAAATGTTTAGATAACAATTCATGATTTTATATTATTTCTCTAATTCTTGTATGTGCTAGAAGGCAATTAAATTTGCAAGTTGGTGGAGAACGTCATTTTGATTGAGGGCAAACCCATTTTCTATTATAAACACAATTTACATTGTAAATAATATCAGGGCTTCTTACCAAAATGCCATCCAGGACATCAGTTATAATTAACGGGCATGGATGTATGGTTTCCATGTTTTAGGCTTTATGGATCGATGAGCTAGACTGACTTCAACTAACAATCCGATTGATAGAGGGGTGTATGTGCAAGAGAGCTTTGAGATGATCCCCATCTCTCATGGTGGTTCCAGATGAAACAATGGGTTACCGCATGATGTACCTACACCATTCCCAGTTGTCATATGGAGGAATTTATGTGTAGAGGCTTAGTGCCACTAGGAAATACCGTCAAATTACCGAATATTGTAATTACTTAATTCACTTTTTTGAATTATGGATTAATGATGCCGAATTTACATTAATTGACTATAAAGTGAACTCATGAGCTAGCACAACTACGAGTCATACCACCGAGGTCGGGGTAGCCAGATTATAAAGTGGTTACCATAACTAGTTTTTGTAATGTTCATATAAAAGGGCAGGTGAGTATCACTAGTTGTAAAAGGGGTTAGGACATTTTCTCTCTTTTTCAGTATGACATGGAGAAATAAAATGTTGCAACTTTGTGTTCATCTATTTTGAAGGCACAGGTGGCCACTGAAATTTAGGCCCATGTTAACTGCAGGGATCAGGTACTCAAATTATTGTGCTTATGGGGATGGGGTACGACTGTGGCTACCCTATAGTTGTAATATTCATAACTTTGCAGATACATTAATGGCCACTACATTCAGGTGCAGTTTGATGCCCTTCAAGCCTATGATAGAGGCATGTGTTACCTAGTTCCCTCAGTACATGGAATTTGTGTCATATATACATAATCCCTCATTAACTGGTACTAGCGGAATTTATGCTTCTAAGGGATTTTTGTTCCCCTTGGCCGAGTTGTTAATTTCTCCATTTTCCAAGTGACAACACCGATAGGCAAGTTTAGTTTATGTTTTCTTGGAGTTAGGTCCAAGAAAACTTTTTTGTTGTTATTTTGTTGGCTGCAGGGTTTCACCTTTCTATCCTCCTTTCTCTTCTAGAGCTCTTTAGGTCCTTCTGAGTGAGAGGATCAGGTTGCGTATTTTCATAGTGTAAAGAGTCATCAAAAACCAAACGAGTACCCAGGATCAATGTCAAAGGCAATTTCCCCTACTTAGAAGCACGGAGAACTTCACCATGTCAAGTGAGGTGCCATTAGAGGACTAGATCAAGGTGAGGTCCAGAGATTTTGACAGGGCACCTCCATTGGAGGGGATTTATAAAGGATACTAAAGTGACATAAAATGGATTTCCAACACATAGGATCAATGACTTAACCTCTACCCATTGATGATTCAACTTCCATATGTGTCATCCACATATTTTTGATATGTATACTGCCAAACTGCATGATAACAGATGGTCGAGGATGTAGATGAGAGTCTTTGTTATTTTTGCAAACTTGTATCAGTCTTAAATGCCGACACATCTTCCAAGGCTTTTTTTCAGAGATTGTGTTAGATCATGATTATTATGTCTAACTATGTTCAAAATTTAAAATTTTGGTACATAGACAAATAAGCCTTCACTAAATGAAGGTATTTCTAATCCTGGTCATTGCGAACCTGTTCCTCTAGCCAACTTGATTGCTAGTCATATCATAGGGTCTTGACACTCATGATGGATTAGAAACGTTAGATAATCCACTTTAAACTCAGCCTCAATTTAAAATTGCAAATTCATACACCTTGAGCTCGTGAATTCTAGGAAGAGTTCAAGTAAAGTTGCACGATATGACCTAAGATATATGGAGACAATTCCTTTAATAATTCAAGAAGGTGTATTTAAACTCTCTACTCTGCATCAATTGATAAACTATCTCATTTTCCTGTGGAGGTCACAACGTAGATCAACATTTTATTGTTGTCCTCTTTTTGCATGAAATTGCCAATCTTTCTATGGCCTCTCAAGAACATTGAACCAATGGAATGATAGGGAATAGAACAACCTCTAGGGTTTCATGAAAGAAAGTTGAACAATCGGGCGTGAAATGGTAGGACCCTTTATCAAGTTATTGGTGTGGGTGAATTTTTTCCACAGTCTTGAACTCGCGGGAGTCAACTTGCATCTCAAATTTTCATCTTCATTGTTCACGGCAATGTGGACATATCTAATTGGAGTAGGGCTTGTCCTAGAGTAACTTTTCAATATAAGCCATTTTGTAAAAAGGGCTAAAAGTTCTAAAGTGACAACCGTAGCACCGATCATTTTATAAGGAATCCAATATACTCAACATGTTGAGCTTGCATCAAAATTTCAAAGTGGCTTTGTCCTTTAGAGGATCTTACACTTTTTTGCTTGTTTCAGTCCTTAATTTAGGCCTTTGAGTGGCATGCTACAGGTTCCACAGTGACCCGTCAACAATTTCTTTACCCATGGGCTTGATATTATTTCAAACTTATTTTTTATTCCGATGGCATGGAATCTCTGAGCGGTTATTTGCTTAAGTTTTTAGACCCTGAGCAATTTGTGATTTTATGAGCCCTCATTGAACAATGGTAAATTTATCTAAGTGACCCTTAGGTTTTCCTCCATTCAGACCCAAGGCTTCACTTTTGTTCACAAACCATATCAATTTTCGGGAGAGCAGGCTAAATACGTACCAAGTTGCCATTTCTGGTAAAGTGTTGAAATGTATTAGGAATCTTCCATGGCCACTACCAGTAGCCTCGTTCTAACCCATGTGGACGACTATGGTTTAAAGTTTGAAAGCCCAAAGACTGAAAGTTGTCAAATTCAAAGTCTACAGAGCAAATTTAATAACTACACTGTCAAAAGCTTTAGTTATTCAACGCCATTGGCATTTCTTCGCGAATCAATATTTTAGTATGGATATGAAGGATTCAAAATATTGTAAACTGTTTCTAGGGACTATCCAATTACCTGAAGTTGTAACCATTTCTCCTGCAAGATATTTCCTGGATTAGCATAACCTGCCATTGTAAGGGGGGGTCATTGATCTTGTAAATGCTAGAGTGCATTGTACCTAGAGAAAGCAAAGGACATAGCCAATTTTCTACTAATGTGCTCCAGGTTCATCAATGAGTTTCTTAAACATGCATTCTCACATTAATGTAGCAATCTATCTTTGCAAGGGAAGCATCACATAAAAGATTTTCAAGGCTACTATTGTAGCCTCTTCATTGAGGAGATCCTAGAAACTTTGACTTTGTACATCTCCTCCCATCTTAATCCACAACTATCATGGTATTTTCTTCTCATGAATGCACGTCTTAAGACAAATTGTTCATCAACTAGTGCGTACACTAATATGCTCTTATTGGAGCTCCATGAAATCAGTTCTCCTACCTTTGATTGATAAATGAATGAAAAATAGTTACACACTGAAATATTATACCTTGCAGATAACTGCAAGAATGTCTTCTGTAGGGTCAACTGGACTTCCCCTATTGGAGTCCTCAACTGAAAGGCCACCACATAAATCCACAGGTTTTGAGGCATGCATACATGCCAAGAGTGCACAAGGATTACAGTAGAGGGTTACACTAGATATCCCAGAAATCTCAGCAAGGAGACTCACAAATTTTTCACACAAGACCCAAATAAACACTCGTCAACAGTGACCCTTTTAATACCCACCTATGGGGCAGATTTAGTAGCATCTGCACTTGCAATGCCATCGCAATTTGCTTTAGAAAATTCAAAATTCAAAAAAGAGAAAAATTTCTAGAATTTGAATGGCTATATGAGCCACATGGATTCAAATTATGGCTATTCTAGGAAACCCTCCTATTGAAAGACCCAAATTTCTCTTCCACATCTAAGAAGACATTGCTTCAGATTTGAGGGAAGCTATTTGGCATAATAGACAAAGTTCCAATCACTATTTTAATGCCATAAGAATTCTAGACCTTGAAGAAGAATGCGTTGCTGAATTGGAGAGGCAAAGACAAATTCCAACATCATAAAGAAGAGCATAGATTTTCAAGCTGGTGGATAGAAGATTCACCTAGCAACAGAGACAAGGAGGATAAACTGATCCCATTTTTGAGGAACTTCAAAGGAGTCAGGAGTTACTCGAAATCCAGAGGCTTCATTTTCAAGCAACCAGTCACATTGGGAACTTGAGTGTTGCCAATCCTTTGGACAATGAATTTTCATACATCAATGAGAACCTTGTAGACTTCATTGACGTGAAGACCGAAGAAGAAGCTAGAGAAAGAGAGGTGAGAGCCAACGAAGAAATAAGAGCTCAACTTGAAGAAATCGAGAGACTTCAAGCTGAGGCAGACGAAAGAGTAGCAACATAAGCCACAACCTTAGCAAGGTTGGAAGCTAGAAATAGGAATAGAATGGGGGATTGTGATCGTGAGCGTGAATGTGATCATGATGCCCGTAGGCCTAATGTACCATGGGGAGGAAACACCGGTCCACTGGCTCTTGCTCAACCACTCCATGAGCTACCGAGAGGCTCGAGAAAAAACTTTCCAAAATTCAGAGGGGATAGTTCTCAACTCCCTGAAGAGCATGTAGCAACATTTATCACAACTTGCGGTGTGTTGGGTGTTGAGGATGAAGATGTGTCAGTCTGAATCTTTATGGATTCACTTCAAGAGAAAGCTACTGAATGGTTCTACATGCTACCACCAAGGTCCATCACTTGTTGGGAGGATATAAGAAGTGCATTCAAACACGGGTTCAAGAGCACAAAAGATTGTCAGGATCTTCTGGTCCAATTGGTACAAATGAAGAAAGAAACCTCCGAGTCAATGAGGGACTTTGTAGCAAGATATAACAAAGTGATAAGAAGAATCCCTGAAGATGTGGTGCCTCCTGAAAATATTTTGAAGAGATTCTTCATCAGTGCCTTCCTATCAGAAGTAGGTTTCTTCCTTAGAAGAACCCAACAAAGAACATTAAGGGAAACTCAAGACCATGCAATAGAAACCGATGATGATCTAATCTTGTCCAGAAAGGTGAAAGGCCCCAATGGAAAGCAAAAGGGTCAGAATTCAAACTCTGTCACCATAGATCTGATGTTCCAAAAAATTGCAAATGACTTGGTTGCCTTTAAGAAGCAGCTATCTTAGATCACAATACAGAATGCTTCAAGGAAACCAAACCCTCCAGATAGGCCAAGGATTGCTCCACCCCCTCATCTGCTTGCTCTTGAAGAACCACCAGTCAATGCCATCTGTGAAACCAAAGAGCCGAAGGGGGAAGCAGAAATTGATGAAACTGAAGAAGAAAATATGGAAGACTATGAAAACTATCTTGAGGTCAAGGAAGTTGATAGACACAATGGCCTAATTGAGTACGTTGATGATGAAGAAGCTCCAAGTTTCTCATGTGCTGTTTTCACTCATGTACAATCTAGGAAAGGTGCTTAACCCTCAACGACTATGATAAAGGATAAGAATAATAAAGAAGATTCTCCCCCAAAGGTCACACAAAATAAAATCATCAGTAGAGGATCACTATTACCACCTTTTATGGATTCAGCCAAAGAAAAACTAGACTCACTGGTTGTCAGGGATCATGCTACTATGCCAAGTAATTCATCTAATTCTTCTCCCAGCTCAAAAGTTGCTAAGAAAAATTCTCCTTTAAATGTTGTTCCTATAAAAACATCTAAGGTTCAATCAAAAGCTACACCCTCACCCCCTTCCAAGCCAATTGCTACACCTAAAAAGGAGAATTCAACACCCAAAGTAGAAAAGTCTCTACCATGTAAATCTTCCTCCATTTTTGGAACCTCTTCCTCACTCACCATAACCCCATTTGACTTTGTGGAACATGCAAGAAAAACCAAAGTCCAACTCTCAGAAATAAAATACCTACAAACACACCCTGCCCAGTTTAAAAGGTTCATTGATATAGTTCATGGTGGTAACCTATATCCTCGAATCCTAATTGTAAAGGCTTACTGCCCACACCATCCACACCACCTTCCCAAAACATGCTAGCCCTCAGTGCCTCCAAAACCAACAGGGTTGAACCTTTCTACCTGTCACTCCTCATAGATTTCAGAGCCTCAGACAATGTGATGCTAGCCAAAGTTGCAAATGCTCTAGGCCTCACCTTGACTCAGGTAAATGGCACCTACTACTCAATAGAATCCAAATAAGTGCATTGTAGGAAGAATCAAAGATGCACACGTAGCACTAGCTGATTTTCCAAAGAAGAAGGTGCTCCTAACCATACTGGTAGTTAACATCCCAACATCCTTTGGTATGTTATTAAGTAGGAGTTAATGCAAAGACCTGGGTGGACAGATAAAAATGGATTGGTCATCTGTAACTATCCCAGTAAAAGGTGAGATGAAGAAGTTACTACCAGTAAGAAAAATGAAGTTCACAGTACAAAAGTTTGATGATCTGAAAGCAAACATTCTCTTTCAAAATTGTGGGCTAGGAAACTACTTCCTCACATCAAAAAAAGAGGATAACTTGCCACTTCTCATGGAGGAAGATCAAATTTATACAATTAAATTTGATGGTAGTCATTCCAGTGCGGGCTCGGGAGCTAGTGTAGTATTGTGCTCTCCTTCCAATGAGTTGTACCCATTTTCCTACAAGCTGTAATTTGATAATACAAATAACACTACAGAGTATGAAGCACTACTCTTAGGCATGAGTGCAATAGAGGACATGGGAATCAAGAAATTGAGATGCCGAGGTGATGTAGAGGTTGTAGTAAAGCAGGTCTGCCAACAATATCAGGTGAAGACTCCAAGACTATGTCATTACAGAAACAGAGTGTGGGGCTGCATTAAATCTTTTGATGCATTTTCCATTGAAGCTATTCCAAGGGAACAAAATGAAAAGGTTGATTCTCTTGCAGTGTCAGCTTTCCTAGTGACACCTCATTCTTCTTTTGGTAAAGATAAAGTGACCATTGAAATGGTATTAAAGCCTAATGTACCAGATAATGCAAATCATTGGAAAGTCTTCAATGATGATAACCAAATTCTAGCCTTTCTAGAGCAAAGGGATAATTTCAATAATCTCTTCTTCGAAGGAGGTGAAAATCCACACTGAGAAGTAGTCCCCAAAGAAGGGAAAGAGGGAATTGAAGGGATTGATGATGAGGGAGTAATCAAATTGAAAGGAAACAAAATTCCCAAAGGCCTAGTCTCTTTAGAAGACCTCTTTGACAAACATGACAGATTCATTCAAGAGAAAGAAAAGCAATCTTCTAAGTGCCCAGATGATTTTAATAAAGAAAACATTGGTACCCCAGAGGAACCAAGGATGGTCAATATTGGAAAATGTTTCTCACCTGAAGAAAAAAGAAGGTTTGTTGCATTACTCAAGAAATACTTAGATGTCTTGGCCTACTCTTATTATGAACTAAAATCCTTCCAGCTAAAGGAATTGCATCACTCAATTCCTTTGAAGCAGGGTGTTAAGCCCTTCAGGCAGAAGCAAAGGTCGTATAACCCAAATATTGTTGATACCATCAAGGAGGTAACACATATGCTTAATGCAAGGATCATCTTTCCCATCCACCATTCAACGTAGGTGGCTAACATTGTGCCAGTGTGGAAGAAGAATGGTGAAATAAGGATATGTGTAGATTTTTGCAACCCGAACCAGACATCACTAAAGGACAATTATCCTCTTCCTATCATGGACCATATCTTGCAAGCAGTCACTAGATTTGAAATGATTTCATTACTTGATGGATTCTTAGGATATAATCAAATCAAAGTGGCAGAGGAGGACCACACCAAGACAACCTTTACAACAACTTGGGGCACTTTTTCCTACAATAGAATGCATTTTGGCCTAATCAATGCAGGAGCTACATTCCAAAGGGCGATGGATTTGGCCTTCAAAGATTTGAAGCATTGCATTGTCATATATCTTGATGATCTCACAGTATTTTCAAAGAAGAGGGGAGATCATATCTATCACTTGGAATAGGTACTTACAAGGTGTAAGAAACATGGCATATCACTAAATCCAAAAAAGTGCTTTTTTGGAGTCATAGAAGGTAAGTTATTGGGGCACATCATGAACAAACATGGAGCACACATTGATCCTGAGAGGATTAGATCCATTCAAGCATTAGTCCTGCCCACAAGCAAGAAAAGAGTTCATTCATTCTTCAAAAAGGTGAAATTTATTTGTTGTTTTGTGCTTGAGTTTGCTGAGTTGACGAAGCACATCACTTCCATGATGAAACCACAAGAAAAATTCAAATGGAACAATGAAGGGAAGGCAACATTCAAAGGGACTTCATTGGTGTTTTGAACCCTCACTCAAGTGCAGGGCCCACCTATGTACTCACATCAACAGACTACTTCACCAAATGCGTGGAAGCCATTTTGGTTAAACAAGCCAACACTGAAATAGTATGCAACTTCATTAAGGAGAATATCATAGTTCATTTTGGAGTGCCATAGAAGATTGTAGCAGATAATGCTACCTATTTCTCTTCAAGAGAGCCAACCAAGTTTTTCTATGGCTATAGAATCTCCCTATCTCATTCTTCTGACTACTATCCACAAGGAAACAGATAGGCCGAATCAAGCAACAAGAAGATTGTGACCATTTTCCGTAAGCTTGTAAACGAGAATCAAAGGAATTGGCACAAAAGGTTGTATGACGCAGTGTGGATGGATAGGATCACTCCCAAGAAGGAAATAGGTGTGTCACCATTCCAACTATTGTATGGAGTCAAAATAGAAATTCCTCTCACGATCGAGATGCTAGCTCTCAAGCTGCTACAGACAATAAAAGATGGTTAGTATAAGGATTCCATTGACAAGAGGATGATCTTTCTTGAGAAGCTAGAAGAAAATAGACTCCAAGTGGTGGATTACATTAAGGAGCACCAACTAAAAGTAAAGAATATTTTCGATAAGAAGGCCAAGGAAAGAGAATTCAAAGTTGGAGACTTCATCCTGTTATGGGACAAGAGAAGAGAACCAAAAGGCAGCCATGGAAAGTTTGATTCATTATGGCTTGACCCATTCTAGATTCGTGAAGCTTGCGGACATAATGCTTTTCTTATCTCATATTTGGATGGAACACTGTTGGAATTGCCTCGGAGTGGGAAATACTTTAAATTGTATCATCAGTGAAAGCGGGTTGTTCCCCTGCCTTGTACCATAGGTGTGTTTCCCTTTCTGTTGTGTGCTTTTGTTTCCCCTTTTGTTACGTGTCATGTGTTTCCTTCCCATTGTGTGCTTGTGTGTTTCCTTCTTTTGATCTTTCTTTCTCAAAGTTGTATATGACTCTGTAGGGCCCAATGGATAAGGGACTGGTCAATGAATTACAGGGTCTAGAGATTGAGATTTTGGATTCCCATGTCATGTCTTCACTATGCTCAGTCCATGTCATGTTCCCAAGCTAGAGCCAGTTGTTGTCACCCTCAAAATCCCCCCCTCATTTTTTAATGCAAATTCAAAAAATTTGAGCTCACGCCCTCCAGAAGTGTTCAAGTAAATTTGGAAGTTTGAAAAGATAGAGAAATTCATGCTTTAAAGTTGTTTAAACTCTCCAGTGTGCACGTTTTGATAAATTTTTCATTTTCCTGTCTGGATGCGTGAAACTTTTATTGTCATCCTCATTTAAATGAAATTTTCAATATTTCTATGGCCATGGATCATCAAACCTTGTACTTTTTTCAATCCCTTGGTTCGCGAAAGAAATTTGAAAATTGGGCGCGAAATGGTGGAGTTTTCTTCTTCTCTGCATTTTTTCCACAGTCGTGAATGGTAGGCATTTTCTTCCCCATCAAATTTTGGCCCCATTATCCATGGGTACATGGACATATCTAATTGGAGGCGGGATGATGGAGCAATTTGCATTTTTGAGCCTTTTTGTAAAAGGGCTAAAAGTCATAAAGTGACCCACAGCTCCAATCATGCTATAAGGAAAAAGTCAAATGTTGAGCCCGCATTGAAAATCAAAGAGGGGAAGCGGGTTAGCGGAGAACTTTGAGGTTTTGAACCTTTTTCATTAAAGGGGCTTAAAGTTAAAAAGTGACCCGCAGCCCCACCTATGCCTGGTAAAAAGTCAAATATTAAGCCCGCATCAAAAGGTCAAAGCAGGGAGGCGGGTCGGCAGAGCAATTTGTGTTTTTAAGCCCGTATTGAAAAAAGATAAAATTATAAAAGTGAACCACAATTCTATCTCTAATCAAGTAAGGCCATGTGTCAAAACCATATCAAAAGTGGGAGAGCAGGCCAAAATGTTCCAAAACGCCATTTCTCTAAAATTCACAAAATGCAAAAGGCATCCTCCACGCTCGCTCCAGTAAATTTCTCCCACGTGGACGAATCTGGTTTAAAGTTTCAAAGGCAAGATGAACGGTTCAAATTCAAAGTTACAAAATGAGTGTAATGACTGCATTATGGAAAGTCTAGTTTTTCTTGCCATTGGCGTTTCTTCATGAATCAAGAATCTGAATGGACGCAAAAGATTGAAAAGATTGTAAACCATTTCTTACTAACAAAGAGGAAGTTGTAACCATTTATTACAAGATATTTAATGGCTTCTTCATGCCATTGTAAGGGGGGGTGATTGATCTTGTAAACTCCAGAGTGTATTGTACCTATAGAAAGCAAAGAATATAGCCAATTTTCTTCTAGTTTCCTTCATTCTCAAATTTCTTCCATTCCCACATTATGTACAATCTCTGTTTAAGCATTAATACAATAAGAAGGATTTTGTAGCCTCTTCAATGAGGAGATTTTAGAAACTTTGAGCTCACAATCTTATCTCATCTTTTTGCCATTTGCAGGGTTGTTTCTTCTCATGAATGCATGTGTTGAATTTTCTAACTAGAGTGTGTAGGAATATGATTTTCTACCTACGACATTAGTTCTTCTACCTCTTTTCTCACTCCCTTTCCCACCTTCATAGAAAATTCCCCCCTTATAGGTAACTGCAAGCATTTTCTGCAGAGTCAGTGGAGTGCCCCTGTTGGATCCCCTGCTGAAAGGCCACCATAAAAATCCATGCTTTTTCATGCATGCATACACGACACCTGCACCGGTTAAGTAGAGGGACTTAGATTCCCAAAGTGTTGGCAAGGAATTCAAAATTTTTTCCACCTGACAAATTCCCTTGCCAACAAGGCCTGATAGAGTCAAGGTCGTGTAGGCATGGCAGAGTCAGGTCTGTTTAGGCATGGTGGAGTCAGGTGAATTTAGGCATGATGGAGGCAAGTTGATGTAGGCATGGTTCAGTTAGGTTGATGTAGGAATTATTGAGTTAGGTTGATTTTGGCATGGTGGAGTTAAGTTGATTTAGGCATGATGGAGTCAGGTCGATGTAGGCATGGTGGAGTTAGGTTGATGTAGGCATGGTCGGGTTAGGTTGATGTAGGCATGGTCAAGTTAGGTTGATTTAATGTCCAGGTTTTTGGTAACATGAGAGACAAATGTTGATGTATATACTGGGTGTGGTTTTAAATTTCCAAATTTGTGCCATAATGGAAACGTGAAAATGATAAATGGATAATTGATGATGTAATAAAATATGTATGAGTAGATGCTTATTAGGTTTAATTTCCAGCTATTGATATAAAATAAAAACTAACCAGGGTAGAATGTGAATAGGAAAGGGAAAGGGAGAATTGGTTAGGGTAAAGAGTGACCGAGCTAACCTCCAAGGGCCCCATGCTCTCAGAGTGCTACCTACATAGTCTCGGTGAAAAGGGACCTCAGGCCGATGTAGTTCTTCCATAAGCTAGGGAAGATTGTGATGAAGTAGAGGAATGGATTGATAGGCATTTAGGCATGGGTGAATGTAGGTCATAAGCATGATTGAGTGGTTGTTAAATATAGGTGTTGATGAGCATAGTCCTTGTATAGGATAATCAATAAGTAATGAGGAAGGTGAATGGTAAGAGGTGGAAAAAGAGCCACTTAATTGATAAGAACCCTAATGAGTCGATCATACCTAAGAGGGGCTCATGAACAAAATACCTAAAGGCGTTGCATAATGGACCATTCTAAAGGTGAAGAAAGTCACATTATCACAAAATGTCATGTTTGCGGAAATTCCCTTGAGTAAAGAGGAAATTAGGAAAAAAGGCAAGGAGGTGAGAATGGGCGATTGAGCGTAACTTAGTGTACGACAACATGTGTCTTTCAGAACAAGAGACCCAGGATCAAGAATAGGCAAGTCCATGATGAAAATTTCATCATTTTCTTCATTTGTTTGTTTATTATCTCCTTGAATAGATTGATCAATGCGGGAAGTCTATATGGGATGATTATATTATCTCCTTGAGGTCTTCATGAAGCTGATCAATGCGGGAAGCTTCTGGATATTTATTACATTTTTGTAATGACTTTATATAGATGTCCTTCAAGGGAGCAGTCTATTTATAGTGGTGGAATTAGAGTGAAGAGATGTCCCTTTTGAGGGAGTCATCTTTTGCTGGAAGTTTGACTCAAGGAGTTGTATCCCTTTTTGTTTTTGGACGTTTAAGTCATGGACAAGACTATAGAGGAAGATTAGGTTCTTGTTTAGAAGACAAGACCGTAGCACACAAAAGATTAACTATGAAAGAGGTGGTTTCAAGTGATGAATGACCATGGGATTCCATCTTGAAGAAGACAAAAAGTATCCATGAGAATCATGCTATGAGTAGAGTCGTGGTACTCATATTGAAGATAGGGCTGAAAGGTGATGGGAATCACATGATTCTTTTTTAGTCGTGGATCCTCAAAAATGGGTAATATGGAAGGTGAATAGTGCTCAAGGGACGAGTGATCAACTGACAGAAAGTGATATAGGACTCGATATCAACAATAAAATGGTTGAAGATGCAAGGCGTTAAGGGGCTCAGGTTCAGGTTTACCTTCGAGTGAAGACAAATGATAAGCACCTGATCCATAGGCATGGGTAACGATATAGGGTCCAAGCCAATTAGGAGCAAATTTTTCCCTGTTTACTTTTCTCTTCTTTAGTTACATGTTGATTTTCTTTCAGGACGAGGTCACCAACCTGGAAAGGTTCATTCATGAACATGTTTTTTCATATGTACATTTGATACGCTTTTGGTAAATTTGGAGATGGTCAAGAGCATTGAGATGACGTTCATCTAATAACTCAAGTTGCACCAAACGATCTTGGCAAAAGTCATCATCGTTGAGCATGTCTTGTAGTGAGATGCGGAGAGATGGAATCTGGACTTCGAGAGGTAAGATAGCCTCGGTACCATAGACCAGAGAAAAGGGTGTGGCAGCTATCGAAGTGTGAATACTAGTACAATAAGCCCATAAGGTGAAAGGGATGTGCATATGCCAATCTTTCCCAGTATCGTTGACTACCTTCATAAGAATTTTGTTCAAGGTTTTATTGGTTGATTCAGCTTGACCATTGGTTTGTGGGTAATAAGGTGATGAGAAACTGAGTTGGATGCCAAAAGCATCACATAGTTTGCATAGGGTTTTGTTTTTGAATTGTTTTCCATTATCAGTGATAAGGCGGTGAGGAACACCAAAACAAAAAATGATGTGATGGTTGATGAATTCACATATTTTCTCAACTTTTGTAGAAATGAGGGGAATGGCCTCTACCCATTTAGTGTAATATTTGGTAGTGGTTATGATCCATTGGTGGCATTGTGAAGAATGGGGGTTGATCTCACCGACAAGATCCAAACCCCATTGAGAGAAAGGCCAAAGGTCTCGTGTGACCTGTAAGGCATGACTAGGTGTGTGATGGAGATTAGCATGTTGTTGGCATTTCACACAATGTTTGACATAATCACAACAGTCACGGTTTAGGTTTGGCCAATAATAGCCTAGGTGAAGGATGTGTTTTGTGATGGCTAAACCACTAAAGTGACCTCCACAAATTCCATCGTGGACTTCCTTAATGGTGTAGGGAATTTCAGAACTTGTAAGGCATCATAAGAGAATGTTGTCGAAGCCATGCTTGTAAAGAAGACCACCCATGATGACATAATGGGAGACACTTTTAAGAAAGGCTCATTGTCCATTACGAGTGAGATCAGTGGGTAAAATGGAAAGGGAAAGATAGTCTGCATATTGCTTATACCAAAGGTCATGTGGGTCAGGGGCAATGGTTCCAATGGAGTAGACCTCACGAGGTAAATAAGAGGGTGATTGTAGCCTTTGTATGGTGACAAATATTTTAGAGTCAGCGGGTGAAGCAGGTATCTGAGAAGCCAAGCAGGCCATGGTATCTGTAAATTTATTGGTAGAACATGGGGTGGTTTGAAGTGTATAATGGTCAAAGGTGGTCAAAAGTATGTCTACATGATGCTTATACTTTTGAAGGATCTCATTACGACACTAGTATATACCATTGACTTGGTTTATGACCAACTGAGAATCACCAAAGATATTGATTGTTCTTAACATCTAAGGCATAAGTAGCCTGGAGACCCAATACGAGTGCTTCATATTCCACAATATTGTTTGTACAATCAAAATCGAGTTTGAAAGACAAAGGCATAGGTTCACCTTCAAGAGGAATGAGGATAACACCAGCCCCACCCCCATGCTGACACTTGGAGCCATCGAAGAAGAGTGTCATTTGGTAAGTGGGTTCATCCAGGGAAAGGGTAGCTATAGACTCATCTGGGAAGTCAAAGTTAGATGGTTGATCCCTAGAAATAGGTGCGTCAGCTAGTTGGTCAGCAATAGCCTGACCCTTAATGGACTTTTGATGAATGAATTCAAGGTCAAGGTCAGCAAGAAGCATAAGCCAACGTGCGGCACATTGATGTTGATAGGGTTTGGCATACATATAGTGTAATGGGTCAGTATTAGTAATGACGAAGGTTTTGTGATTGAGTAGGTAATGGCGGAGTTTGGTGGTGATGAAAACTAAGGCTAAGCAGAGTTTTTTGGCATGGGTATATCTAGTTTCATAGTCCAGAAGGGTACATCTTATGTAATAAACCACTTTCTCTCGGTGTTGGTCATCACGATGAGTGAGCATGGCACCTAAAGAATGGTCAGTGGTAGAAATATATAGGTAAAAGGGTTGGTCATCCTTAGGAGGAATGAGCACTGGTGGTTGAAGGAGGTATTGTTTTAAGGCCTCAAAGGCTTTATGGCATTCATCATCCCATTTGAATGAAACATCTTTCTTGAGAAGATGATGAAATGGTTGACAATGGTCAGAAAGCTGTGAGATAAAATGACAAATGGATTGCAACTTTCCTTGTAGGCTTCGAAGTTGATGGAGATTAGTGGGTGGAGGCATTTCCAGAATGGCCTTGACTTTAGCAGGATCAACTTCTATGCCACGCAAAGAAACGATGAAACCTAGGAGTTTTCTGGAAAGTACCAAAGACATGCACTTCTTTGGTTGAAGATGCACACAATACTTGATGAGTCGGTCAAAGATGACTTTAAGGATGGACAAGTGTTCAGTTTGATGTTTAGATTTGGCCAGAAGATCATCTACATAATCTTCCAGTATGCGATGCATGATGTCATGGAAGATGTAAGTCATGGCTCGTTGATATGTAGCACCAGCATTTTTGAGGCCAAAAGGCATGACTCGATAGCAGAAGGTCCCCCAAGGGGTGATGAAGGTAGTCTTGTGTTGATCCTCTAGAGCTAGTAATATTTGATTGTAGCCCGAGAAACCATCCATGAGTGATAACATTTCATGGCCAGCATGGTGAGATCAACTAGTTGGTCAATGCCTGGTAGGGGGAAATCATCTTTGGGATAGGTGAGGTTGAGGTCATGGAAGTCTGTGCAAATGTGGAGTCCCCCTGTCACCTTTGTGACAGGAACGATGTTAGAAATCCATTGGGGATAGTCAATGGGTAGAATGAAGGAAACCGAGAGAAGGCACTGAAGTTCTTCTTTGACCAGAAGAGCAATGCGAGGATGCATTTTCCGTAGCTTTTGTTTGATGGGTTTGGCATCAGGAATGGTTACAATATTGTGGACCATGATTTTTGGGTCAATACCAGGCATATCGGCATAGGACCAGGAAAACACATTGCTATGGTCCCGAAGGAAAGAGGTGAAGGCTTCTTGTTCAGTAGCATCTAAGGATTGGCCGATCTTTAGAATGTGTGGGTCATCCTGAGTGTTAATGTTGATTTTGATGGTCGATTCATTCAACATGGTTTGCATCTCAGAGGGTAATGACCGATGAATATAAGAGTCTTCCGCACCAAGGTAGGTGAGGATGGACTCATCATCCTGACATTGAATGACATTAATAGAAGGTGTATCGTCATCGATCATGTCAGGATACAGGAATGGGAGAGAAGAGGGAGCCTCGTCCATCACATTGATAGGTCAGCGGTCCCAAGGAAATGGTGTTTATGAAAAAAAAAGTTAGGAGGAATAGATTCAGGATCTATGGACTCCGTGGGTGAAGATGGTAATGTGGGTGAATGAGATGGGGAAGATTTCCCATCCTGGATGAGGTCGACATGAACCTTCTTGGAGGGTGGAGTGTCAAAACCAATGCCACTATGGTCATTGTGTTTACGAGAGGTACAAGAAATGATAGTATGGCAGCCTTGTTCATAAAATCCAAAGCCAAATCCTTTCCATGTGCACCAGGTGGAGGAAAGTGTGAGAAAGTGGTGGTTAGTGAGGGAGTGTAGGTCAGATGAAAATGGTTGGGCTTGGGATGGAGGTTCAGGTTTATAGGTGGCAATATCAAGTCCCCCATACGTTAGATTGGTGTGAAGGTGGGGAGGGCCATAAGGAAAAACATCACCAATGTGGATGTCATAGCTGGGGTGTTGACACAGATTCCCATACTCTTGTGGGGTGAGGAAGGTGTCGATATTGTATAGGTGGTATTCCCCCAGAGTGAGGCATTGAAAAACACCTTCTAAGGGATCAGTAGTCAGTATGTGGGTAGCAGGGATAGATGGCTCGCTAGATGATGGGGAAACAGGTGCATCAGTGGTAGAGGCTACAGCTGCAGTGGGGATAACAAGGTTAGATGCAGCAGAGGTAGTGGTAGTTTTGGTGGATGGGCTTGTAGGTGAAGGTGAAGTAGTGATAGTGGCAGATGCCTTGACTGGTACAAGCACATCATTGGGCCGATATAGCATGTTACAGGTCTTGAAAGGTGATGGGTTGGTAGGGATGGTGTAATTATGTCCCTCATGTTCAAATTTGAGGCAGCGATGTAAAGTTCGAA
Source organism: Taxus chinensis (assembly GCA_019776745.2). Taxonomy (NCBI): domain Eukaryota; kingdom Viridiplantae; phylum Streptophyta; class Pinopsida; order Cupressales; family Taxaceae; genus Taxus; species Taxus chinensis. The sequence goes on along the minus strand of CM034151.1, from coordinate 585,047,868 downwards.
GGGACACAACCCATGGCATGGATCCAAGGTCGGCCGAGCAACAAGTTATACTGGAACTCCCCTTCTAGGACATAGAAAAGTTCTGGGATAGTGCGGGGACCCACGCGGACATGGAGAACAATGGTACCCAGGGTAGAGGTCATGGCATCATTGAAGGAGTGCAACATAACTGGGTTACCATGCATGTAATTGGTAGGTATCCACATTTGGTCATATGCATGGGAGGAGATGATGTTAATGCTAGCACCACCATCGATCATAACATGTCGTATGTGTATATTATTGATAAAGACAAGATGAAAAGAGTGGGGTCGGGGTCATCGTCAGACTGGAAGGGAGTGATCTCTTCATCTGAAAAGCTGAGGGTGGCCACTTGGTGAGTAGGTGGAGGTGTAGAGGAAGGTGATGACCTAGTGAGAGAGGCTACATGGTGAGGGGTAATGATGGAGGCTACAGGTGTGGGGTCATTTGGTAAGACTTCAATAGATTGAAGGACCTCCATGAGGGCTTGACGATGTGACTCTGAGGTTTGGACGAGGTCATATAAAGACATTTTGAGGGGGGATTGGTGTAGTTGTTTTAGCATTGTGTGATGTGTGACCCCATCAGAAATAGGATATGCAGGACCTCGAATGGTGACTTTGGGTATGGGTGTGGATGGTATGTTGGGTACAGGGTTGGTTGATGGGCCAGTTGCTTTTTCCTTGCCCTTGTCTTTCTGAGCACGGGTGGCAATGTTGATCATGTTAATCTGAGGGGAGGTGGATGAAGAGGGTGTGTCATGGAAGGTATAGTGGCATGAGGGAAAAAACCCTAGTGGGGGATATGATCCTTGTGAAATGAGTAGGGTGCATTGGCATTTTGGTGGTGGTTTGGCCAACTCTCTTATATGAACCATGTTAATCTCAAATCTCAGGGGTGGATCAAAGAGTTGTGGGGGTGGAGATTTTGGTCACTGAGTAGGTAATGGGAGAAGATCTGTGGAAATTGGTGAAGGTGAAATGGGGTCCTCATCAAGAAGATCATCATCATCAAAATTTTCTTCGGGAGGACACAATTGGACAAGAGCAGTTTTTAAAGCCTTACAGTTCTCTACATCGTGTCCTGGCACATGATGGTAGGCAAAAATTTTGGTTTCGTCAAACCCTTTTGGTTTGGGTTTGAGTGGGTCATAAGGTCTAAGAGGTGGTAATGTGATGACAAAGTTTCGAGGAGATTGGTTAAGATTTTGGCATAGGATCCTGCTAGTGGATCACAATGGGAGGTGAATGTGGGTTTGGGTGTAGGTACAACTGATTGTGGAGGAAGAGGCTTTACAGGAGGGGGGTGGGTTGGTTTACTAGTTTGGTGTGTGAAGTGGTCTTAGGTCTTGGTTGCATCTGCTTGGGTATGGGCATGGTAGAAGAGCTAGCGGTGGAAGGTTTGGTTGGTTTAACTACCTTATTGGAGGGTAGCAGGATTTTTAGCTTTAGGTTGCATCTTTTTGGGCAATGATGACATGGGTGTATGAGATGTGGAGGGAAAAGTAGATGGTGGAAGAGGATGGGTTACCCATGGGGGTAACTGAGGTGCTGTGGAGGTGGGTGGTGTAGGTTGGGTAGGAGGCGTGAGTGAAAGAGAAGAAAGTGTCATGGGTAGTGAAGAAGTTATGGATGGTAGTGGAGGTATGGGTGGTAAGAAGGTTACGGGTGAGTGTGGAAGTTGTGTGGGTCACTTGGGTATATTAGAGGTCTGTGATGAGGAAATGGGTTGTTGGGTTCTTGGTTTACCGGTGGATGGGGGTTGCTTGGCCAGGGTCGAGGGGTGAGGTCCTAGGATGGATGGAAGGGGTGAAGGTGATAATGGCATGGTAGGTGAGGTTGGTGTATGAGGCCTAGGAGATTGGATCTTCTTTTTAGGGGCCGGGGTAAGTTTAGTGTTAGTTTTGGAAGATGTGGCTAAATCTAATTTGATGGGTGGGTGAGTAAGGCTAGCTGTCGGTATGACCCCTAAGGTAGTGATAGGTTTAGGTAAGGGAGATGATATAGGCATGGGTAGGTGTTTGGGTGTAGATGTATGTTGGGTTATGGGTAGAGGTGTGAGTTGGGCCATGGGTGGTGACATGGAAGGTGTTGCAATAGTCATGGTTGTGTTTGGTTTGGTCACTCGAAACACTTTTGGATAGATAGTGGAGGTGTCAGTGAGGGACAACTGCATTTGTGTTGAAACAGGAAGTAGAAGGCATCCCCAAAGTAAGGCTCTATCGACATAGTCCAGGTGATCAGCCAAGCATGAAAATGGTGTTGTTGTAAGTGGGGCCGACATGGATCAAGTTACAATTCCCATAAAATGTGTTTGAGACATAGGGAAATGGCTAGCCTCAGACTCTGTGGGTAAGAGAGATGAAAGTAGATCAATGGGATCTTGAAGGTCTGATGGTGAATGGTCATCTAAAGGTAATGGTATTCTATAGGATCCTCTATGGGTAGAGGAGAGGATGGGCCAGATGAGGTGGAATCTCCTTGTGATGGTGTAGGTGGTGGACATGCATCTCCTATGAGTAGGAGAGGTGCCACTGACAACTGCTCAGAAATTTGAGGGGTCAAAGGTGGTGTGCTAATTATAGGCTCTTCCATGGGTGAAGGAGAAAATGAAGGGGGTTCCTCTGTGGGTGGAGGAGTAGATGAAATAGGTCTTGTGTAGGTAGTGGAGCTCAGGCTAAGATTTCATCTATGGAAGGAACATGAGGCAATTGGGAAGCAACTGGTATGTCATCAAAAATAGCATGGACCTCGCAGACATTGCTATCATTGTTTGAAGTGTCACCAGCTTGGTTGGAAGATGGGGCATGATTAGGAAATGGCTTCTTGAAGATATGTAGGTTTTGGTTAGCAGGTGCATTCGGGCTATCCAAGACTAGATCTCCATTGTCTAACATTTCTTGGATGATATTCTTGAAGGTGATGTAGTTATTGTCGCTATGACCTTTGACATGATGATAGTTGCAAAATTCATGTTCCTTATACCATGCACGGGCATGGGTCGCTCAGGGTCAAAACCAGTATGTGGTTTTATAGGTGGAAGGGTAATGGCACCAGCCTTAACAAGATTTTCCAAAATAGAAGAATAAGATTCTCCTATCGAAGTGTACTTTTGTTGTTCTCATCTGAACTGGAAAGCTTGGATGGGAGAGAGATTAGAAGGAGGTTTGGATGGGTTTGATTGATGAGGGGGACCAGCCTTGAGAACTATGGCATTGGTAGATCCTTTGGGTTTTGAATAGTTTTTTTGGGGTTTTGAAGATGAAGAAGCATCATTTGATTTGAATGTGATGTTCTTGTTACGAAGTTGAATTTTCTTCTCTTCGATAGCACAAATTTCCAATTTTTGTGCCATGGTGAATGCCTCATCAAAAGTGTGAAAGGTCTGCACCTACAGAGTTGGTGAGATGTGTCTTGCACAAGCCTGAGTAAACAACTCTATGAGTTCAGTTTGAGGTAATTGAAATGTGAGCTGGTTAATTAGGCTGCGCCAGCGAGTGACAAAGTCAGCGATAGACTCATCATCGTACTGTCATGTGGAATAAAGATCAGTCATGGTAACCTTCTTAACAATGTTGATGGAGAAGTGATCTAAGAAGGCTTGGGCTACTTGATTAAATGAGTAGATGGAGTGTCTTGGTAGCCCACTGTACCAGTCCAATGCAGGTCCTGTCAGGGACATCGGGAAGGTTTGTAGGAGTAAAGCATCATCATGGGCGATCAGGTAACACCCATGTTTGAAAGACCACAAATGTTGTTGTGGGTCTTCTTTACTATTGAAACAGTTGAATTTTGGCATTTCCCAATGTACAGGGTATGGGTGAATAGGGATGGATGGATGAATGGGCTCATTACAGATTTCATCGTAGGTGAGAGAATTACATGAGCCCAAAACCGATGCTTCCAGTGTCTACATCCTTTCCATCATTGATTTGATGAGGTCATTGGTAGGTTGTGGTGGAAGGGTTCCTCCTATGGCATAAGGGGGCTGGTATTGAACCTGTGACATGGGTGGCATTCCATTGTATGGTGATGCCGAATAGGGAGGTTGAGAATAGGGGACCGATATAGAGGGTATGTATCCAGAATGGGTGACAGATGAGATAGGGGGTTGTTGATAGTATGTGTATGTAGGTGGGATGGTCGTAGTGACTCTAGTAGCGATTGGGGGAAGTGTTTGTGGGATGGAGAGGACAAGATTCTGGAATGGAGTAGGGGTCACCGACACCATGGGTGGTTGTGTTGCAATGGGTATTTGTGAGACAATGGGTGTGGATGGGGTTATGGTCTGGGTGGTCGATGAGGGGACAACAGATACTACAGGTGTGAGTGATACTGCAGACGCAACGGTCATGGTGGGTATGGGTCCTAGCTGTGAAACCACTGGGGGTGAAGTAGGTGAAGGTAACGCCACATTATTAGGGGCTGATGCAGAAGTGGAATAAGGGTAGGAGAGATGGATACAGGCATGCCATATATCAACTGACCTGAGGAGTCCCAGGTGGAAGAGTGGGAAAGGTAGAACTGTAAGGCCACATGGATTCTGATCAAGGAGTCATGCAAATTCCTCATCACCTACAGCAATGGTGGTAGGTAGGGTTGGATCCATGGGTGATAGGATAGAGGGTGGTGAAGGACTAGGTGGGAGTGGTTGACGACTTGCGTGAAATATAAGAGCATTAGCTTGATTGCGAGTCAACACCATGTGAATGAATGTATATCAGGTGATGTTGTATCCTACAGATGACACAGGGAGTAGTGAGAATGAAGAAAATAGGTGTCTATAGGTAGATTTGGGTAATATATCAGTTGATGTTCAATACAGGGTAACCGACGCCGGTTAAGGATGACCGATGCCGGTTCAGGGGTAACCGAGGTCAGTTACTGTGAGACAGGAACAATTTTATCAAATGAGGAAAAGACTGGTGATGGTCAGATGAACAAGTTGTATGATGATTGTTTATCAAAGTAGAGAGAGTACAGAGACTCACAGGAACTCTGACAGCAAAGAAAATGAAATAAGGGTTCTTTAGGCAATTTAACCCAAAAGAACAGAAAACTGATGCCGGTTAAAAAAACTGATGCCGGTCAGGGGTAACCGATGTCGTTACTGTGAAAATTGGAAAGATGTAGAAAAATGGATTGTTATGAATTTTAGTGAGATAAATAATCAACCCAGAGGTCTGGAGATGATGCAATGAAGTCCTGACACACTCAGAAGAAGTCAGAATACTCCAACTGTGATTGTGGAGTGTGTAAGGCAACAAAATGGAAAAATGGAGAAGCGTATCCTCACACCTCAAAATGCACATGTCAATCAAACACTAAAAACACGTACCTAACAAGTGATTTTTAATGTGTTGAGCTTATGCTATTTAGAAGACTGACTCATGAATTTAGAATAGAGTTTTTGGTGAGGAAGGCTTCCTACGAAGAAGGATATCTAAAAGGAGAGGTTTCAAGGTATGTTATGGTGGGGGCAGGCCATCCTCTGAGATAATGACTCGACAGAGGTAACGAGATGGGGAGTACCTACCTATCAGATCATGTGATCACTGACAGGTGTTCCCAGGTAAGATGTTGTTTAAGAAAGATGTGTATATTTCAATTTTGTGCAAGTTTGGTAAGACACAGAGAGAGAGAGAGAGAATGAGAATGTGCTTTCTACAATTCTTTGTGTCAACCATCAGCTGGGCATGACTTCCAGCATATAGGTTGCCCTCATTTTAATGTGAGCTAAATGTAGCAAATCAGAATGTAATGCAACCAATTTTAAGCCCAAATCAAAAATATTACGTTTGATGAAGCAAATGATGAATAGGAGAGGGTATGCTCTTTCACTAAATGCAGAAAGCAAGAAAGAAGAATGATTCCTTTTAAATGCACCAAGAGAAATGTTTCTTTTAGAGCAATTAGAAAGAAGAGAGGATTACTAGGGAAGAAAATTACTGTGTAAGCCTTTTAAAGGGAAACAAACACACAAATTTCACCTAGAAATGAAGAAAATGCAATAGAACCCCTGATGGGTCCCACCGGGCATGCCAAAATGTTTCACCATTTTCTTTACGTTTTTGAATGATGAAACAGATAGGGTTATGGGCTAGGAGGAATACCTGTTAAATGGGTTGGTTGATGGTTGTTGCACACATTCTGACTTCTCGATCTAGTGCCGATTGTGAGAGCTTCCTTTTGGCTAGGAGGAACTACCTGTAATAGAAAACAAGACCACAAAAGAGAAGTTAAATGATATATGACAGTGGACTACCTAGCGTATGCTAGTTCTGGGAAGTGTGATACTTCCTAGATGGCTGTCAATCCACTGTTTAAAACAAATTAATGTGAGAAATAAGTAAATTCCTACTGTAGTTGATATGATTTAGGTATCTCATTCAAGTACAATAAGCAAATCCAATCACAACAGGCTAGGCTATAGTTGGATCTAAAGGATGAGGTAACTGTCAAGGTACTGGGACTGGTCAGGGTCTGATTCTGGGTTGTTTAGGTCAATTGGTAGGAGGTTGTTTGGCTCTATTCTTGGGAAAGGTATAAAACACAGAGACCGATGTCGGTCTTGTATGACCGATGATGGTTTAGTAAGAACCGATGATGGTTATGGGTAACCGGAATAAGGTCAATATATGAAACTAAAGATTTGATTACAAGGTTTGATTCAGGGATTTGAGGAGATGGTAGGGTGGATAAGTCTGGGGAGGTGTATAGAAGTACTCAGGTGTATACTCAGGGATGTAGTAGGTGAGGTATGGGTGATTTGGTGGTGTGGGTGAAGGAATGGTTGGGTTACAAGTATGGAGATAAATGGTGGGGAAGTGAGCATGCAAAGTAGAAGATTAATAACAGAAGTAACAAAAAGCTACTAGAATGAAATAGAAGAATGTTGGTTAATAATATACTTACTGTGATGCAGACTTGATGGCTGGATGGTAATGGTGAGTTGATCAGAAGGAATGGTATTTGGTACCATAGCAGTGCTTCCTAGAATGCTACCGTGAGTGCAATGCTTCTAGATCTGTCCTGGTGCTGGCTATGATGTCTGGATGCATGAAAGGATGTTGGTTCTACTTGCATGCAGCTCTGATCTCATTCTCCTCTGGTCTTGAATGTGCCAACCTCTCAAACAAGGTTGCTAAGGTGAATAAATGGTAACCGACGATGGTTCCATCTTGACCGCATCAGGTTTAGGTCTGACCAGGCATCGGTTAAGGTGGGATTCCCTAGGTTTACTAAAATGGGCAGATCTTTCTAATTTCTTGGGCCAAGTTGGTTTGTTGTCACGGATCAGAACGGAAGCTTCCCTTCTAATGAGCGGGAATGTGGTTAGAGAAATCTTAGGCATTGATTTTAGGGTTAGACCAAATCTTAGCTCATTAAGGCAAGTAAGACTTAGTTATTGTTAGTTATGGAAACATGCCAAGAATAGGTCTAGGGTGAGGTGGTTGGATGAGGTGTCTAGGTGAGGTGGAAATTAGGTCAATTAAGGTAATAAAATAATGGATATTGTGAGGATGGGTATTTAATTTAATTAAAAATAATTAAATTAATTATTAATGTGGGGTGAAAGGGGCCATGGTTAGGTGCCCATGTTTAAGTTGGTTATCCGATCAGGGGCTAAGGGGAATGTAACCAAATTTAGGTATAATTCAAGTGGATCAGCCCTTCGTTTAATGGGGGTTGGATTTCATGGGAATGATTAATACTCTATCTAATGACAGACATAAATAGGTCATTACTACAATGGACCTATTTTACTCTGATGGAAAGAGGTAATGGCAATTAAAGGAGAGAAATGAGAAGTCAACTCTTAATTTATTATAAGGTATAATGATAAGGTTTGATGTTCCTTTTACAGTTATTTCAGAAAATGTGAATGGCTTTCCTTGGTCTAAAGCTAAGTGAATGAGCTATTAAAAATTTCGTTTACCTCAATACTTCATCCAATTATTATCCGCAAGGAAACGGATTGGTTAAATTTAGCAACAAGAACCTCATAAAGATTATCAGAGCATAGAATGGAGACTAAAAAGAGGACTTGACATACACAGCTTAAGATTGTCCTTATGGAAAGATCGAGTCACAACTAAAAAGGCCATAAAAAATTATCCTTTCATGCTTGTATATGGAAGAGAAGTGAAAATTCCACCTTCTTGGAATTACCTTCTTTGGAGTTAGATCAACAGCTTGAATTTATGGAGAGTGATCCTTTGACAGTCGGGTTTGTTGAAACTCGTGGAATGGGAAGAAGTGTGGAATAAGACTATGAGGACTTTGGAGTAACATCAGGCTCAGGTTAAGAAATATTTTGGCAAGAAGGTGTCCGAAAGGCATTTTCGTGAGGGAGTTTTTAGTTCTCAAATGGGATGAAGATCGATCCAAACTAAGTCAAGCACATGCCAATTTAGATGCTCTCTGGAGCGGTCCATACATTATCAAAAGTTGTAAAGAGGTGAATTTATTTCATCTATCTAGGCTCAACAAAGAAGAACTTCTCATTCATGTGAATTAGATACATATCAAAGCTTACTTTTGAGGTCATTCTACCCCCTATACAATTTAGTAAGGTGTTTTCCTCCATGTGCTTTTACACATTGGTGTGTGTTATTGTTATCTTTGCTTTCATTTTTTTCGCGTGTTTGTGTTGTTCTTGTACATTGTATCATCATTGGAGGTTTTCAAGGAGAACGAAGGTTCAAAGCTTCCTTAACAGTTTCATCAATGTTGCTACGACTTCAAAGTTCTGTAGTATGCCATATATGCCAAGTGTTCATCAGATTTGAGATATACTTCATAGAAGATGATATCACTTCTCGAGAGGTCTAACAACTGACAATGCTCAAGGGGATTTGATGATCCATTGTAAATAATTAAATCAATTTCAGTATTCCAATATTGACTCCATGCCCAATGGATGACTTAATGCTACTAGAATCATGCTTAGCAGGAAATTATCCCCGAGAGGATGCCAAAAATATTATCCAATTTTTTCCCATGGGGATAAAGATTGGACTAATAGGGGACCATATTGAGGTCTCTAAAATTGGAAAAGAGTCTTCATGAAGAATTCCATGACATTTCAAGTAAATTTTGCATTTAAGAAGTTTCATAAAAGTTTTGGGTAGTTTCAAGAGTCATCTTGAGTGATTCTTCCCTTTTCTAGTGTCTTGATAGGTTCGAGGTATGTTTAGAGTAAGAGAATTGGCTTTGAGGCCCACTTCCAATGAACAAGGGAAAAATTGGCCAAAATTGATTGATCATATGTAAAGGGGTCCTTTTTAATTTCATGATCCTCATGGTTTGAGAAAATCCAAGAAAATTCAAAATTTTAAGAAACCAAGTGTGAAAATACCTAAACAGGGATTTGAGTTTAAACAACTCGCTGAGTAGCTCATGGTCAGGAAGTTTGATATCATACAAAGGTGGGATTGAGCTCTATTATCTAGGGTCTGATATCTTCATTGTGAGTAGGGTTATATCAAGGTTGAATGAGAGTTTATCATCCTAAAGGCCGAGTAATGTTATTATAATGGCATATCAAAGTGAGGTCTAAACAAATAAGAGCTCAGATCATGGCATTTCAACTCCGTTCGTATAGCTCGCAAAGATTGAATTTCAGTGATAATATGGGAAAACTCATCACTGAGGCTCAAGGATTGATTCACTTAAGAAAATTCGATGCATCAAGACATAGTTAGGATTAACATGTGGTGAGTCAGTTTAGAATTACAGAGTCACAGATGTGAGAAGTGTGGAAGTGGCAATGGGTAGAGTCATTGATGTGGTCTGAAAAAAGGGATTTAAGTTGAGATTTTATCAATCGGCATGGGTTTAAAGAAAAGAAAGGATGACTCAGTGAGTTTGAAGTGAGTCTAAGTTGGATGAGTATTGAGTGAAGGCTGACTTGGAGCCAGGAGAAGACATGGGCGAGTCGTCAGAGCTTCGAAATGGAGTAATTGGATTTTCAACATTAACATGGTGAAAAATGAATCAATTTTTATTTCAGAAGTGACATGATATGACTCCTCAGTACAAGGGGATCGAGAAATAAATAAACTTAGCGGTAGAGTCTATTACAATCAAGCTCGGTGGTGGGAAGAGTTGTGAGTGAATGACAATGGTGATGGAATTTTCAATTGATGATTCATGGGAGTTCAATTTAGGAGATGATACAAAGTGGGCTCGGCAGGAATAAACATTAGAAAAATAATAGTTTCAATGCATTTGAGCCATAATGGTAGGATATGAAACACCATATCAAGCTTGGGATGAAGAGCTTGACAAGCCATACAATGTGGAGTTTGAAAATGTTCTTTCAACTATGCGATTATGCCAATTGAGCTCGCAACTAAGAAGATAGGGTTCCCAAGGATAATATATGGAACAAGTAGAGAGCTTAGGTCGAGATGAGTGATCAAGCAAAATTACCTGATGCAGGAAAGTTCGAGAAATAGTGGAATGGATGGAAGGTTGAGAGCCAGTCAAGATGAGGTGAAATGTTAGACTGTGAAGGTGCAGGAAATTAAGAATGGATGTCCTAGCAAGGTGGAGGAGCTAAGTTCATGGTGATGCAAGTTTGACCATGAATCGAGTATACTGGTCAAGGCATTGGTATCAAGTAGTGAACGATATCAAACGAAGGGTTGCGAGAGAAACCATGCAAAGTCATTTAAGGGAATTCTAGGTAGATGGGTGTGAATTCACCGAGTTGTGTGACGAGTCAATTGCGTTGAGTTTGAATCAGAGCTCAATTTAGGAGTGGAGCCGATTGAACAGTGAGAAAGTTTAGAGAGCTTGAAGAAGGTGTGGAATCATTGCCAAGAAAGCATGACACGTTGGAAAATTAGCTCGTCAAGTGCATTTTGTCCAAGTTCAACATAACTGGAATCAGGCTCAAATCCAAGAATCTAGTTAGAGCTAGGTTTACGAGGATGCGGATGTTCTGGAGCTCACTGAGTACGATCCATGTTGAGACAATGAGGAATTTCAAGATTCAACACAAAATGAGGTATAAGCTAAAGTTGCCTTAGGAAAAATTTCCAAGCTTAGCATAACATGTGATACCAAGTGAGTTTCTCAAGATTTGAATTGTCAGGAATATTTTCTAATCATGCAAGTGGGTCAATTTAATCTGAGGCAACTGGTATTCCTGAGATATTTGGAGAGCCATTGGTGGAAAAGAGAATGGAAGACCCAAGTCAAGTGATTGGATGAACCACCATTTCAAGGTAAATGAAAAGGTGAGTTAAGGAGAATGATGACAACATGGATCAATTTGATTTTGGACGGTCGGTGATTAAAGACCGATTTTTTTTGGTTGAGGAATTCCGGACCTGAGTGGTATTGGTTTACATGATGTAATATTGATCAGTTCAAGTTTCCAGGCATATCGAAGAACTCAGTGAAAGGTCAGATCATGAATGAGGAAGTCATTGCTGGCATAGGAGATACTCTAGGAAGCCTAAGGTAGTGAGATCATAGTCGAGTGTTTGACCCAACCTAAAATTGAATTGAGTCATAAGTCATGTATTAAAGGGCTGATCTAGGTGTAGAATAGGATGTGAAGAAGGATATACTGAGTGAAACCAATGGCTCAGATAGAGTTCAACCTTGGAAGGATCTCAGCTATAAGTACAGTTGAGCTTACATGAAAAAGGTCAAATAGAGGAATATCAAGGTGACTAGGTGAGCCAAGCTCTATCATGATGACTCGTGGAGTTGAGGATGGTGCATTGACATTTTGGAGAAGAATAGATCTCAACGAAGATAATTGTTGAGAGCTCTTTCATGTCAAGCTCAAGAGATGTGGAGAGGAGCTCAAGATCAATAGCATGGAATGGCCCGATCAAAGGTTATTTGATGGAAGCACCTTAGAAGGAGAACTTGAGGAGCTCAAGTGAGCCTCTTAAGAACTATGTTCAAATGGAGATTCAGGTGATGGTGCATCAAAAAGGGTCATTTACAAAGGATATCCAAGTGGTTCAGAGATAGAGTATTTCACTCAACATGGAGATATGTTGAATAAAAGGAGCTCAATTACAACAAACTCGGTGGTGAGTTCAATACGTTAGTGGAGCCAATGAAGATAAGCCTAACTCAGCCATTTGAGATGCTCAACTCGGCCCATAGGGCAACTCACTCAAAGGAAATACATTTGGCTCGATCAAGATGAGCTTAATAGAGTCGAGCTCAAGTGTGGAAGACTCATGAATAGGGATTTGGTTACAGGTAACTCATCAGACAAAGCTCAGTGGGAACTCGAGTCAAATAATAGAAAGAGCATCGGTTACTCGAAGACTCATTCATTTTGGGTCAGTGCAAATGGTTATGACATTGCATTAGGAATCCCAATACATCAAAAAGAGTTGGTGGTAATTTGCTAAAGATAATAGAGTCAGTCCTGAGTCAAACAAATATGGCAAGGAGCTTGATCTCGAAAATACGAGTGACTCAGGATAAATGTTGAGTTAAGACCAAGTCAGTTTGGTCAAACCAATGATGGTTTTAGAAATTGAAAGATGCTTGAGTTATTTGGTGATGGAAAGACAACAGGAGGAACTCAAAAAGGCTGGAGTACTTGATTTGGAATGGAGAGCAATCTTGTGGTGAAGGATGGAGGAGCTCGAGCCCAACTCGGTGAGTTGGCTTGGCGAGCCAACCACCGAGTTGGGCTATTTTTTGACCATTTTTCATGACCCCCCTCTTCAATGCAAACCAATCCTAGGGGGTCCCACCATAATTTTATTAAATTAATATTTTTATTTAAATATTTTAATAATAATATTTATTATTATTAATAAAATATTTTATTTAAATATTCCTTTAATTAATTGAGAAGATTAAGTCAACAGGTCATTAATGACACATGATGGAAGCTTCTCAAGTGGTTCAACCAACTTTGTAATAAATGAACCATCATGTACCTTCAATTTAGGAAGGAATTTATTAATTTTCCTCTTCTCTCTCATGGAATTCTTCTATAAATGTAAGTTGGAAGCTCATTCCAACAGGTTGGACAAGTTAGATAGTTAGACAAGTGCATATTTTTCAAGAGAATCCTCTTCTTCTGCAAGTTGTTCTTGTATGTTGAGGGAACTTTCAAGCCTCTCTTCCAAGATTGTAATGGACAACCATTGCCTCTTCCTAATGTAATGATGCATTGTGCATGTTGTTGAAGTAATAAAAGTGTGTGTTTTGTGACTAATCTTGGTCCTTTCATCCTTTTATACTTCTTTGTGCCTTTCTCATGCTTATAGGTACACTGTGCAAGTTCAAGTTTCTATTGCAGGTTCTTGGAGTTCTTTTGCTTATCAAGTGGTGGAGTATTGCATGCAGTTGAGTTGTGGTGCTTTTTCACCCTTCTCAGGTTCATCCTTCTTCACTGGAAGAACTGATAGATTGTTTTTCTGATTGAGTTTAACAAAGGGAACACATGCTTCCTAGTCTGTGGTATTCTGTTACCCTCTCTAAGTTGTAGTAGGTGAAGTTGACTTGTGGTGCACAACACCTCTTCAAATAAACCCTTCTTGAGTCTAGAAAACACCCTTTATTTGGTGCATCACCATCCCTAGTATAGTTTCATTTCTTGCAAATATCTTTCCCTAAAACCCATGAAAATGTTAGCATAGGTCTAGATAACCATTTTATTGCACTAGGAGTAGTAAAGCACTTAGTTTAGGAAGAGGAAGTTAGCCTTCTCTAGAGGTTCACCTCGAGCCCAAGTCCCACAACTTGAGAGGTGATCCCATGTTACCCAATCACACCGAACTGTCCTATTCACATTCTGGCCATTCAGAGGGTGTAGTGATTTGGTGATAACATAAGTACTATATTCAAAATTACAAAAAAATGACACAACATGAACAATAGTATTTAGATTGGTACTAAATAATAGGCAAGATTGATCATGATTTTGGAGTATTATACAATGATGTGTTAATCAAACAATTCTAGAAGATTCCAAAATTGCACACAATTCTTAGGCATGTATAAGGATGAGGGGTTTCCATTTTGTCACATTTTACTAGAACATGAACACTATACTCATCGATTTATATAGTAAGACTATCTCTTAGCTGAAGTGGTCAAAATCCATACAGGATGAAAGTTAAGCACTGGTAACACCAGCAAGAATTGTTTAAAAGCCCACAAACAATGGCATACCATAGCAAATAATGAAAAATAGTGACAAATAAGATATCAGAAAACCATTGTAGCAAATAGTTCCTACAAGACAAATGTTGCATAGAAGCACCTGTTAGCATGTTAGATACATACAAAGTATGTCAAAATGTGTATGATCTAATGTAGTGTGCTTGTATGAATAGGAAGTAGTTTAGATCGAAACAATAACACACTGTGATGTGTACGAAAGTAGATGCCTCCAGGAGCCGCTGTGGGACTGGTAAGAGGTATAATGTCAAGCATTCATGCTACATGTAATGATCTATGTAAAGTATGAGTTCAAAACTAGAAGGAAAGTGAACACACATGTGTATATAGAAAAGATAATTACATACAAAGTATCTGTTTAACATAGTAAGTAAAGTGTACATGTGAGTATAAGTAAACAAGAACAATGTGCAACCAAGAAATACAATATGCTGTGAGTGTGAATGGAATGGAATGAAAAGTGAGTGTGATAGGAATAGTGTGCCCCTCAAGCGTATGTGTATGAGATTTTCATGCAATGAGGTTCATTTATAAATGTCCCCTCAGTAGTCAAGGATGAACCATAAAACAAGAGTACGTCATTGGGTAGTAGTGTGTTGTTTATGCATAGTATAATTCATTCTTCATCCAGATGTATAACGTTGAGCATGGGTTTTTAAGTGGCTTACCCAATAGAGTGGGAAGGTGATAGAAGTCACCACCAAGCTTGTCAGTGATGATATAAGGACCAAGCCAGTTGGGCTTGAATTTACCTTTTAGGGGAGCTTCCGTGTTCATGTTTTTCTTATTTTATTATAACATAAGATCACCCACATTGAACTCGTGAGGGCGATTTTTTCCATTATATGCTTAAGAGATGCGGGATTGATATGCGCAAATATGTTCAAGAGCTTGGACATGACAAGAGTCAATCATTTCAAGCTCATGTAATCACTTTTCATGATATTCGTTGTCTTTATGTATGCCTTTGAGTGAAACATGTAATGATGGCATCTCGAGTTCCAATGGAATGATGCCATCAGTACCATAGATTAGTGAGAAGGGGGTGGCATTAGTGGGCATACGCACACTAGTGCGGTAAGCCCAAATAACATATAAGAGTTGATTATGCCAGTCGTCATTGCTAGTGTCATCAATCTTGCGTAATATTTTGACGATGGTTTTAATGGTGGCCTCATCTTGGCCATTACCATGTGGGTAATAAGGTCTAGAGAATGATTGTTTAATTTTGAATTTTACACAAAATTTTTTAACATCCTTATTTTTGAAAGAGAACCCATTCTCAGTGATAATGGTAGAGGGAATACCGAAGCGTGTAATGATGTGAGTGCTGATGAAATGACAAATATCATAACCAATTATAGTTTGCAGTGGTGCTGCTTCGACCAATTTAGTAAAATGTTTTGTGGCAGTAATAATATACTTGTGGCCATCAGCCGATTTAGGATTTATCATGCCAATAAGATCAAAACTCCATAAATAAAATGGCCATATTGGAGCAATCGGTTGTAGATCATATATAGGTGCATGGTGAAAATTTCTGTGCTTTTGGCATTTATCGCAACGCTTATCGTATTCTAGTAAGTCTTGTTCCATGGTAGGCCAATAATATCCCTAATGTAAGAGTTTATGTGACATAGCTTTTCCAAAGAAGTGGCCACCGCATAGGCTATCATGTATTTGAGAGATAGCGGTGGGGATGTCGGTGAGTTTGAGACATTGTAGCAAACAACTGTCAAATGATCGTTAAATAATTTTTCCCCTATGATGATGTAATGTGCGACATCGGTCATAAGTGACAAGCTTCATGAGGTTATAGACCACCAAGAATGGTTTGTCGATAAAGAAATTTATATATTGGAGTGAACTCTTTGGGGTTGTAATGACTATGTGTGATGGCACAAACTGCTAAAGGTGAAGTAGAAGTGGAAGGTTGTTGCAAGTTCTTGATGACGAAGTGGCCTTCTCATCAGCGATTTCCTGAGGGATAAGCGATGTCGCACTAGCCATAACATCCGCATGGCAATTGTCTTTACGGGGGATGACAATAAGAGAGTAAGACTTAAACATAGATAAGAGATCCTTAACAAGTGTATTATATGGAATTGGGTGTTCCTCTTTTGTGTGATATACGTCATTAATTTGATTGATAATGAGTTGTGAGTCACTGTGTATGTAGATATTTCAGATAAGGAGATTTTGAGTGGTGGTAAGGCTGAGAATGAGGGCTTCATACTCAATGATGTTATTAATACAGGAAAACCCTAAGCGGTATACAAAGGGGAGAGGATCACCTTGTGGATTGATGAATACTGCCCTGGCCTTGACACTAGAGAAATAATGAGATTCGTCAAAATACATGGTTCAAGTATCATGCCGATGGCGCAAGTAGTGAAATCATCATGAAAAGAATCACAGAAGGAGATGTTTCAGGTAGAGGTACTTCAACTAGTTGATCAACAACTTGGCCATGTGGAATGAATTTGAAATCAAATTTGGTGAGTAACATGATCCATCGCGCTAGACATCCCAAGAGATGTGCGCGGGACAAGATGTATCATAATAGATCTACTTTGGTAATAATATTGACCTCATTGTTAAGAAGGTAGTGGCACAACTTATCTGCGACAAAGACAAGACCAAGGCATTGTTTTTCAATGTAACTATAGTTGTATTCATAAGAGAGTAAAGTTTAACTGATATAATAAAAAACCCTTTAGCGTTGGGAATCATCCTGTTGCATTAGGAGGGCTCCTAAAGCATGAAACATGGCAGAAATATCACAAGAAAGGCCACTCAGCTATGGGAGGGACTAGGATAGGTGGATTTAAGGGATATGCTTTAATAATGTCAAATGATTGTTAGCAACGATCATCCCAGAAAAATTAGTATCCTTCTTCTATAGACACTAAATCACACACTTTGGGTATTATTTAGTCCCAGTTTCATACTACTATTCATATGGTTTTTGAGTGAAGAAAGTACTAATTAACCCTCGTCTTTTGGTCATTTTACTTTGCTTTCTATCGTCATTGCCGACCTCCCGCACATGCATGCCCAATCTATTTTTGTCATTTTGTGTCATTTCAGTCTTGACTGAGGTGCCCACAGGTGCCTTGGTCCTAGTTGTGGTGCCCTGATCCTTTTTCCACTTTATCTCCATCTTTTGGGCACTTTCTATCAATTTGAGCATTCTATATTTTTGGTGGTTGGCCTTTTCGGGGTTAATTGCAAAATAAGAACAAGAGAGCCGTATAAATAAAAAGTTATGAGACCACAATGAGGGACCAAACACTAGGCACTCCTATCATCATCTAATGTTGCATCCATCTAGATCTCATTTGCATCCATCTAGCTCCATCAAAAGGGACAAGGCTGGTTCATCTGCATCACACATCATATGGGGGAAGTTTATTCTATTCCATCCACAATTCTATTAAATTTTCTACACATAGTTTTAGCTCGCTACTTCACAAAGTGCAACTGGCATAAAAGCACCCCAGTCCACCCAAATTACCCAGATCTACACTTTTTTGGACTTCAACACAATCGTTTCCTCCTCCTATTTCTCCAGCCACCTCTGCGACACAGTCCAACAAGCTCATCGAATCATCTCAGTTATTTCCAACCCTACTTGTTAATTAAGGTTTCACATTTTCATTTATTTAGTTGCTTAGGGCATTTTCGGTATTTAGTTTATCTCTCATTCGCTATTGTACTTATTAGATTAACATTAGAATATTCCACATTTTAGTTAATCATCTTCATTAAACATGTGCATGGTTGGGTTTTATCAGCAAGTTATGCAATAAATCACCGAATGACTTGGATTTTCCATTTTAATGAGCGTAATTGATGCAAATTTTGAGGTGGAGACATGTTAACAATTGCCCTGATTTTATTGGGATCTATTTCAATACCACATTGCAAGATAATGTATCTAAGGAGCTTGCTGGTTGTAACTTCAAAAACACACTTCTTTAGATTTAAGCGTACTTTATATTGTCGTAAATGTTCAAAGAGTGTGTGGATATCTTGAGCATAACAGTTTCATGATTTAGCAAGTATATCATCAACATAATCTTTAAGGATATTGTGAATATAATCATGGAAGATGTGCGTCATTTCTAACTGATAAGTGAACTCGACATTTTTAAGGCCAAAGTGCATGAAGTGTAACAAAATGTTCCCCATGGCGTACTCAAAGAAGTTTTTTCTTGATATGTTGGATTGATTTTGATTTGGTTGTAACCATCAAAGCCATCCATGAAAGAAAGAATATCGTTCCCATCTGTGGAATCAACAATGGCATCTATGTGTGGTAAAGGGAAACTATCTTTGGGATATGCCTTATTTAGATCTTGAAAGTCTATGCAACAACGAACCCTGCCATCTGGTTTCATAATGGGAACAATGTTAGACACCCACTCTGGATAATTAACGACATGAATAAAGCCAACATCTAGTAGTTGTTGTATTTATTCTTTAACTAGGAGTGCGACCTTCGGGTGCATTTTACGGATTTTCTGTTGAAAACGTTTTGCATCGGGGGTAAGAATGATGTTATGCATGGTTAGAAATGGGTAAATACCAAAGATATCACTATAGTCCCATGCGAAGATGTCTGAAAATTCTTGAAGAACTTGTTTGATATCGTTTTGCTCATAAGGTGTGAGAGAAGCAACTAACAAAACCATTTGGGGGTTATCAGAAGTGCCAAAGTTATATTGAATGGTATCCTCATTGAGAAGAGCTGACCGATCCTAAATGTATGGGTCAGTAGGAATAGTATTAGGATGATCGACAATTTTAGTAAGTGTATCAAATTTTCCAAAGTAGGCGGTAGCATTGAAAAGTGACGGAGAATGCTTATTATGATGAAAAGAAGAGAGGTGATCGTAAACCCCCATGTATTCCAAAAGAGAGTCATTGGTAGCAAAAGTGTCTAAATTAGCTCGAGCAATAGAAGAAGAATCACTGATGAGGTCAAGATATACCAAAGGAAGCAAATAAGTATGCAAAGAAGTATAAGCCTCTGAACAAGGTATAGATGGGAGATGGTATCCCAATCCAAGCTTGCTAGATTGAGTGAGGAGAGCCCATGGTTATATGACTCATTTCTCATGTAGGCTTATGCCATTATCAGAGAAACCATAATAGAGAAAATATTTATATCTAAGACCATATTTGGAAAAATCCAGACTAGAAGCAGAAGAACTAGGAGTGTCAGTAGAATGTTCAATAGAATTACAATATGTGAAGAGTGATGGATCTGTTGGGACATCATAGACAACTCCTTAATAAATTAATTTAAGCCACATATGAATAGTGGAAGGGACCGTATGCATGGCATGGATCCAAGGCCACCCAAGAAGAATGTTATAATTAAGATTGTTGGGAATTATGTGGCATGGAATGGGTAATGTACATGGCTTGACTGTGACAAGGAGGATGATAGTACCTAAGACATGCTTGGGGATATTGTCAAATCCACGAATAGAGACAAATGAAGGAGACAAAGAGGCTTCAGAAAGACCCAATTGGTGGAGGAAAGTGATATTATAAATATTGAGTCATGAACCATTATCAACTAAGGCATACTTAACCCCGATATTATTGATACAAACTTGAATATATAGGGGGATTGTGATCTAACATGGCCTAAGAAGGCAACTCATTTGATGTGAAAGTAATGTGATCTTCTTTGAGAAATAAAGCAAAACTAAACTTATGATACACATACTCTGACAAGGTATGAAGAGCCAAGAGAGTTCGAATGAGATGGGTTCAACAATTGATTAAACAAATATTGGAAAATAAATGCTAAAATATTAATTAAGCTACAATGCATATATAGATATGTAATAAAGTACATAATTAACACAAGTAAGCTAATAATTTTAAAACCCTAAGTGCAAGAGAAGGGATGAGATACTTAATTTATTTCACAATAATCCTGAAGTTGTGCCGAGCTGGAAAATTGATGGAATAGGAAGGTAGACTATCACAACCGAGCCCAAAAAATTGTATTAGTGTCAAAAATGTTGGGACTGGAGCACCTAGATTAGGTTTGGGGCACTTGGGCACTATAGACCACTTCGAGGTGCCCATGACTGCGAAAAATGGCCAGAAAGTGATTTCTTTAGTGTCAATTCTATATCATTGCCCTTCGCTATTGATCGCTTGTATGTCGCACTAAGTTCATAAGATTTTCTCGTAGCTTGTAAAGAGAAAGAGCACTTGTAAAAACCCAAGACACATCAAATCCTAAAAAGAAAAATATGTAAATGGGGATCCAGACTGACCCTGATGGTCACCTAACTGAGTGAACTTACGATCCAGGTGCTGCATTACATTTCAGACTCCATGTAGTTCTCTGTGTGTGTATGTATAATCATGCCCTAGGTGGCTCACATTCTAGAGTGTAGGATTTGTTCACTTATCAAAGAAAAATGATCTAAACCAATGCTAAATATAGTTGTAGGTTGCCAACAGTGTGCAAAACTACATTAAGATCAAAAGATAAAAAACACGTCACTTTATTCAAAACATTGTATTTTTAGGTTTAGATAAGAGCTATGGCTCGTTTGCTTTAAACGGTGGGAAGTATCTTGGCATAATCCATAAAACTCATTATGAGGATTACCATAGGAACCCCAAAGTAGTCCACACCTTGAGGGAACTGGTGGATGAAATGGGAAGTGCCCCATCACTCACTTGACTAGTGAAAAATCCGTGTGAGAAAAGCTTCATGTTACCCATATGAGGCCCTGTTCATTAATTTTATTGTGGGGTAATGGTCCACCTCTCTAGGAGAAATCCTAAAGTGTATACATCTCTTAGGTAAGAATTGGTGAGTGTTGTAGACAAAATCCTAGGAAACCATTTTGCATAGGGGCCAACTTTACCAAAGCCAACCGTGTTTCAAAAAGCTCTCACGAAGCATGAAATTTTTTGAAGTAAAAAACTTGTTATTCGAATAAGGGGAGAGTCCATTGAAGTTTGAGCCTAGTGTTATTCATCACAAAATTTGCAAAGTGTTACTTTGTTCTAGTTTTTCACTTGTCTTAAGACAAGGCAATTTTTTTTCAAAGTTACACCGAGTATTTGTCATCATCACTTGGTCTACTTCTTTGTTTTCTTGTTTCCATTTTGGGACAAAAGAAAGCATACATACAAAGTGTCATTCAATATTGTGTCCACCACTTTTTCACCCGCTTACATCCTTCCTTGTTGCGACTGTGATAGTAAGCATTGAAAGTGTGTTGGTACATCCTCAAATCTTGAGTAGGTGTTACATTTCTTGCATCGCCTCAATACAATTTTGATACTTACATCTTTTTTCTAGTAAACTTGATTTAAGTGTCTAGATTATACCGTTACGCTGCTTGAGTCTTAATAACTCATTGGTATACTTTGACCTTGTTTCCTTCCAAACATTGCTTTGACCTTGAAAAGTATTGTTGTTACATTGTCGTGTCATATCAATATTATTACGACACTAATATCTTGCTTTTCCGCAAAGCTGGATTAACGTATCTAAGTGGTATTGTTGCATTGCTCACATTTGTAACTTCCACTTTTTGGGATTTAGGCCTTGTTTGTATCTAGAATGGTTATATTATACTTTGAATTAGAAGTCACTTCAATCCCTTGTTAATACTTACGCCTTATTTATTTTCAACTTGACTTAAGTGTTGACATTGTGTTGATCATCTTGTGTCAAACTATCGTTGAGACACACTTGCATAAGGAGTATTTCCTCATATATTGGACCAGTTTTCCAAACTTGCGTGATTGTTCCTTATGATCATTCATCTTGTAAATTATTTTTATAGGATGATCCTTTGATCCTTTGATTCCTTATTCCTTGCCATTCGACATTCTTTGACCATTATTGGACATTCTTCTGCGACCTTTACGGTCATCACGTTATAGGTTGTTATTTAGGTTTGTTGTGTCCTTGATCACATTTGAAAAAATATTTATAAGCACTCCCCACTATGCCCCCTATAAAAAGGATGAAATCTAAGAAATTATGGTCTAATCCTTTCGTTGGTCATAATATAGGACATGTTTTCTCCACAACAAAAGAAGTAGAAGTAGAAGTAGAAGTAGAATACCTAGTTGATCATAGTAGTGATGAAAGGGACTCACCCCGGGATGATTTTGAGTTCAATCCCACTCATTTAGGTGATTTTATTTTCCTCAATAGGGATAGATTACTCACATGAGTTGTAGAATTAGGTGCCAAGATGCCACATGAACATGAATTTGTTGCACCTAACAAAAATGTCCATAAGGAAGAAGAAGTACAATGTCCTCCTCTTATTAACATGGATGAAATTTTAAAACCTGGGATATACTTCTACTCCGAATCCCCAAAACCACAACAATTAAAATGAGATACCTAAGAAAATAAGTGGTTATCAATTAAAACCTCTTGTGATACCCCACAAAGTTAGGGTGGAACATGAGCACAAAGAACAACCTCTTCCACATGACAATCTAGAAGGACCCAAAAATGATGAAGTCACTATACAACAAGTATAACTCCTTAGTAGAAAATTAGCCAGCTTGGCTTCCAATGTGCATAAGGACACAAACAAATATGCACATCAAAGAAAACCTAAGACCAAAAATAGTGAACTTCATACTGAAAACTAAGAGGGTATAACATCAAAATATAGTCGGGTATACATAGTAGCTTCCCCTGCCAAAGATCAAAACTTCACATAAGAGTTGCAGTCCATGAAAATTATACTCACAAGCCTTTAGGAAAGCAATGTTCAGCATAGTTAAAAATACCAATACAAAGAGCTATGTCATTACCCCTTTGACAGAGATATGCTATGTACATCATTCCCCAATTTTTTTGATAAGTATAAAAGGTAAAGGTGACCCACATGATCATGTCAAGGACTTCTACATAGTATGCCAGGAAGTAGCCTACAGTGACAACTACCTCATACGCTTATTCCCATGTAGTCTAGGGGGGTCAAGATTTGGAAGGGTTTCTTCACATACCTAAAGGGTCTGTCTTTACATGGCCTGAACTAGCAAATTTTTTTTGTATGCCATTTCTTGTACAACATAGAAAGTGACGTTACTATGTTGGAGTTGTGCAATGCTAAACAATGACCTAATGAGAACTTTGCTAGTTTCTTGTAATGCTGGTGAGGGTTGGCTAGCCGCCTCCTTTGTTCAATCCCAGAGAAATAATTGGTTAGCATTTTTGTACCCAATCTAAATCCAGACATAGCTTTCCATTTACAAATGTATTGTGTCAACAACTTTTAAGAGGTTATAGAAAAAGGTAGCCAGATTGAAAAGGATTTGGTAGCTAAAGGGGACACTGAAACCCTTTTCGAAAGACCACCACGCATCTAAACCTACAGACAAAAAAAATTCTTAAACAAAAATAAAAATGACGTAGGAAATGGTATCACTTATTTTCAACGTATCCAAGAGATTCGAATCGATCCTCCTTTCAAACTTACTAAAGGACCTATTCAACCCACAATAAAATGTTGAGTGTTCACTTCTCTCATGGACTCTTTTTCCACAATCCTAAAATAATTAGACACAGTGAACATGGTCAAATATCATAACAAGATACCCTATAATGATGATGTACCTAAATTTTCATGGTATAAATACCATGAATACTATGAGTATCATCACATCAAAGGTTACAAAACAGACAAATGTCTAGAGTTGAAACACTTTATCTAGGATCTTATTGACAATGGAGAAATTGAGGTTGATTCTCTTGAAGTTAACCAAGTGTTGGCGAGGGAATTTTTTGGGTGGAAAAATTTGTGAATTCCTTGCCAACGCTCTGGGAATATAAGTCCCTTTACTTAACTGGTGCAGCTGCCATGTATGCATACATGAAAAAGCATGGATTTTTGTGGTGGCCTTTCGGTCGGGGATCCAACAGGGGCACTCCACTAACCCTGCGAATAATGCTTGCAGTTATCTACAAGGGGGGAATTTTCTATGAAGGTGGGAAAGGGAGTGAGAAAAGAGGTAGGAAAACTAATGTCGTAGGTAGAAAATCATATTCCTACACGCACTAGTTAGAAACTTCAACACGTGCATTCATGAGAAGAAACAACCCTGCAAATGGCAATAAGATGAGATAATATTGTGAACTCAAAGTTTCTAAAATCTCCTCATCGAAGAGGCTACAAAATCCTTCTTCTTGTATTGATGCTTAAACATAGATTGTACATAATGTGGGAATGGAAGAAATTTGAGAATGGAGGAAAGTAGAAGAAAATTGGCTATCTCTTTTGCTTTCTCTAGGTACAATGCACTATGGAGTTTACAAGATCAATTTCCAACCCCTTACAATGGCGTGAAGAAGCCATTAAATATCTTACAAGAAATGGTTACAACTTCTTCTTTGTTAGCAAGAAACAGTTTACAATATTTTCAATCCTTCGTGTCCATTTAGATTCTTGATTCATGAAGAAACACCAATGGTGAGAAAAACCAAACTTTCCATAATGCAACCGTTACACTCATTTTGTAACTTTGAATTTGAACCATTCATCTTGCCTTTGAAACTTTAAACCAAATCCGTCCACGTGGGAGAAATTCACTGGAGCGAGCATGGAGGATGCCTTTTGCATTTTGTGACTTTTGGACAAATGGCATTTTGGAACATTTTGGCTGGCTCTCCTACTTTTGATATGGTTTTGACACATGGCCTTACTTGAGTGGAGAAAAAAGTGCGGGTCACTTTTATAATTTTACCTTTTTTCAATGCAGGCTCAAAAACACAAATTGCTCTGCCAACCCACCTCCCTGCTTTGACCTTTTGACGTGGGCTTAATATTTGACTTTTTACCAGGAGTGGGCGGGGCTACGGGTCACTTTATGAATTTTAGCCCTTTTTACAAAAATACTCAAAAACGTAAATTACTCTGCCGACCCACCTCCAATTAGATATGTCCATGTACCCGGGGATAATGGGGCCAAAATTTGACGGGGAAGAAAATGCTTGTCATTCACGACTGTGGAAAAAATTCAGAGAAGAAGAAAACTCCACCATTTTGCGCCCAATTTTCAAATTTATTTCATGAACCAAGGGATTGAAAACAATACAAGGTTCAAGGATCCATGGCCATAGAAAGATTGACAATTTCATTCAAATGAGGACAACAATAAAATTTTCACGCATCCAGACAGGAAAACGAAAAATTTATCAAAATGCGTAGACTGGAGAGTTTAAAGAACTTCAAAGTATGAATTTCTCTATATTTTCAGACTTCAAACTTTACTTGAACACTTTTGGAGGGTGTGAGCTCAAATTTTTTGATTTTGACTTAAAAAAATAAGGGGGGATTTTTAGGGCGACAACAATTGTCTCTAGCTTGGGGACATGACATGGATTGAGCATAGTGAAGACATGACATGGGAATCCAGAATCTCAATCTCTAGATCCTATAATTCATTGACCAGTGCCTTATCCATTGGGCCTTGAAGAGTCATATACAACTTCAAGAAAGAAGGATTAGAAGAAGGGGAAACAAAAGCACATAATGGAAAGGGAAACACACATATGGTACAAGGTGGGGGAATAACCCGCTTTCACTGATGATACAATTTCAAGTATTTCCCACTCTGAGGTAATTCCAACGGTGTTCCATCCAAATATGAGAGAAGAAAAGTGTTCTCACTGCAAGCTTCATGAATTTGGAATGGGCTGAGCCATAATGAATCAAACTTTCCATGGCTACCTTTTGGTTCTCTTCTCTTGTTCCACAACAAGAGGAAGTCTCCAACTTTGAATTCTCTTGCCTTGGCCTTCTTATAGAAAATATTCTTTACTTTCAATTAGTGCTCCTTAATGTCATCCACCACTTGAAGTCTATTTTCTTCCAGCTTCTCAAGAGAGAGGATCCTCTTGTTAATGGAATCTTTGTATTTACCATCTTCTATTGCCTGTAACAGCTTGAGAGATGGCATCTCGACCATGAGAGGAATTTCTGCTTCGACTCCATACAACAGTTGGAATGGTGACATACCTATTGCCTTCTTGGGAGTGATTCTATCCACCCACAATACATTGTACAACCTTTTGTGCCAATTTCTTTGATTCTCGTTTACAAGCTTGCAGATAATGGTCACAATGTTCTTGTTTCTTGATTCAGCTTGTCCATTTCCTTGTGAATAGTAGTAAGAAGAATGAGATAGGGAGATTTTGTAGCCATATCAAAACTCAGTCAACTCTCTTGAAGAGAAATAGGTAGCATTATCTGGTACAATCTTCTGTGGCACTCTGAAGTGGACTATGATATTCTCCTTGATGAATTTGCATACTATTTCAGTGTTGGTTTGTTTGGCTGGAATGGCTTCCACCCATTTGGTGAAGTAGTCTGTTGCTGTGAGTATATAGGTGTGCCCTACGCTTGAGTGAGGGTTCATAACACAAATGAAGTCCAGCCCCCACTATTGAAATGGTTCTTCAATAACCACAAGCCTGAGTGGTAATGCAGTGAATTGTGATCTTCCAATAAACTGTTGGCATGCTTTGCATTTAGAAACCCAATCTTGAGTGTCTGCAAAGATGGTAGGCCAATACTACCTTCCTCGGAGGATCTTGTGTGTAGTGACCATTGCTAAAAAATGTCCACCACATGCTTGGTCATGGTATGCTTTAAACAGTTTTTCTTATTGCTCTTTATCTATGCACCTAAGGAAACAACCATCTAGGCCTCTTTTGTAAAGTGCATGATTCCAGATTACAAATTTAGTTGCCTTCATCTTGAGTGTTCTCCTTTGCTTGTAATCAAGATGGGGAGGGCATTCTCCATAAGTTAGGTAATAGGCAATATCAGCATACCAGTCATCAGTAGTGGTGACAAAGAGAACCTGTGGGTTGTCTTCTGAATAAGTTGAGAAAGCACAATTTTCTTCGCCATGTTGAACTTTGAGTGTTTCATCTTCAACAATCAACTTGCATGAGCCATTTCCCCTTACCAGATTGGAGGGTTGAATCTCCAGGTCATATTCTTGAGTCTTTGCAATCTAATTTCCTCTTTTAGCTCCGAGATCCTATTGTGTCAAGATTGACTTGATTGTACTTCCAGGGACCACCACCACCATATGGGAATTGAGGATGTAAAACCTAAAGTCAGAAAACTCAACAAACTCAGGCACAAAATGATGAAGAAAGTTCACCTTTCCGAATAATGAATGAATTCCTTTCTTGCTTGTGGGTAGGGATAATGCTTGAATGGATATAATCCTCTCAGGATCAATGTGTGCTCCATGTTTGTTCATGATGTGCCCTAATAACTTGCCTTCTATGACTCTAAAAATGCAATTTTTTGGATTTAGTGATATGCCATGTTTCCTACACCTTGCAAGTACCTAATCTAAGTGATAGATATGATATCCCCTCTTCTTTGAAAATACTGTGAGATCATCAAGATATATGACAATGTAATGCTTCAGATCTTTGAAGGCCAAATCCATTGCCATTTGGAATGTATCTCCTGCATTGATTAGGCCAAAAGGTCTTTTGCTGTAGGAAAAAGTTCCCTAAGGTGTTGTAAAGGTTGTCTTGGTGCAGTCCTCCTTTGCCACTTTGATTTGATTATATCCTGAGAATCCATCAAGTAATGAAAGCATTTCAGATCTAGTGACTACTTGCAGGATATGGTCCATGATAGGAAGAGGATAATTTTCCTTTAGTGATGCCTGGTTCAGGTTGCGAAAATCTACACATATCCTTATTTCACCATTCTTCTTCCACACTGGCACAATGTTAGCCACCCACGTTGAATGGTGGATACGTAAGATGATCCTTGCATTAAGCATCTTTGTTACCTCCTCAATGGCATTATAAATCTTTGGGTTATATGGCCTTTTCTTTTTCTTGAAGGGCTTAACACCCTGCTTCAAAGGAATTGAGTGATGCATTTCCTTTGGCTGGAAGGATTTGAGTTCATCATAAGAGCAGGCCAAGACATCTGAGTATTTCTTGAGTAATGTAACGAACCTTCTTTTTTCTTCAGGCGAGCAACATTTTCCAATATTGACCATCCTTGGTTCCTCTGGGGTACTAATGTTTTCTTTATCAAAATCAGCTGGGCACTGAGAAGATTGCTTTTATTTCTCTTGAATGAATTTTTCATGTTTGTCAAAGAGGTCTTCTAAAGAGACTAGGTCTTTGGGAATTTTGTTTCCTTTCAATTTGATTACTCTCTCATCATCAATCCCTTCAATTCCTTCTTTCCCTTCTTTGGGGACTACTTCTCGGTGTGGATTTTCACCTCCTTCGAAGAAGAGATTATTGAAATTATCCCTTTGCTCTAAAAAGGCTAGAATTTGGTTATCATCATTGAAGACTTTCTAATGATTTGCATTTAACTGGTACACTAGGCCTTAATACCATTTCAATGGTCACTTTTTATTTACCAAAAGAAGGATGAGGTATCACTAGGAAAGTTGACACTGTAAGAGAATCAGCCTTTTCATTCTGTTCCCTTGGAATAACTTCAATGGAAAATGCATCAAAAGATTCAATGCAGTCCCACACTCTGTTTCTGTAATGTCAAAGTATTAGATTCTTTACCTAATATTGTTGGTAGACCTACTTTACTACAACCTCTGCATCACCTTGGCATCTCAGTTTCTTGATTCCCATGTCCTCTTTTACACCCATGCCTAAGTGTAGTGCTTCATACTCTGTAGTGTTATTTGTGTTATCAAATTGCAGCTCATAGGAAAATGGGTACAACTCATTGGAAGGAGAGTATAATACTACACTAGCTCTCGAGCCCACACTAGAATGACTACCATCAAATTCCATTGTCAAAATTTGATCTTCCTCTTCCTCCAGGAGAAGTGGAAAGTTATCCTCTTTTTTTGATGTGAGGAAGTAGTTTCCTAGCCCATAATCTTGAAAGAGAATGTTTGCTTTCAGATCATCATAATTTCGTATTGTGAACTTCATTTTTCTTACTGGTAGCAACTTCTTCATCTCACCTTTTACTGGGATAGTTACAGATGATGAATCCATTTTTATCTCTCCACCCAAGTCTTTGTAGAAAATCCTACTCAATAGCATACCAAAGGATGCTGGGATGTCCGCTACCAATATGGTTAGGAGCACCTTCTTATCTAGAAAATCAGCCAGTGATACCTGTGCATCTTTGATTCTTCCTACCAATGGAACTTGTTTGGATTCCATTGAGTAGCATGTGCCATTTACCCAGGTCAAGGTGAGGCCTAGGGAATTTACAACTTTGGCTGGCATCACATTGTCTGATGCTCCGGAATCTATGATACAATTATTTAGCTGAAAGCCTTTAATGAGGAGTGACAAGTAGAAAGGTTCAACCTTGTTGGTTTTAGAGGCAGTGAGGTCTATAATGTTTTGAGAAGGTGGTGTGGATGATGTGGGTAGTAATCCTTTAGAATTAGGACTCGAGGATACAAGCTTACCATCACGAATTGTATTAATGAACCTATCAAACTGGGCAGGGTGTGTTTTTAGGTATTCTATTTCTGAGAGCTGGAATTTGGTTTTGCTTGCATGTTCCACAAAGTCAAATGGGGTTATGGTGAGTGAGGAAGAGGTTCTAGAAATGGAGGAAGATTCACATGGTAGAGGCTTTGCTACTTTGGGCGTTGAATTCTCCTTTTTGGGTGTAGAAATTGGCTTGGAAGGGGGTGAGGGTGTAGCTTTTGATTGAACCTTAGATGTTTTTACAAGAACAACATTTAAAGGAGAATTGTTCTTAGCAAATTTTGAGCTAGGAGAAGAATTAGATGAATTACTTGGAATAGTAGCATGATCCCTGACAACCAGTGAGTTTGGTTTTTCTTTGGCTAGATCTATAGAAGGTGGTAATGGTGATCCTGTGATGATGATTTTATTTTGTGTGACCTCTGGGGGAGAATATTCTTTATTCTTCTTATCCTTTACCACAGCCATTGAGGGTTAAACACCTTTCTTGGATTGTACATGAGTGAAAACAACACATGAGAAACTTGGAGCTTCTTCATCATTCTCATCTTCATCATCAACGTACTCAATTAGGCCATTGTGCATATCAACTTCCTTGACCTCAAGATAGTTTTCATTGTCTTCCATATTTTCTTCTTTAGTTTCATCAATTTCTACTTCTTCCTCTGGCTCTTTGGTGTCACAGATGGCATTGACTGGTGGTGCTTCAAGAGCAAGCTGAAGAGGAGGTGGAGCAATCCTTGGTCTATTTGGAGGGTTTGGTTTCCTTGAAGCATTCCACATTGTGATTTGAGATAGTTGCTTCTTCAAGGAAACCAAGTCATTTGCCATTTTTTGGAACATCGGATCTATGGTGGTAGAGTTTGAATTCTGACCCTTTTGCTTTCCATTGGGGCCTTTCACCTTTTCAGACAAGATTAGATCATCACGATGAAGAATCTCTTTAAATTATTTTCAAGAAGCAACACATCTTCAGGGATTCTTCTTATCACTTTGTTATATCTTGCTATGAAGCCCTCATTGAGTCAGAGGTTTCTTTCTTCATTTGTACCTATTGCACCAAAAGTTCCTAATAATATTCTGTACTCTTGAACCTATGTTTGAATGCACTTCTTATATCCTCCCAACAGGTGACAGACCTCAGTGGTAGCATATAGAAGCATTCGAAAACTTTCTCTTGAAGTGACTCCATAAAGAGTCCAACTGACACATCTTCATCCTCAACACCTAACACACTGCAAGCAGTGATAAATGCTGCTACATGCTCGTTAAGGAGTTGAGAACCATCCCCTCTGAATTTTGGGAAGTTTTTTCTTGAGCCTCTTGGTAGCTCATGGAGTGGTTGAGGAAGAGCCAGTGGACTGGTGTTTCCTCCCCATGGTACATTAGGCCTATGGGCCTCACGATCACATTCATGTTCATGATCATGATCCCCCATTCTATTTCTATTTCTAGCTTCTAACCTTACTAAGGATACAACTTCTGCTGTTGATCTTTCATCTACCTTGGCTTGAATTCTCTCAATTTCTTTGAGTTGAGCTCTTATTTCTTCATCGGTTCTCACCTCTCTTTCTCCAACTTCTTCTTTGGTCTTCATGTTAGTGAAGTCTATAAGGTTCTCATTGAAGTATGAAAATTCACCATCCAAAGGACTAACAACACTCAGGTTCCCAAATTGACTGGTTGCTTGAAAAGGAATCCTATGGATTCCGAGTAGCTCTTATCTCTTTTGAAGTTCCTAAAAAATGGGATTAGTTTTTCCTCCTTGTCTCTATTGCCAGGCGAGTCTTCTATCTGCCAGCTTGAAAATCTATGCTCTTCTTTGTGTTGCTGGAATTTGTCTTTACCTCTCCAATTCAGCAGCACGTTCTTCTTCACGGTCCAGAATTCTTGTGGCAATGAAGTAGTGATTGGCACTTTGTCTATTATGTCAGATAACTTCCCTCAAATATGAAACAATGTCTTCTTAGATGTGGAAGATCAATTCATGTCTTTCAATAAGATGGTTTCTCAGAATAGCCCCACGGTGGGCACCAAAAGCTGTTGGCGAGGGAATTTTTTGGGTGGAAAAATTTGTGAATTCATTGCCAACGCTCTGGGAATCTAAGTCCCTCTACTTAACCAGTGCAGCTGCCATGTATACATGCATGAAAAAGTGTGGATTTCTGTGGTGGTCTTTCAGCTAGGGATCCAACAGGGGCACTCCACCGACCCTTTGGAAAATGCTTGTAGTTATCTATAAGGGGGGAATTTTCTATGAAGGTGGGAAAGGGAGTGAGAAAAGAGGTAGGAGAACTAATGTCATAGGTAGAAAATCACATTCCTGCATGCACTAGTTAGAAACTTCAACACACGCATTCATGAGAAGAAACAACCCTATAAATGGCAACAAAACGAGATAATATTGTGAACTCAAAGTTTCTAAAATCTTCTCATCAAGGAGGCTACAAAATCCTTCTTCTTATATTGATGCTTAAACATAGATTGTACATAATGTGGGAATGGAAGAAATTTGAGAATGGAGGAAAGTAGAAGAAAATTGGCTATCTCCTTTGCTTTCTCTAGGTACAATGCACTATGGATTTTACAAGATCAATTGCCAACCCCTTACAATGGCATGAAGAAGCCATTAAATATCTTATAAGAAATAGTTACAACTTCTTCTTTGTTAACAAGAAATGATTTACAATCTTTTTAATCCTTTGTGTCCATTCAGATTCTTGATTCACGAAGAAATGCCAATGGCGAGAAAAACCAGACTTTCCATAATGCAACTGTTACATTTGTTTTGTAACTTTGAATTTGAACCATTCATCTTGCCTTTGAAACTTTAAACCAGAGTCGTCCACGTGGGAGAAATTTACTGGAGCGGGCATGGAGGATTCCTTTTGCATTTTGTGACTTTTGGAGAAATGGTATTTTGGAACATTTTGGCCTGCTCTCCCACTTTTGATATGGTTTTGACATGTGGCCTTACTTGAGTGGAGATAGAATTTCAGGTCACTTTTATAATTTTACCTTTTTTCAATGTGGGCTTAAAAACACAAATTTCTCCACCTCCCCGCTTTGACCTTTTGACGCGGGCTTAATATTTGACTTTTTACCAGGTGTGGGCAGGGCTGCAGGTCACCTTTATGACTTTTAGTCCTTTTTACAAAAGGCTCAAAAATGCAATTTACTCCACCAGCCCGCCTCTAATTAGATATGTCCACATACTCGTGGATAATGGGGCCAAAATTCGAAGGGGAAGAAAACACCCGTCATTCACGACTGTGGAAAAAATTCAGAGAAGAAGAAAATTCCACCATGTCACGCCTGATTTTCAAATTTCTTTCGCATACCAAGGGATTGAAAACAATACAAGGTTCGAAAATCCATGGCCATAGAAAGACATACAATTTCATTTAAATGAGGAAAATAATAAAATTTTCACGCGTCCAGATAGGAAAATGGAAAATTTATGAAAACGTGCAGACTAGAGAGTTTAAAAAACTTCAAAGCATGAATTTCTCTATCTTTTCAGACTTCCAACTTTACTTGAACACTTTTGGAGGGTGTGAGCTAAATTTTTTTGAATTTGACTTAAAAAATGAGGGGGGAATTTCGATGCAGACAACACCAAGCACATAATAAAAAGTTAGGAATCTGTAAAGAAACTTTCCCTAAACATGAAAAATAGGGAGAGAAGAAGCCGAATCAAGGTTAATCATCCAAGAACTATGAAAATGCCAAATATGTTTATGCCCAAACTAGTAATCCATTTGATTCACTTATTGGTCATGTTCTTTCCTCTAATGAGCATGTCAACACAATAAGAATCAAGAACCAAGATTGTGCCATGGAAACACGATGTAGTCGTCTTGTGATTCCAGAACCTCCTTTTCCTACCCCTCAAGATGGTCGATATGATCTCTTATAACAACTTGAGAAGACCATTGCTAAGATTTCAATCTTAGATCTTCTTAAGATATAAAATGTTCATAAAGAAATCCTATATAAAACACTTTAGGGATCATGAGTGTCAACATATATTGATCTTTTTCACCTTCAAGTGGCGGTCATGCATCTTGCTCCTAGTGAACACCTTACTTTTAGCCAAAATGAGGTTCCACACGATGATTATACACACAAATTTCCCCTATACATTGCAGCATTTGTTACTCACAAAAAGATAAAAAGGGTGCTTGTGGACAATGAGTTTGGTTTGAATATCTGTAATTTGAAGCTAGTTAGGAAATTGGGATACACATAGGTAGACCTAGAGTCTCATATCGTTACTATCAAAACCTACGAAAATGTAGAACATGAGTTAGTTGGTACTATAATATTACCTATAGAAGTGGGGCCTACATACCACGATACCAAGT
Source organism: Taxus chinensis (assembly GCA_019776745.2). Classification (NCBI taxonomy): domain Eukaryota; kingdom Viridiplantae; phylum Streptophyta; class Pinopsida; order Cupressales; family Taxaceae; genus Taxus; species Taxus chinensis. The sequence goes on along the minus strand of CM034151.1, from coordinate 585,013,810 downwards.
TCCATATCCTATACTTAAAATTTGCCTACAACATGCTCATTGGCCGCCCATGGATCCATGCCATGCAGGCTATACCATCAACTATTCATCAATGTATCAATTTATACCATGAAGGACAAAAAATTACTATTCAAGGAGATTTGGATCCGTTTACACATTGTAGAGCCTTGCATAACTTCTCTTGCATAGCCTATGAATATCCTTCTGTTAATATTGTTGTGCCACTTCAGTCTAAAGCTCTTACCTCTCATGTTGATCAAGACACACTAAGTTCATGTGATAAAGATACTTCCACATTCATTTATCCCTTTGCTTCATGAGAGATGAAGTTCCTTGATAGCGGTTGTGGAGAGTACGACCTTCAGCAGACCCTCCATGTTTCTAAGCTCTCCCTATCATCCAAAATGTGTGCTAGGCCAAGTTACCAATGTAAGCGGTCCCGAGAAAATTGTATTTTTGAGAAATTTCTTCTTGGTGGCCTCCTAGAAGATGAGAAAATGTTGGATTCTCTCATACAACTAGGATCCCTGAAGACACAACTACTTCTTGTTACCAAGCTCCAAGATATGCCATACCTAACAAAATGATGTATGTCAATGGCTACAAAGGATACATGTGTGGTATAAATGAACAAGGCGATAGAGAGCCTATTCCAACCCCACACTTCAAAACACAACAAATACAACATCGACATTAGACCTTATGGGGCTCATCCCTCAGATGTCGATGCTACTTCTTCTGAGCATGAGGATAGCTCTTCTAATTCAGATAACGACATAGATTCCTGTCATAGCCAATACAAGGATCTTGCCTCTACAAACCTATTCCTTGATACAACTGTCCTTACCTTATCACATTTTATTCCCCAAGTTAAACCTTGTCCATCCCACTCTTGTTGACTGGGACCAACAACTTCATGTACCGATCGATTTCTTTGAAAACGATGAGGCAATCATTGAATTCTTGGGTATCCATGATAATCATTCCAATCAGTGATCACAATAAAGGCTTCTCCATCAACTTAGACGCATGTGCGTATTTCAGGGAGGAGGATGAGATGTGTGGTCAACAAAATTTAAAAGAAAGTGAGGGCAAAAGTTCTTCTAAAAAGCCTCGGCAAAAGTGAAAGTTCCAAAATGCATAGTGAAAACCTCTTTGAGGCGCTAGTGGATAAACATGTAAAAAATCAATGGACATACAAAGTGACCACACCAAGGGTGAAAATCTCATTGAGACACCCTTTTGGAAGAAGATCTCAATCTCCCCCTGATCCTATGCGCATGGAGGATACATCCAAGATGCTTGTGGAGGAGACCATTGATGTCAATATAGGAACATAAGACAACCCTAAAATGGTCAAGTTGGGAGCTTCACTCTCGAGCAAAAGAACAAAAGTACCTTTGTAATGCTTCTACGAGAATTCTCAGACATATTTTCTTGGTCCTATGCAGATATGTTGGGCCTGGATCCATCCTTGGTAGTGCATAACCTTGTTGTGCACGTAGACGCAAAGCCCATCAAACAAAAGCTTAGAAAGATGCATCCACGTGTCGCCCTCCTTGGTTAAAGAAGGAACTAGAGAAATTATTGGCAGTAGGTTTTATCAGACCTATTGATTACTCAGAGTGGATCTCCAACATAGTACCTGTGTAGAAAAATCCAATTGGTATCAGAATATGTATAGATTTCAGAGACATAAATAAGGCATGCCCAAAAGATGATTTTCCTCTTCCTAATATCGACATGATTGTCGATTCAGAGTGCAGGATACAAAATTTTATCCCTCATGGATGGCTTTTCTAGCTATAACCAGATCAAAATCATAAAAGAAGATCAACACAAGACTGCCTTTACAACCCCTTGGGGGACGTTCTATTATCAAGTTATGCCCTTTGGTCTCAAAAATGCCAGAAGTAACTTATCAAAGGGCTATGACCATGATCTTCCATGATATGTTGAATGAAATTATGGAGGACTATGTTGATGATATCCTAGGTAAGTCCAGAACAAGAGAAGAACACCCAAAAATATTGTGAGGCATCTTTCAATGCCTCCGAGATTACAAGGTCAAGCTAAATATGAAGAAATGTGTCTTTGGTGTATTATTAGGAAAGTTGTTAGGTTTCATTATATCAAGAAGAGGAATTGAAGTCGATCCAGCCAAAGTTACAGCTATCATTGAAATGCCTCCTCCTAAGAACCTCAAGTAACTGTGTAGCTTGTAGGGAAAAATTCAAGCAATCCATCATTTCATCTCCCAACTTATGGATAAGTGTCACCCATTTACCCATTTGCTTAAAAAATATGTTGACTTTCATTGGGGTCCAAATGCAAGCAAGCCTTTGACCTACTCAAGAAATATCTGGTTAATCCCCCTGTCCTTATGCCACCTACTTCAGGTGAACCCTTGTTATTGTATATCTCAGCCACTCAATTTGCTATTGGCACGCTGCTAGCTCAGTATGACCTAAACCAAAAATAAAAAGCAATCTATTATCTTAGTCACACTTTGATCGCCTATGAGATTAATTATCCATAGATTGAAAACAGCTTGTCTAGTTGTTGTCTTTGCCTTCCAAAATCTTCGCCATTACCTACTAAACAACAAGACCAGGCTTATATCCAAAGTTGACCCATTGAAGTACCTCTTGTCTAAACCATCACTTACTAGAAGGATGGCTAATTGGATCATCCTATTAAGTGAGTTTGATATTGAATATGTCAATCAAAAATCAATAAAAGGATAGGTGCTTGTAGACCAGCTAGCTGAAGCTCCTCTACCCAAAGCATAACCGTTGAAATTTTGGATCTGCCAGACACTTCCATGATGTACATTGAAGAATCCGTCACTTGGTAGGTACATTTTGATGGATCATTCACCTTTCACTAGTTCAAGAGGTGGTGTTGTGCTCATCACCCCTTCGGGGGACTTCATTCCTCAAGCTTTCCATTTGGGTTTTCCGTGTACAAATAACATAGCAAAATATGAGGCACTCATCATAGGGATGAAGCTCACTATCAAGTGGAATATTAGACAACTCAAAGTCATTGGAGATTCACAGTTAATCATAAAGCAAGTCAATGACGAATACAAGGTCAAGGATGAAAAGCTTATCACATATAAGAAAATGGTGGAAACTCTCAAAGAATACTTTGTGTGCATTACGTTTAAGCAAATCCCAAGAGCACAAAATTGATCTACAGATTATATGGCTATAGTAGGATCCTTTCTTTGTATTCCACCAGGGAACAATGATATGCCATTCTTCATTGAAAATATATAGATGCCTACATATGACATGTCAGAGTCATGTCTGGTTTGTGAAGTTGCTGGTCCTTTTTCCCTTGGTATGAACCCATTTTCAATTACCTCCAGGATGATACCTCCCCCCTAACATTTCCCATCTTGATAAATGAAACCTAATCCAATAGAATAGCTCATTACACCCTCCTTTGAGGCACCCTCTATCATCGTGGCTATGATGAGAATTTGTTGCGTTGTCTTAATTCAACTGAGTCCATCCAAGCAATCAAAGAGGTGCACGAAGGTGTTTGCGGATCTCATAAGAGTGGAATGGTGCTAGCAAAGAAGTTGTTAATAGTAGGTTATTATTGGCCTACCATGGAATCAGAATGCTGCAAATATGTTAAAAAATGTTCATTGTGCCAGAAATACGGAAATCTCATCCATGCACCAGTGCAATCCTTACATCCAATCACAACACGATGGCCGTTCTCCAAGTGGGGATTAGATCTTATAGGGAATCTCACTCCAACTTCCTTTAGATGGCCACACTGACATTATTACTTTCACCCGAGTACTTTACCAAATGGGTAGAGGTTGTTCCTCTTACATATATTACCTGTGCCCAAATCTCCAAGTTCATCATGAATCATCTCATATGTCGTTATGGCATCCCTCCTACCATTGTAGCTGACAATGGTAAGTCCTTCAAGAACAAGACTGTGAAACCATTGTGCCAATGCTTTCAAATGACGCCTAAAGTGGTCTACTCCCTATTACCCTCAAGGTAATGGACAAGAAGAGGCCTCTAATAAAACCCTTGTTCACATCATGGAGAAAATGGTAAGCAAAACATGGTCGTAACTGGCATTTACAAATCCATCCTACCCTTTGGGCTTACATGACCTCCATTCACACCCCTACTGGTGCTACACCCTATTCCCTATTCTTTGGCACTAAGGCCATCATCTTGTTGGAAATTGAGCTTCCTTCCTTGAGAATATCTCTTCAAGATTATCTAGACAAAGATGAAGACTACCGTGTGGCTAGACTGACAGAGCTAGAGATGTTAGATGAAAGACACCTTTGTGCACTCAACCACCTGAAAGTGTATTAGAATTGAGTGTCTTGAGGTTACTAACAAATGTATCATACCTCGCCAATTCTGAGGTAGGGGATCTCGTCCTTAAAGAAAACCATTTCAATACTGTTTAAAGAAAGAGAAAAGAAAGGCAAGTTTGAACCAAACTGGTTGGGACCCTATGTTGTGGTAGCAAAATATGGATCATGAGCTTACAAACTTGCCTATCCTGATGGAGATGAGCTACGTGAACCTATGAATGCCATGCATCTCAAGTGGTTTTATGCTTAAGTATGAGGACAATATTGGAAAAAAACCAAAAAAATATAAAAATCACTACAAGATCAAAATACCAAAAAAATAAAAAAAATCAAGAAAAAAGTAAAGAGAAATCAGTTCATCCAAGTGTGAAAACCACACAATTGTGGCACTTTCAACAAGTCCTTTGGTGAAAACTGATTTCTGGTGCCTTGGGAGGATTCATTATTCACAAGCATCTCACATCTGGGGGGTATATTTGCTTTATCCAAAGCTAGTTTTTCACCTACATATGAGATTTGTTTGAGCATATCCTTCGTAAGCCTTGATTCGGGTTGATCCTCCTCTTGTGTATATGTGAAGAGTTTTTCCTTTATACATTCCCATCTAATGTTGGGGGCATCTTCACATCTTTGCATTATCCTGCACATACGCGTGGCATTTGCCCTTGTACATTCCCATCTAACACTGGGGGCATCCACGTTTCTCTGTTTTCCTGTACATATCTTTGGAATTAAAAAAAAAAAACTCTAAAAAAATTCAAATATGTTTAAGAAAATCCAAAAAAAACATTCAAGTATGTTTAGAAAACTCCAAAAACATTCAAATATGTTTAGAAAATACAAAAACATTTAAAAAACCATTTCGTAGAAAACTCAAAAATAGTAAAACATTGTCTTACAAAAAAACTCCCAAAACAATGCAAAATGTCTCGAAACAGTCCCACAAAAACAAAGTAGTGCTTTTCTTACTTGATTGTTTGTTTGTTTGTTTCTTGTTATGTTTGCTTGCTTGTACATAATGTATAGTGTGTTTCTTAACATACTTCTTCAGATTGGTCTATTCTTTCCTTGATTAGATTCATTCTTGCTTGTTTATATTTAGTATGTTATGCGTGCTTGTTTATATTTGTACATAGTTATGTTATTGTGTTATTTCATGCATGTGTATATGTTGGTTTTGTTAACTTTTGCTTTAGCTTGTTTGTTACTCATACATTGTTTGTTATCACATCATCATCTATATCATCACATCTAACATCACATCTATCATATATCATCAGTATTTGCTAAGCTATATCATCATGAAAATAAATATCACACATGTAGGCTAATCTAACATCATATACTATCATCAATGGGGTAATAGGGATTACCTTTTATCCCCCCTCACCATAATAAAAAATTAAAACATGGCCTAGTCAAAATATTTCATCAAATACAAATGTGATATCATTTAATGCTATCTCATAAATAAAAAACATGTGATACAATCATAAATCATAATAAAGTCCATCGTCATATATCCATGTCAAAAATCAATGTCCATATACAACGTGTCTAAGTACATAATAATCAGATACAATGTATGCCATCATGGGCATGGATTAAAAATGTGCCTTCATATCGAGGCATAATAAAAAACAATACATATATATCATCTGAAAAATGTGCCTTCATATCGAGGTGTACATAAAAAATAGGTACATCTATAATATGTCATCATAAAGAGAGTCAACCATGACTCTTGCCTACCCCTGGATTTCCTAGCCTAGGTCCAGGTGGTGGCATCTGCTATGAACCATGTGGTGGTGGCCCCTGTTGTGTTGAAGGAATATAGACCAATCTCGTTGATCGAGATGTCTTGTGTGATCTAGATTTAGACTGGCTGCTGGCTAACTACCTAAAATCCATAGTCCTCTGACCCACTAGAATGGCCCCATGATATAACATATTTTAATAAGTGGCCTCGCCAGTGACTGAAGAAAAATAATAAACTAAACCCTGTTGGAGAGCATCATGATTTGCTCTCATGCTCACCATCTTAGCTTGCAACTGTACCCTCTCTGCAGCCAACTGATCTCTCTCCATAGTGACCTACTTTAATTGCTGCCTCAAGGCAACTAGATCCCTTGTACCCTAACCAACCTATCTAAGGGGTGATATGTATGGTAGTCTCCATACCCCACCTACTGGACTATGTGGTGGGGACCCCCATTCATCTCCTTCGTCTCCTCCATCCCCGCCAGTTCCCCTCAGGGGACTCACTACATGAGGCGGTGATGGTGGTGGTTGTATGACCATTTGCTGTACCACTTGCTGAACCACAGGAATCTGAATCTATATCTATGGCTATAATGGCCGCTGTGGTTGTGGCGACACTTATAAGGGCTGCTATGGGGGAATAACTTGTGGTGGTCCCTGCATCTATCCCTGTACCTATCCTTGTGCCTATGAGAGACCCTAATGTGGCACCTATATATGTGCACCCTGGCCCTGTGCTTGAGGATCTTCCTAGGCCTCTTGTTGTCCCGCTATGACCCTGTCTTTGAGAGCCCGACCCTATAGTCCCTCTGCTAAGGTAGCAACCCCTGCATCTAGGATAACCTACAAAATAGTAAGCCATCGAGGTAACATTGTAACATACCATGGTTCATAATCTCAGGTAGTACTAGAATCTAATACCTTTGGAAGTGCAACCCAAGGCTATGGGACCACCTGTCGAAAGCTATCTTGAGCTCTTTTTGGTCTAATATGAGGGCCAATACATATCAACTCTAGGAATCCCTTGGATGTGGCCTATCTGTCTCTAGACTCTGCCGACTCTGTACCTCTCAGTAATATAGCTCCTGTTGCTAATGATAAAATGATAAACATTTGTTTTGTTGAGCTCTACAACATCCTCTAGCCATAGGTATAGTTTATAGGAGAACCATGTCACCATGCACATCTGTAAATCATAAAATACATGCTTGTAAAATGTTGTCTCCAATATGGGAGTGAATGTCATCACAACACTCCTTATAGGCATCCTATCGCAATGTGGTCCCAACGGTCTTCAGACCATGGTATACTATTAAATGAAAGTCCCAGTACAAGTGGGCTAATAAGCACTGGCCCAAAAAATATACCTCTCCACTCATGAGACCATGTATCACTCCAGTCAATGCTAGTGGAAAGTGTGTGCTAGTATTGTCAGGAAACAAAATGCCGCAGATAAGAGCCATCAAATATATCGGTATTCGTGAGAGCTGGGGATCGACAAAGCACTTATACAAGTGAACCACCATGCACTGAGAAGGTATGTTGGGTAGAAAAAACATATCTCCAATGCATCCTAAGATCTGGGCATGATCGCCATTATATGTCACCAAATTTCCCTGGATGGGCACTCTAAGTATCCTCTAGACATCTTTTAGGCTCACACTCATCTAGCTTGTACGGAGTTTGAAAGTCTAACTCTCGCTATGCCACCTCTCTACTGAGGCAGTGAGGAGACTATGATCTAAAATAATTTATGGCATTTGGGCCATGTAAGTGAGACCTGTAACATCTAGGGTGGTAGCAAGATAAATCTAATGCCAACGTGAGAAAGTGTCTGCATAGGCTTGAAGTTGACTGTGCCACTCGCATGTCTCCAAGTTGCCTAATATAACTTGTAAGATCAGGAAAACCACTCATTAACATTATTTCTTCTAGAAGTCATCATCTAATTTCCTCTACTCATCACTAAGTTCTTCTAAAAATCTCCTAAATTCTTCTAAAATTGTCCAAAATTGACCATCTACGCTAGCGCTTGCCTTTTAGCACTAGCACGCCCATTTTAGCACCGACCCACACTAGTGTCAACACGCTCATTTTTACACCAATGCTTGTGTTTTAATATTAGTATGCCTCCTACTAATTCTATCCGTAGTTCAACACTAATGCCCTCAGTTTGACACTAGCACGCCCCCTTCGCGCTAGCGTGACTCAGGGGTCGTGCTGACATCAGCCCACATTTTTCTACAAGCAATAAAAGGCATCAAATGCACTCAAAAATCAATTTTTTTGTTTTACATACATATGCACCATCCCTAATAAGCCTCATGTACTCCCGGTCCTTATCTGCACGATGTGTACAATTTTAAACTCATGTCAATTCTCTCACAAATTAGAGCCGAATCCTCTCAAAATTCAATGAGGGCTAATAACAATAACTTGTCGTGATGATTTTTTGCCCTTCTGACTTGCTATATATAGCTGTTTTTCCCCAATTCTTCATTCTTCTCACCCCCTAGGGCCTGGATAACTAACATGATTCTTCTAGTACTTGTGATGATTATTTTTATTAAATAGTCATTTTTTCACCCGTATTCACTTTGTTGGAGCATATTTTTGTTTCCTGGCGACCTGTTCTTCTCCATTGGGCTTATTTTTGCTTCCTAGCGATCTTTGTCAGCATACCACCATGCTATCATTCTTCTATACTATTTTCTTCTAAAATTAAAAAAAAACCTAAAAAATTGGTAAAAATTTAAAAAAATCCTAAAAATTGGTAACAATCTCAAAAAATCCTAAAAATTGGTAAAAATTTCAAAATTCCTAAAAATTCAAAAATTAGAAAACACAACATTTACTCAATTGAATTTTTTGGGGACAATGCCCTCAAACATCAAAAATCATCCTACAAAACATCTCTCTTTGATTCTCACCTGTTCTTGCGCATGACTTGCAGGTCAGTTTGGCCTACCTCCATTAACAAAAGCTGATTTGTCTACTATGTTTGTACTTCCTTACACAAATGAGTTGCATGAAACTGTTTCAAAGGGAACATCTAATTTTTCATGGGACTTCCCTGTCCTCCATTTATTCACCTTGTAATGTATTGTTGTTTGGGGTGTCATCTTTAACCCTTGTCGTATAACTCAAACAGGTAGAATCTAAAGCTAGATAACAAAAATATTAGTACAATTGTCTTGAATGTTGTTTGTTTTAGCGAATTTGTCTATAATTATTTGGTTGCTTGTCTTCTTGTTTACTTACTCATAACGCATTGCACTTTGTATGTTACTTTGAGTCAGTCCTTACATGTATATATATAATAAAGAGTCGATTATGTAGATCACAAAGCAAAATGATGAAATAAAGTTGTTTTTACATTAGCCACATGCAAGCTATTTCCATCCTCTTCATCTTCATTTTTATTCCTTATCATTCTCTCATATCACACTTTTTCCTCAAAAACACTTGGGGCAATATGGATTATATTTATCCCCCTCCCCCCTCTATTTCTTGTATTCATTTACTTCATCTTTTTCGATCATCGATTGACCTTTTCCATTACCCCATCGACACTCGAGGGGGCATTCTTTATTCTACTAATTTTTCTTCCACTCCTTCAAAATTTACTTATCTATACTTGTCTACTATATTTAAAGTGGCATCGCTTACGCTACCCCAAAGAGGGGCAAATGTAGACACCTAAAATCTGCTTATGCAGTTTTAAGACTAAAATTGCACTAATTACCCTCTTTCCCGTCATTTCTATAATAATTAACGCTTTTTCGCTAATTATCTAACATTCCCCTTATTATTCGTTAATTAACGACCTTTCGTTAATTAATTAACCCTTCCCCCATTCTGATTCTAATTAACGACCTTTCGTTAACTATGGTCCACTTCTAAGTGATTAATTAAACATTATTATTTAATTACATCTCCCATTTTAATAAATAAACCCCTTTTATTGGTTAAAATCCCCTCTTACGTCCCCCAAATATGGCTATTTTTCTCTCAATTCTCTATTATCACAAAATTACAGCATCCTCTGAATTATTTGCATGTGAGTTTACTGGGAAATCAATGTAATTGGGTAACATGAAATTGTCTCAAGGTTTGGGACCTTGCAGTTGAGACAATTCTCCAGAGAAGGCTGGTTCCTCTTCCTAAACTAATGCAACAACTACATATAATGAATGGAAATATACTATCTAATCTTAATATATGATTCCAAGGGACCAGGGAAAGAGGAAAATTCACAAAAGATGGGAAAGCCTACACTAAGGAGGTGATAACACCAAGAAAAGGGAGTGAGATACATTGTTGAGGGAGAAAATTGAAGAGAAATGTAACTGAGAGAGGCCAAGATAGCTTTGACACAGTCCCATAATAACATTTAACATAAAATCCCCATGAAACACAACAACACAATCCTGAAAATAATAGAAAAATGCACATAATAGAACATAAATAAAAAAGAGGCAAAGAAAGATAAGAAAATAAATGCAAGGGTTGAGAAAACACCACAAACAATGTTTTTTATTACTTCAAATGGTTGCACAATCAATTATATCTACAAAATAGAGGCATAAATACATTCTACAGGCCCATCAGAAGGATTACAACTCAATGAAATTAAGAAACCAAAATGCAAGAGTATCCCTAAGTCTAAGAATATCCCCCCTTAAAAATGAGAAGAGTTTACAATATATAGAAGTGAATGAGAGAAGAGAGAAAAGTGAAACTCAAATTTCTAATCCCACCCACCAACAAATATCATTGAATGCTATAAAAAAATGCATGGGAATCCTTACAAATCATTTCCCCCATGTACTCTAACTTCTGGAAGAAGAAATGGGCACCATACTTTCATTAATTGCGATGGTTAGGCCTGGAAATGTGTATTTTGGTGCTAGAGATTTTTTCTATAATTTTTCACATATAACCTCAATAAAATTGGGAAATACCATCCCATTTCATAGAGGACATTGATACCTTTCCAATGATATAAAGTTTGTGAAAAATGGAGTAATAGGTTAAAAGTTATGGCCATTTTAAGTTTCGCACAAAAAATTGTTGTTTTCCTTTGTTCCACAGATTTTCTTGTTTTGTGTGACTTTTCAAGTTTTCCACAGACTTCTGTTCTATGGAATTTTCCATGGAATTATGTGGTTTCCATATATTTCTATGGCTTCTACGGATTTCAGTGGCACTTCATTTTTTTGCGGCTTCCGTGGATTTCTGTGGCACGTCAATTTTCTACGGCTTTTGTAGACTGTTGCGGCATTTCAATTTTTTGCATCTTCCGAGGATTTCTACGGCACTTAAATTTTCTGTGGCTCCCACAAATTTCTGTGGCACTTCAATTTTCTACAGATTTCATGAATTTTTACACCACTTCAATTTTTTGTGGCTTTCGCGGATTTCTGTGGGACTTCATTTTTCTGAGGCTTTTGCAGACTTCTGCGACACTTCAATTTTCTATGGCTTCTACAAAATTTTGTGGCACTTTTAGTTTTTTCACTAACACCTTAAAATTTTTTGTGTTAGGGAGTTAGGAAAAATGGGTTGACCCCAGAAAAACTAAATTTAACCATTTTCTCTAGTTCCAATTATCTCAAGTTGTCTATTTTACCAAGGGGTAAAAATGGATAACATTCCCCTAAATAGATTTTACAAGCTTGTCCCTACCTATTAATTAATCACATTTGATTAATTAAACCCTATTCAACTCCCAAAAAATACACATCGTTTATTAAACATGCATATTCTTTGCATTTCTTCTCTGGGGTTTATCCCACATCTATCAAATTGCTAGCCTTGCCAAAACATACAAGCTATATAAGGAACTCTCCTCCTTCCCTTTCTTCTTACACCTCATTTGCATTAGTGAAAACTACAGGAATTTTGATTTGTTCCATTCTCCATTGTTGGAAATAGCTTCTCCATCTTGCATCTATTCTCTCAAATTGGGGATCATGGGAAGATGCAAAGATGGTTTCGTAGCCTTTTTTTGGCGAGATTTCATCTTCAATTCTTGAGGCAAACAACACCAATTTGATTGCTAGGTGATCTAATTAGGTTCATTCTTTAGGTATCAATCATAAAGAGTAGGAATGACTCAGAATTTAGTGGGTTTATCATGTTTATGCATGGAATTCTATAGTAGATTTGGCTTTTCTTTGAAACTACTAGGTGTTAGTTTCTTTCAATTATTATTGTAAGTTTATTATGCTCATAATGGGCTCCACTTCGTTGCCCCATTTCCATTTGGTGTTTTGGTTTTTTACATCATTGTGCGGTAGTCGTCGTCAACATGTTGCTACAATGCAATTAATCATAAACATTGTACTTTCTATGGGAAATACTACACTAAGGAGGTGATACTACCAAGAAAAGGGAGTGAGATACACTGCTGAGGGAGAAAATTGAAGAGAAATGAAACTGAGAGAGGTCACAATAGCTTTGACACAGTCCCAAAATAGCATTTAACACAAAAACCCCATGCAACACAATAACACAAGCCTGAAAATAATAGAAACATGCACATAATAGAACAAAAATAATAGAGAGGCAAGGAAAGAAAAGAAAATAAATGCAAGGGTTGAGAAAATACCACAAACAATGATTTTATTGCTTCAAATGGTTACACAGTCTATTATATCTACAAAATAGAGGCACAAATACATTCTACAGGCCCATGGGAAGGATTACAACTCAATGAAATTGAGAAACCAAAATGCAAGAGTTTCCCTAAGTCTCAGAATATCTCCCCTAAAAAATAAGAAGAGTTTACAATATATAGTGGTGAATGAGAGAAAAGAGAAAAGTGAAACTCAGATTTCTACTCCCACCCACCAAAAACTATCATTAAATGCTCTAAAAAAGGCATGGACATCCTTACAAATCATTTCCCCCATGTACTCTAGCTTTTGGAAAAAGAAATGGGCAACATACTTTCATTAATTGCGATGGTTGGGCCTGGATATGTGTATCTTTGTGCTGGAGACATTTTCCATACTTTTGCACATATAACCTCAATAAAATTGGGAAATACCATTCCCATTGCATAGAGCACATTGAGACCTTTCCAACGATATAAATTTTCAAAAAATGGAGCAACGGGTCAAAAGTGATGGCCATTTTAAGTTTCGCACGAAAAACTATTGTTTTCCTTTGTTCCACGGATTATCCTATTTTCTGCTAATTTCCAGTTTTTTGTGGACTTCTATTCTATGGAATTTTCTATGGAATTTTTTAGCTTTTGTAGATTTTTGCGGCCCTTCAATTTTCTGCGGCTTCCCTTGATTTTTGTGGCACTTCAATTATCTATGACTTCCATAGACTTCTACGACAACTTCAATTTTCTGTGGCTTTCATGAATTTCTGTGGCACTTCAAGTTTTTGTGGCTTATACGGATTTCTACGGCACTTCAATTTTTTACAACTTCTGCATATTTCTACGATACTTCAATTTTTCTGTGGCTTTCACGGATTTCTACGACACTTCAATTTTCTGCGGACTTCTCTGACACTTTCAATTTTTTTAGTAACTCATAATTTTCTAGGTTAGGGAGTTAGAAAAAATTGATTGAATCCCCTAGAAAAACTAAATTTCACCATTTTCTCCACTTCTAATTTTCTTTAGTTGTCCATTTTACCAAGGGGTAAAAATGGATAACAATTTGGTGACTCATGGGGACATCTTCCTGCAAGATGAACTGATCAGTGGCCTTGTAACATCCATTGGGCATGAAGTCTGCCTAGTAACCATGAAATATGATTTGAACTTTGAAATTTGGTCCCTTATCCACTTGAAACACTACTGAAACTGGAGCACTTATTGATGTGGAAAGCACTTATGACTTTTGTTAAAAAAAATTCCTCTCCTGAACATTGTCACTTCTAATGAGTTGAAATGTGTAAAAACAACCATGAAGCACCGAAACTATGTAAAAAATAGGAAGATCATACATGTTCTAAGTGGCACATCTAGAGTGTGCATAAGTACTTCTTCCACTGAAAGAAGCCTACCGCTACCAACAAAAAATTGTGTTAAAAGCACTTAAAGGAATGAGAATCCTAAACTAATATGTACAAATATAGGATTTTACTCTAGTAGCAGTGCTTAAGATAGATTCCATTGATTGTAATCTACAACTCTTCACCATCCAACTTAGCCAGTTAGAAAGCATTGCTACTTTTGTACTCTATGATCATGTAGGGACCACTCCATATTGCATCAAACTTGGAATGCTTGCCTGGTTTTTCCCGATATGTATCCCATTTTAGCACCAAGTCTCCTTCTTGGAATGTTCTTGCTTTGGCCTTCTTGTCAAAGATCCTCTTGATCAATGCTTGATCTTTCTCCATGGTTTTCATTGCATGCTCTCTTAGCTCTTCCAAATCCATGAGTTTTGCATACCTGATTTCCATGGGCTCAAACTCAACTAGCTCCAACTACTTGAGAAGCTCTAATGCTGGTAATACAAGAGATATGGGTAGCCTTACTTCTCTTTATTAGAATAGCTTGTATGGAGAGCTGCTTATAGACCCCTTGGGTGTAATTATATCACCCCATAGGGATGATTTATGATGTAACCTAGAATTCATTATAAATGAACCAAGCGCATTGACACATCACTCAACTTGAGTTGAGCACTCACCTGAAGCGTGCAAAGGCTCCAGGTCCCTCTTTAGAGTTGTTTGTATAGAATGTTAGCATGATAGTGCATATGTATATTCAGATTCATAACTAACAGTAAATAGTCCACAATGCATAAACCAGATATAGATCTTATAATATATAAAAGATGAACTAAACAATGACTACAACAAGATTTACCATACAAGAACCAATTTTAGTCATGTTCAACACCATTATCCAGCCAATATGATCCATTATATTACATACTGTAAAACACAAAAGATTCATACATTATAAAGGTATCTTCATTAGTCATGCACACGATAAAACCAAGCATATAACTCTATAATAAGTGGCACTTACTTAACCGTGCAAATCAATACATATATATAGGGGTGAGTACTTTCCCTTCACTACCCATGCACTATCTCAAAATAGGCCACATGCTAATAATAGTCATGCCCCTTTACAAAAGGATGCAAAACATGCAAGTGCTCTAATAATAGAATTCCTATAGTTAAATTTGTGTAGAAATCCTATTATTATTCTAAAATATGCATGGTTCTCGACTAATGCTTGTTCCCAAAATACCCTTGCATGGACCACAAGTCTTCATGTCTTTGTGTGCTCAGTACACTAACTCCAAAAATAGCCTTAACATCAGAAATGATTAAGTCTTGATCCTGGGTGCTTCAATCGTATTGTAGCACAATGTGCTCTTCCAGTGCCCTACATTCGCATGCCCAACACTTAGCCCCCTTTTGTCCGTCCAACATTACCCCAAACTAAAATGGATTGCTGCCCCAACAATGGGTAATCACCTTATCATTCCAATGAATATAGGATAATGAATGAAAGAATAAAGAATAAAGAATATGTTGAGTCATCTTATTATGTACCCTTTTATTCTTCTGGTAGAATGAATTCTGGATATTCACTTTGAATTTCCCCTTCAAACTCATACCAGTCCTTAAGTGTTGTGTTTGTCTTATCAGGGATGTCCATAACAATGCTATCTAACTCATATAGAGTCATGTTTTCACCCTCAATCTTCAAAATTCTAAGGATGTTGGGCATACCTAAGACCATCCCTTCCATGACATCCATATTTGTGGCAATGAGCTTCCCAATGCTCTTGATTAAATACATATGTTGTTTCCTTGCAACATCTAGCGCGTCACACTTCGTTTCTACTAGGGTAAGTTGTTATGTATGCCTGAGATTTTCATCTTTTGTTGCATGTGGAACTTTATTTTCCTCTGATTTCATTCTTTTCTATACTAAGTTATTAGGCACTGTACACATGACCAAAACTGAATCTGCCTTCTTCATTTCATCCTTTAAGGCTTGCAAAAAAATCTCATAGCTATATATCTTCCTTACAATTGAAGTCTTGGTCCTCAATGCTTCTTCCACAACATCCTTTTTTTAGGGAGGCACACTGGTCCTTCCTCCAGAAGTAGACAAAATATTATGCGCAGATAATGCAGTTTAGACTTAAAATCCCATGACACCTTCTCCTAAAAATCGAACCTCTTCTGTATGATCTCATCCATTATCTGTTTGACCATCTTCTTAACATTTTGTGCCTCATCCACTGCATTATCCTACTCCTAGGTGATTCGCTTGATCCCTATGTCTTTATCCTTCTTATCATCCAACAACACCCGTATTGTTGTCACCTTATCAATATTTTGGCATGCTACTTATGTTGACACTTTAACCAATGTGTTGCTCACTTGTTCATCTGAAAATTGTGTGGGATTGATGGTCATATGGCGTGTATGTGGCACTTTCCTCATCTTCTTCAAACTACATACCTCCTCACAGACATCAAAATAGGGCTCATCCATGTGAGTTTGCATACTCCATGATAGCTACTTGCAAGTGCACATATTTCCCATCTCTGGGTCCATCCAATCCTAGCCATACAATTACTTGTTGGGAAGAGTGCTATGAAAGCGGGCGCGAATAATTTTTGACGGGTCATCCATATAGCCTAAATTATGAGTACATATTTCGTCTTCATCTTCATGCCGACCTATATGTTCCCCAATGTCCTCATGAATAGACGTGCCCTCATCTTGCTGTACCATAATGCCTGCATCCTGCTGCATAGTACCGCCCACATTCTTGTCTACTTCTTCTTCATTCTCTCCTTCCTTTGGCACGGGGTGTACTAAGACTTCCGTATCTCCACCAAAGATGCTTTCCCCTTCACCTAAGTGTTGTTCATGGACACTCATGCTTTGGTCTATAGTCTCATAGACTACTCGCTCTCTAATATCCTCATCCTCCTACATTTCCAAACTAGGGGTGGCCTTTACTCTATGCTCTCCCATACTTGGACTGGCCTCCCCATTCTTCACGCATGGCTATGGAGAATCCTCACTATTCTATACAGGAACACATTTTCTATGCTTTCTCCTTCCTTTATGCTAATTACCAAAGGGCTAACCCACTTTGATTCCTTTATGGGATCAATGATGCCAAATTTCAACATCTTGTCAATTTCTTCTTTAACTTTTATGCGCATGTTTGGGTTCATCCTGTAAGGTCTCTTCCTAACCAGGCGCACACCTTGCTTTAACTTAATTTTCATCTCACCAAAAGATTCATGCACTCCTTTCAACTCATGGTAGCCTCTAAGAAATAGGTCCTAGAAATCACGTAATAACTCAATTATCTTATCCACTTAAGAGTTAGACCAGTAATCTCCAATTATGGCCTCCTTAGGTTCAACATCCATTCCAATGTTCACTTTCTTTATCTTCATAGGTTCATGGTAGGCATGCACCTTCTCATCCACACTGTCTAAGACCTCATGTGTACCCTCTGAATGATCTATGTCCAATTTTTTCACTTCTTCATCATCCACCATGTACACCATCTTTCCTTTCTCCTTCTCTAGGCAAGTGCTCTCAAGTAGTTCTACATCTGTCTCATCCACTTCTTCAAAACACACTTCTAGGTATGACTCACCAAGTAACTCTTGAACGAGTTCTTCAAATTTTGCACTATCTCCCATAGTCAAGCACTTGATAACCTATAATGCCTCATTCAATGGAGGGTTATTGGAGAAGTAGTCAAAAGTCTGGATCACACATGTAGTCAAGTCTTGCCAATTTCCAGTCTCTCTATTCAACACCGCATAAACATACCATGTGTGTGCAAAACCTCGTAAGGTGAAATAAATTTTGTGCACCCATAATGAAGGTGGTAAAGCTTCCTGCCACTCTTTCCAGAGTCTCTCACACTACTGAATATGGTGTTGAACAAAATTATTACCATGATATTCACAGATTTGAGTAAGTTCATTACTTATGAGAAACCTTGTTGATAGAGCAATTCTCACCTCTCTCCATTCTATAAGATTATCCCTATGAACCATCCACCAACGCGCTGGTGTCCCACCCAAGGTATAAAATAATATGTCCCTTTTATCCACCTGATCCTTTCACTTTATTTCCATGGCTCACAGGAATACCTCATGGTTTTGTTTTCCAGTGTACAAGGGTACATGGTTGTTGCCTAACTGCCTAACATAGTGTGGCCTACTTAAGCACACAACTATGCTTCTTACCTCGCATCCAACCATCTCATAAGTGCCATGTGTCTAATTGTCATAGGCAATACTTGTAGTATCAATGATGGACTGTGCATAATCCCACTGGAGAACTCCTTCCTTAGATGGATCAAGTACTTCTGGGTCTTGAATGATGCACACATAAATTCTATTCAGATCTTCTTCACTTAAGGGCTCAACATAAGGTGCAGATTCCTTCTCTGTCAAAGTGATAATAACTCATTCTTCCTTGTTCTCAAAACTGATATATCCCTTATTGAACTGTAGATCGACATTATTTGCATAACACCAAGGATGCCCAAGTAGAGCTAGGAAGTTTTCCGCTTCTACAAGCGCTAAGACCTTAAAGTCCTCAGTGAACTTGCCCCCATGTATAGTAATGGATGCATCCTTCAAGACTCCAATTGGCATGGCCTTAGTCTAATTTTCCATATACAATACATTAGAAGATGGCTCTAATAGAGGTTTGCCCATCTGAACCTATGCATCTAATGTAAGCACATTCACTTTCGTGCCCGTGTCAATAATTATTTTTCCCATCCATCCACATCAACATTCAGAGTGATTTCATTGTCATAATCCAAGCTATGAGGAGGGAGATTAGCATGCAAAATATTCCATCCATTCTCAATACCAGTGCGTGGAGTTTTTCCCTTTAACCAACTCCCTAGTAATGGAATAATGCTCTCTTAACGTAACATCTTGCATACTTCCTTCAAATCATCAAAATTAAACTGGAAAGTCTCAGCAACCTTCTTCTATTCCAACTTCTGTGACTATTCCTTTAAACAATATATTTCATCATGTAGATTTTTGAGTACCTCCATGGTTTCCTGATAAACCTCTTTCTGATGTGTAGGGTCTATATATTTTGCATGTAAAACCTCCTCCTTAGTCTTGGTAGGATTTTGTTGTCATGTTTCTCTAGCACGTGCAACCTCAATGCGTGTATTAATATTCATGGGTACCATCTCAGGATTTGGTGCTAACTTTGGCATCCATTGGTTTTCCACCTCGCATTGTATTCCAACCATCTATGTGCCCTTGTTCTCATGTTTGTGATTCTTGCTCAGATGTTCATATAAATTTGGGAGCTCTGCATAGTTATGATTTTTTCCACAAAAAGAACAAGTAACATTCTATGGACACTCGCACCTGTAATGGTTAGGAGATCTGCACGTATAACATGTTCCATGAGGGAAATCACCTCGGCCACCACCGCGGCCTCGCCCTATGAATCCACCATGGTATTTTTGACCTCTACCATGGCCTCCCTCAAAGTGACCTTCATTATGATTATAACGCCCTTGAGTGTGATCATGGTCACGTTTCTCAGTTTTGTCCTTAAAGCTATTTGTAACTCCAGTCTATCATACACTAATATTAATGGCATCATGGATATGATCAATCAGCCTGCAATCTTAAGTATTATGAGTTGTGGACGGGAAAATCTTACAGTAGCAGGATATGTTCTTCCTTATCGCCTGTTGTAACAATGGGAAATGACTTGCATCATGGTCTAAATGACATATCTTACAATCAAGTAATAGGGAGCGCACCGATATGTGAGGAAAACTATCCTTAGTATGCCCCTCTACTTCATAATCTATGCACCAAATTACAGTGCGTGTCTCATGTGTTGTATTGGCTAATAATTTCTCCAACTGTTTTGCCATTGCTACAATTTGAGCTTCCAATAATGAGCTCACTCTAGTGTCTATGCTCTTGACTACCTCAGCATGTAAATATCCTTCAAGTTCCTTGCACATGTTTGTATGAGTCTTATGTGAGAGCATCCTCCTAAAAGGTGTGATTAGGCCTTTGATGAACCACTGTGTATGCTGACTTGCATGGATATCATAATATAGTTTAGAAAAGAGTGTTTTGAAATGAGCATCATATTCCTAGACACTCTCAGTAGTGCCCTGCTTGATATCCTTGAGTGCGCTTATAATTTTCTTCTCGAACTCAGGGATATAAAATTCTTTAAGGAAAAAATCTCATAACACTATATAATCCACACAAGTCTGATTAGGGTCAAACTTCCTATACCAGCTATGTGCACTTCCCTGCAACGTTGTTACAAACTAACTAGCCTTTACGCTTTGAAGCTGTAATTCCTTTCACGCGCCACAATATCTCACACATATGGACATGCTCAACAACATATTCTATTCCCATATACTCTGGGAGACAAAGTGACATCTCCATGTAAATATTCTGGGGCTAGTGAGGACCATGCCCACCAGATCCAGATCCACTAGATCCACCAGATTTCAAGCCACATGTGCCTCTTGATGCTACCCCTATAATAGGAATTGAACTAGAGGATGCATTGCCTTGTGTCCTAATAGTGGTGGTAAATTGAACTTCCACAGTCTGCAAATTTTCACTACTCCTGGATGTGAGTCCAAAGTTTTGCATGCCTGTGTTTTGTGCCGAGGATGCATCTAAAAAGGTACCTCTAACCGGACCTCCAAATAACAAGGAAGACATATGCTCAGCCATATATGTCCTTGTTATTTTATTTACTCCTGAACCCGCTGATAAGTAAACTTTACCTCTTACTACTCTACTACCCAAACTAGCTTGTTGACTACTGGTTGTACTAGAAACTGGAAAACCAAGTGCAAGGGCTAGTTCACCAGGTAGATTTAGATGCATGCCCACGACCCATGTTGTCTTTGCTAGTGCGCTCTAATAAGAGGTCGATGAGGGTTCCCTATCATGCTTTCCCAAATGGGGGAGTTCCATATGCTCTAGCTCCACGTCCTCTGCATGAGCTCCAAATCCTTCACGAGCCATCTCTTTCCACAACTCCATCCATTATGAAACCTCATGTTGCTTCTCTAAATCCCTCTCACGCACCTCATTGAACTCAAACCACCTTTCTTCTCTTTTCCTCTCCACCATTAGGTCAGCCATCCTTCACCATACCTGCTCCTGCCCTCGCGCGTGGTGGGGTTTAGTCAACCATCGAATTCTCTTCCAAATTCAAGGTTACCATCATGATCTTGATCACTAATGGAATTCCATGTAGATATGATCCCATGGGATAATGTAAAAATCATAACTTAGCTACCTCTAGACAAGAGTAAGTGGAGATTGAGTACTCTAAAATATAGCTATTCAGAACACCATGGAACTAAGTATCCAGAATGCATGTCCAAATTATATCAACATCATAAAGGGTCTGAAATTATTCTTATGTCTAGACAAGTGTACGAAACCTCCAATTATTTTTAGATGCATAAGAAACCAACCACTCGTATAACTCTATAGGACAAATAACAAAGAAGCTCTCATATAAGGAGTCATACAAATTCTTCTCAACCCACATGCATGTGTCAAACTTAGATCCAGTGATGAATCTCCAAGCTTATTCTTCTTTCAGATCTACTATCCACTCCTCAAAACTTGCTAAGGTCAACCGGTATGTCTTCATCATACAACATCCTAAAAATTAGCTAAGAAAGAGGTATCAGCAACAGAACCAATGATGTAACCTATAATTCACTGTAAATGACCCATACATGCTAACACATCACTCATCCTAAGTTGAGCACTCACCCAAAGCACGCAAAGGCACCATGTCCATCTTTAGAGTTGCTTGTAAAAAATGTTAGCATAATAGTGCATATGTATATTTAGATTCATAACCAACAATAAATAGTCCACAATGCATAAACCAGATCTAGATCTTATAATATATAAAAGATGAACTAAACAATGACTATAACAAGATTTACCATACTAGAACCAATTTAAGTCATGTTCAACACCATTATCCAACTAATATGATCCATTGCATTAAATACTGTAAAACACAAAAGCTTCATACATTATAAAGGCATGTTCATGAGTCATGCACATGACAAAACCAACATCATAAATCTACAATAATTGACACTTACTTAACCATGCAAATCAATACACACACACGCACGCACGCACGCACACACACACACACACAGAGGGGTGGGGACTTACCCTTCACTGCCCATGAACTATCTCAAAATAGGTCACATGCTAATAATAGCCATCTGCCACTACAAGAAGGATGCTATGGAATCATGACAAGCTTCATTTATTAATAGACTCACCTATAGTTAACTCCTGAGTTCTGAAATCCTATTAATAGCCTCCACTAGTGCCTGGTTCTCGATCTACAAGCTTGCTTTCCTCAAAAATAGGATCTTGCATTGACCACTAAAACCTCCTTCATGTGTTTTTATACTCCAATATGCTATATTTATCTTTACACAGCCATAATAACTCATTAATTCCTAAGTCATGATTCCCAATGGGTCCTTTAGCCATGCATCCTAGTGTTGCATGCTTCTACAGACAATGCCTTAAATTCTTCCAGCATTCTCAACACTTAGTTTATCCTTCTATGTGTCCCTTCAATAGATAACTTTCACATGTTATCTGGGTAGCGTATATCTTCTCTGTGCACGTAGACTAACCTCTGCATTCTTCAAAGCTACTTGTAGACCATTTTCCTAGGCCCAATACCTCCTATCACCTCCATAGGTCTGATCTTGAGCATAGTGTGCCAGGTCCTCTGGTTTTCATCAAGAGTTCCTTCTTATGATTCTCAGCAAGTTCTTGTTCATGAACCTCAGCTTTCCCATTAACTTGGGGGTAATAATTATATGAAGTGCTAGAGATATACACTCCATTCTTGACAGACTCATCGTCAAATGATCATTTGTGCCAAGAAATCAAATAGCATTCGTCTGATATGATAGTGGCAGGTGTGCACCAAATGTTGTGACTATCCCCTCAGTAGAAGTCATCAGGTATGCTAGACTCATTTTCCTCCTTGAGTGCTACTGCTTCAAACTCCTACTTGGTGAAATAATCTATTGCCGCGAGTATCCACTTGTGGCCTTGGATTGAGTATCATTAATGACTCCAATGAAGTCTAATCCCCATTGCATGAAAGGTTGATCGCATTGAGATTGGATGAAGGGGCAACACTGCTAGATTTTCTTTCACACTATGAAGAATGCACATTTCTTACACTTTTTGATCCATGCATAACAGTCACTAAAAAACTACCCTAGATGCACAATAGTAATCATATCTCATCATGACCCTTGAGAGCTGTTACTCATGGAGAAAAGTGAACCTCCTTCATTCCTCTTCATCATGAAATTCATAATACATCTTTCTCAATCATGACTTTTTCAAATGCACCTTAAGAGAACTCCATTCAGTTTCTCTTCTTGAAAAAGATTCCATCCACATTAGAGCATATAGAATGGATTGGAGTCTATAAATACCTCCTTTTTTATTTTCTTAACTTTTCTAGAGGGCATATGATCCTATTTTAAGGACAATTGCATACCATATCATAATGATTCCAACATGGAGCTAGGCATATCTTCATCACATTTATTCTTTCTGGGTCTTATCTTGTAGCATGTAGGACAACTTTGTTTCCTTCATTGCTTATGACTCAAGATGTTGATTAAAAGCTAGATGCTCACATAAACCTTTTCCTTATATACCAACTTGGTGCACCTTGATTTGGTATATCATACTACATGATGCATGTGTGATCCAACCTTTCTTTTAGATCATTCAAATCCTTATTCAATGATAAAGTCTTTGACCCCCACATGAGACACTAACAAGTGAATCTTATTGCTTGAGAACCAAGTGTCTAAATTTCTTCAGGCTACTTATTGATAGCTAAGAGGATGTTTTTTCAATAAAAGAGTACCTTGTCCTCATAGTCTTCCAACTTATTTGATTAAATAATGCTATACAGATGCTTGACATCCTTCTTTATTCAACATGCTACTTAGATGCTGAGATTGTATCCAAACCACTAAAGGCACATAATGCATGAAGCCCTTTGATAAATCTGGATTTATGAGAGTTGGGGCTTGAGATATTGCATGTTTAATGGCATCAAAAACTCTCCAGGCTTCCCTCTATTCTCCATTTGCAATGTCATATTTTTTTCAGCATCATTGTCCCAATGGCCTTGAACAAGAGTGGAAAAGTCAGGCACAAATCTGTGAAAAAAATTTATTCTCCCTAAGAAGATTTTGGAGAGCCTTCTTGTGACTTGGCAATGGTAGAGCATTGTATAACTTCAACTCTTTTGGGATTAATGGTTAGCCCTTCCTTCAAAACAATGTGGCCCAAGAGCTTTCCTTCATGAACCAAGAATACACATTTTTGGGATTCAAAGACACTTAAATCTCCTACACCTTTGGGCTTTAAAACTTACCTGAGGTGCACCCCAAGAGGTGGTCTACTGCATTTTTTGAGAACACAGTGATATCATAAGATAGCCAAGCACCATTTTGTTGATCAACCCTTTAAATTCCATATCCATTACTCTATAGTTAATGTAGCTCTGAATAATATGACTTGGGTAGTCCAAACATCGGTCATTTTCTTATAAGCACATGTGCCCCACTTTTTAGTGAAGGCCATCTTTTGAACTGATCTTCTTCCTTTCACCATGATTTGATTATAGCTCATGAGTAGTCATCCAACAATGAGAATATCTTCGAACCAGCTACTACTTGCAAGATTTTCTACATGGCAAGGGAATGGGATAGTGGTCTTTCAAGTGAAGCTATATTTCAATCATGGAAATCCACACACAATCTGATTTATCTATTTCTCTTTCTTACTCGAAACACCAAATTTGCACAGCCAGCTTGAGTGCTTGATTCGGAAAAATGATACTTTTCCTCGATGAGTTTGTTCAATTACCTTTCTCATGAGAGGTTCTGTCGTGGCGTGATTCACCGGTCTTTGATTCTTCCTACATGGGCTTGGATTTTAGATCCAATTCAATGGTATGCAAGTGCCAATTTTGGATTGAAGCCTCCCAAATCCTTACATAACATCTAGGAAAAGACTATCTAGAAATTCTTGACAAAGTTGGATAAAATCACTTTCTTTTCTTGCATAAGTACTCACCTTGCCAATTTGTAGCATAGTTACCTTCACCTAATAAAATAAGCTTATGAACTCTTTACCCTTGACTTGAATATTTGGTTTGCTCCTTCCAGAATTGGTCATTGGGATTGAAGATAGTACTCCAAAGTCACCAAACCTTTTGGTAAGTTTGTTTGTTCTCAGCTGAACCACTTGGTCAACATACTACTACTCCAATTTGCACTTCATTTCTAGAAGAGAATTTAACTTCTTCTTGCTAAAAAAAACTTATTGTTTGATCGATCACTTTCAAGAATTTTCAAGCTTGTATTGTTCATCACATGATACAGCCATCCTTACAACTACTTTGATATTAGGCTGCAAGTTTGCTCTCTTTTGATGTTATCAACAATGTCAAACATTGCCTCAATTGCTGGCAAGCTTGTCTGTACATCAGTCTTACATTCTTTGGATGACATTTCTAGGTCCTAAAAGCTTTAAAATATTCAATGAGATCCTATACCCAAGTTCTTGTAGTCACTTTAAAATATCATTTTGGCAACATTGATGTTCCTCTAACTTGGTTTACAACCAGCTACTATCTCCAAAACTTATAAGTTTTTAATACTTTTCTATGACTTTGGACCCAATGCAATCCATGTATCAATGCTTCATACTCAGCTGTTTATCTTTAGCACAATGAAATTAAAAGTGGAAAGTTGAGTAGTATTTTATACCTTGGGGTGATACAAGCAGTTTCTCCTCCTCCATGGACCTTGGCCTACTCAGTTTGAGCCATTAAAGAATAACTGCCAAACTTAATTATCATTTTTATCATATGGTTTGGTGATTCAAGGGAGAGGTGGTTTTTCTTTGTGCAAGCAATATATTCCTAACCTCAGCCTCTTCCATCTCCTTTTATGGATCAAAATCAACTCTTTGTTTCCCATTCATCAAGAGTCAATTCAAAGAATGTTTTGAACCTTGGTATCTACGCAACCTGAGTGCTTGGGAAACTCTTCTTGATCAAAAGCTGAACAATTTACATTAATTGGCAACTTGGTACATATCTAGGTTCAATATGAAGGTTTGCAATAGGGCATGATCTGAATTATAGCCTTAGCAATCACGTACATTGTTCTAAATAGCATATGTGACCAATCAGTAGACAAGTAGCCTCCAATTGACTAGCACGTGGTCAAAGTCCCTTGATACATATACAATTTGAAATTTTTTGAGTGGTGGTGAAGTCTATTTTGTAGGTTACTAGGATACATCTTGCAAGATTGTGACATTGGGCATGCATGTAACATAAGGCTTAATCTTTTGATCACACTCCAAATGTCATCACTTTGTTCCATCTATTTCAGTCACATAGTTCTAGAACATAGGTCTCATACTTTAGGTTCCCTCAATCTGATCAACTATTTGTCTTGGGCTTATCACAGAAACTACTTGCTTTTAAATCAATCATGCAGTTATGTACAATATTTCCTTTAATAATTAGAGATATATAGAATGGAGGAGGTTTTATATTTTTACCTTGTTGGCCTATTGATCTCTAATCTTCTTGTGGTCATGTTAGTGATTTCACCTTTTCTTGATTTTTGGATAACTCATTCGATGCAGACCAATTTTCCATGGTAGTTTTATATCATAGTGTATATTCAATTACTCTATAGTTAGGGTTTAATAAAAACTTTTTTTTGTTAAATGAGTGTGAAACCCTAGCTCAAAATTGGTAGGAGATATATTGATCATAAGTTCCTAGAATTGGTTGGCTGTGTTAGTATGATGATTTTATGATGTATAGGACTCCTCCATATTTCCAGAAAGGTAAGATAGAGCATGTGGTGATGAGTGTAACCCACGAGAAAATGTAAGTTTTTGAATAATTTTAGTTTGGGATAAGGTTATCTACAAGAGTTGAAAACTAAATTGATTCTTTTTAGACCCTGTGTTTACTGGCACACATTGAGAATGAGCTTGATTTATGTCACAAAAACCCTTAGCTTGTTATGTTTATGGAGCCTGTTTTCATGTTAGAGTTTGGTACACCTTCCATGTGTTACACTCGGATACTCTTACAATGGTCCCACTTGCCGGTGAGCCGGTCAAGGGGGTTTGGGGGTGAATCCCCCAAAGCAAATTTTCATGGGTGGTTTGTTAACCCATGGGTAATGGGAAACCGTTATGGGCTGTTTTTGGGTGCATGGATTTTTCGGTACCCATTATTTTGTAAAACCGCCTCTTCAGCTACCTATTGATGTACTTATAAATAGATGGACATACAATAGGATTCATATGAGTGTGTTTTGTGAAGGTGAATAGTGTGTGTGAATTCAAGTGTGAATTCGGGAGGGTTTGTTGAGCGCAGCTCCAAACAAGATCTGATTATTGTAATTGTGAAGACTATTGGCTTGTAATAAAATCTGAGCAAGTGTTCTTGGTGGATGTAGCCCACATTGGGTGAACCATGTTAAATATTGTCTTCTGTTGTGCATTTTTCATTTATGTAATTCTATTCATACTTCTTATTATTGTGATTCTGAGGAATTATTCTGCATTAGATATTATTAATTCCTAATAATTGGTATCAAAGCTTAGTTTGGTTTGCTAAAGTGTTGAATCACAGGGAAAGTTTTTTAACTTGAGTGGGAGCTTTGACAGATGATGAAAGATCTAGGGTTGATAAATTCAACGGATAGAATTTCAGTCTTTGAAAGATGCAGATGGAAGATTACCTTTATCAGAAGGATCTTTATACTCCGTTGTCTGAGAAGGTGAACAAACCCTCGATCATGACATATGCGGAATGGGATTTTTTGGATAGGAAGGCACTTGGGACAATCCGACTGTGTCTTGTATCTTCGGTATTATTTAATGTTTCAAAGGAAAAGACTACAAAAGATCTAATGGATGCATTAGGGAAGTTGTATGAAAAACCCTCAACCTCTAACATGATATTTTTAATGAAAAAGTTGTTTAATATGAATATGTCTGAGAATAGTTCAGTAGCAAATCATTTAAATGATTTCAATATGGTTGTGAATATGCTAGCTTCGGCTACAGTAGAATTTGGTGAAGAAGTTAGGGCTTTATTAATTCTGTGCTCTTTACTTAAAAGTTGGAATATCCTGGTAATGGCGGTAAGCAACTCGGTTCTAGCTAACTCAAAGTTGAAGTTTGAGGATGTTGTAGGGGTGATTCTAAGTGAGGAAATGTGAAGAAAAAGCTATGGGGAATCTTCTACTTCAGGGAAGAAACTAAAGGGAGACAGAAGAATAGAGGAAACCGTGGAAAATCAAAAGATCGGGCAAGGTCAAAATCCAAGAGCAAGATTGTATGTTGGAATTGTGGAAAGTCCGGGCACGCAAAGAAGGATTGTTGGGAGCTTCGAGATAAGAAGAAACAACAGGAAGAAAACAAGGAGGAAAATGTGGCATCGGGTAATGTATGTCAGGATGCTTTGATTCTTTCTTTGCATAATATTACTGAATCTTGGGTTTTAGATTCAGGGGCTTCTTTTCATGCTACTCCACATAGGCATTATTTTTTTGATTATGTTCAAGGGGATTTTGGGCATGTTTTTCTTGGTGATGATGAGCCTTTCAGTATAGTTGGAAAAGGTTCTGTTTAGGTTAAGATGCAGAATGGGAATACATGGCTATTGAAGGATGTCAGACATGTACCTACATTAAGATAGAAATTTGATATCAGTGGGGCATAGTTAGGAAGAGATGGGTTGTACTGTGATACTTATAGCAGAATCTTGGAAGGTTACCAAGGGTTCTCTTTTGGTAGCAAGAGGTAAGAAAGTTGGAAACCTTGTATTTAACCACTTATAGCACTAATGTTTGTAATCTTGTGGATTCAAAAGTAGATACAACATGGTGGCACTATAGGCTTGGTCATATGAGCCATATGGGCATGAACATCATAAAGAAGGATTTTTCTTGGATATATAGAAATAGGTTTGGAGTTCTATGAGGACTGCATGTATGGGAAACAAAAGCGAGTAAGGTTTCTCAAGGTTATACCTATGAAGAAAGAGAGTAAGTTAGAGCTGGTGCATTCTGATGTGTGGGGGCCGGATCAAGTATCAACTCTTGGGGGTTCAAGTTATTATGTTACTTTTATTGATGATGTAACAAGGAAATTTTGGGTTTATTGTATTAGAAACAAATCTGATGAATTTGACACTTTTGTTAAATTGAAAGCCTTGGTAGAGAATGAAATAGGTCTTAAGCTAAAATGTCTTAGGTCAGAATAATGGAGGGGAGTTTTACAGTAATGAATTTAATGATTACTATTATAATAATGGAATATACAGGAAAAATATGGTTACAAGAACTCCACAGCATAAAGGGGTATCAAAAAGGATGAACAAAACAATAATGGAGTGTGTTAGGAGAATGAGGTTACATGCACGACTATCTGTTTCTTTTTGGGCAAAAGCGGTAAGAACAGCTGTGTGCTTGAAAAACAGAGGACCCTCAAGTGCCTTGGATGGAGGAATACCTGAGGAGGCTTGGTATGGTAAGAAAGATGATTATTCATTTCTTAGATTCTTTGGATGTGAGGTGTTTGTCCATATAGAAAAGGATGAAAGGACCATGATAGAGGATAAATCAGAAAATTGTACTTTCATTGGTTATGGTGGTGATGACTTTGGGTATAAATTTTGGAGTATTAACGACAAGAATATCATTTGATCTAGGGATGTGGTATTTAATGAGAAATTCGTGTATAAGAAACAGTTGTAGGAAAATAGGGAAAAATCCAAGAAACAATATGCAGCGGTAGAGGATCTTCCGGATGGGAAAGTGACCCATGAATCAGTTCAGGAACCTACTCAACAGGAACCCCAAACTCCTATAGTGAGGAGGTCTTCTAGGGTAAGAAAAGAACCTGAACATTTTTCTCCTTCTCTTTATTATTTATTACTCACTGATAGTGGAGAGCCAGAGAGCTTTGATGAAGCAATGTAGGTAGATGCCAGTAAGAAGTGGGAGCAAGCCATGGATGAGGAGCATAAGTCTCTCATGGAGAACCAGACTTGGGATTTGGTGAAGCTACCAGAAGGAAAAAGAGCATTGCAGAACAAGTGGGTGTACAGAGTTAAAGAAAAAGAAGGAGGAAAGAAAAGATATAAGGCCCGGTTGGTGGTCAAGGGGTTTGCACAGAAACAAGGTATAGATTTTGATGAGATTTTTTCTCCTGTAGTAAAAATGACTTCTATTAGAACTGTTCTTGGAATAGTGGCAGCAGAAGACTTGTACTTAGAACAGTTAGATGTAAAGACTACATTTCTCCATGGTGATTTGGAGGAGGAACTATATATGCAGCAACCAGAGGGCTATGAGGTCAAAGGTAAAGAGGAGATGGTGTGTAAACTGAAGAAGAGCTTGTATGGGCTTGAAACAAGCTCCACGTCAATGGTATAAGAAGTTTGATAGCTTCATGATGGAGCAAGGTTATATTAGATGTCATTCTGACCATTATGTGTATACAAAGAAATTTGAGGATGGAAGTTATATTATCCTGTGTTTGTATGTTGATGACATGTTGGTTGCAAGTAAAAACATGTAGGAAATAAAAGTACTCAAGAAACAGCTAAGTGAATCCTTTGATATGAAGGATTTGGGGGGGTAGCCAGACAAATCCTTGGTATGAGGATAACTCGGGATAGGAAGGAATGGAAGCTGACTTTATCTCAGGAAGAGTACATTAAGAAGGTATTAGATAGGTTTAACATGTAGGATGCTAAACTGGTTGGGACTCCTTTGGCAGGCCATTTTAAGTTATCAAAGGAGTAGTGTCCCAAGATAGAGCAGGAAAGAAACCAGATGTCCAAGGTACCTTACTCATCAGTAGTTGGTAGTTTGATGTATGCTATGGTGTGCACTAGGCCTGATATTGCCCATGCAGTGGGAGTAGTGAGTAGATTTATGAGTGATCCAGGTAAAGAGCATTGGCAGGCAGTAAAGTGGATCCTTCGGTATTTGAGAGGAACCATGGGGATAGTTTTGTGCTACAGTGGATCAGACACTACTTTGCGTGGTTATGTAGATTCATATATGGTTGGAGATGTAGACAGTAGGAGGAGCATGACAGGTTATATTTACACTGTAGGTGGGACAGTAGTGAGTTGGATTTCACGACTACAGAAGGTTGGTGGCTTTGTCAACCATGGAGGCTAAGTATGTTGCTGCCACAGAGGAAAGCAAAGAGATGATTTGGCTACAACAATTGCTTGAGGAGTTGGGGCATAAGAAGGAGGAATGGAAAGTTGCATAGTGATAGTCAGAGTGCTATACACCTAGCTAAGAACTCTGCTTTCCACTCTAGGATGAAGCATATATAGTTGAGATATCACTTCATCAGGACAACTTTGGAGGAAGATAAGTTGAAGTTGGAGAAGATTCATACCAGTCAGAATCCTGTAGACATGATGACCAAGGTGGTCACAAGGGATAAACTAAAGCTATGTTCAACTTTGGTTGGCCTTCGCGGATGACAGTGAAGGGTTGAGAAGCTTGCTTAGTGGAAATCAGTCTCCAAGTGGGAGATTGTTATGTTTGTGGAGCCTATTTTCATGTTAGAGTGTTGGTACACCTTCTATATGTTACACTCTGGTATTTTTTAGGGTGGTCCCCGCTCGCCGGTGAGCCCCTGGTCAGGGGGTTCGAGGGCGAAGCCCCCGAAGCAAATTTTCAGGGGTGGTTTATTAATGCCCATGGGTAATGGGTAACTGTTATGGGTATTTTTGGGCCCATGGGTGGGATTTTTCGGTACCCATTGTTTTGATGGGACGGTTTTTTCCCATGGTTTTGATACCCACAGTTTTGTAAAACTGCCTCTTAAGCACCTATTGTCTATTTATATGGTCTTATGCATATGGTATAAACATATGACACATTTTGTGAAAATGTGTTTGCGAATTTAGGTGTGAATTCTGTAGAGTTTGTTGAGCATAGCTCCAAACAAGATCTGGGTATTGTATTGAGAGATCAGTTGGCTTGTAATAAAATTTGAGTAAGTGATTCTTGGTGGACGTAGCCCAAATTGGGTGAACCAGATTAAATATTGTCTTTTTGTGTTGTGTTATTTTATTCTACACTTTTATTTGAGATCTGTAATATTTTCAACATATTAGTTTCTATTATTGCGATTCTGTGAGGGATTATTCCGCATATTTTATCTCTTATTTCCTAACACAAACAGGGACAGACGGAGTATGATGGCATCCATAATAGAGTTGCATAGTCAAAGGAAAAGGGGTACTAAAAATTTGTAACATTCAGATAGTGAATTATCTCCATGAACTCAAGTCAAAGGACAACATGTTGCATAACCATGATCTCTTCAATGAGGGTTAAAAAACTCGGTGTAGCTCCTTCATCGAGGAGGCTCAAAGCATTTTGGGGTTGAAATTCCTAGCAATACCAAGCTCTAGGAACACTAGGATGCAAGACAATGGCATTAGAGCAAACACTAGGAATCAAAATTTGATGTTTGACTCCATGATTAAGAGATAGATAAACTGCAACTTACATAAGGAGACAAAATGATTTCTTTTCAGATGTATCACATGTCTATAACAAGACCAATAACTCCTTATCCTATGTAATGGTATGAAAAATGATCAACATATCAATAAATTTCTTATTAGGAAGAGGTTGGATTCTCCCCTTTGAGTTAATGGCCAAGGATAAATTGGGAGTATATCTTTAAGAGCGATTAGGTACCATTGCGGAAACAAAAATTTTGTCCTAAGGTTGCATCAGTGATAATGATCACCATCAATTTCAAATCAGAGCTGCTCCAATTTTGAGGAAAGAGAAAAAAAATGATCATCTTGGATGAACTAAAAGATTTGGATCATCCTATTACTGATATGGGATTCTATCTCTCTTCATTATTGGAAAAGTTTGATGGTCTCACTGAATTCCTAAATATGATTCTCATTTCCTTGCCATGAGAATTTCAACCGGTGAAAGGGCTTTTGAGTGTAATGATTGCCAAATATTCATGAGTGTTTCTTTGATTATCCTTCCTTGGTACAACAATACTTGCAACCTTGAGAAAATCATTTGCTAATTCTTGTAGAGAAGAAATAAAGATCCACTCTACACTATAATCCTTTTTGGAAATCTTACTATCTTGAATCATGCAGCTGAATGCTCTAACTTGAGCGAGGAACCAATCTTAATATCTAATCAAAAACTTCAAAAGGACTTTGGAGTTGCCTTGAATTTTTTAATCTAGTCAGGAAATCTTGATGCTCCTATTAATGGGTATGCTCATACTTCACTGAATTGATTTGATAGCAAGAACATCTCTCAAAGACTATTATCATACATTGAGTAATGATTCATCAATTTTGTACAAGTAGAGTATACCAGATACTATAATATTCTGGCTCCATTAGATGGCTGCTCTGATGTACAATCAAATAACATCTTCCAACATGTTTATGAACATCTATTATATTCCTTTGTATGGCATCACCAAGTGGTAATGCTTACAGGAAGTAAAAATTTGGATTGTCAGGTTCCTAGAGCCACTTCTCCAGTAGTTGTATCAAATGGATATTACATGTCATAAGGATTGATTGACCCATTCAGATAATAGTAGGTGATGTTGACCTAGAGGATAATCACTGTACTTTCTCTAAGATGCTCTTGAGTTCATGATATTCATCTTCCCAACAATATGTACCATGTTAGATTGGAGAGGAGTTCAAAGGATCAACATGGAGATTGGCTCACTTGAGCTCAATGGTAAACTCTCCTACCATATTCCTGATTCTCTTAGTTGAAAGTTATAATGAGTTTTAATCATAAATAGATATCATATTTAGTTCTTGTCTCCATTTGGTTTAGACAATTGTCTCAAAATTGATGAGGGTTACTAAATGAAGCCAAAATTCCACCTAAGTCCGCACATGGTATATTGGATTTATTAAGGAGGACTTGTGTAAGAAGGATTTAGACTAGGCATCAAAATATACACTTCAATCTAATATTGAGCCTTTGTACTTTCTCCACCACATGGAGTAATGCTGGCCTTCAAGCCTATCTGTGGCTTGGTTAATTGTTGGATCTCAAATTCAAAGCACCCAAAAAACATGAAGTGGATAGACAATGGGAAATCAAGTTTCGAGTGCTATCATGGATTACTCCATATCTCCAAGATTCTTGGGACCTTGCAAACTAAATCCATACTTCTCCATGAGGATGTTGATTCTTGTACACTATGCTATTTTTAACTTCGTGTGGTTTATTACATGTAAAACTACCTATTTACTTGTATCTTATGGTTATTGGTGACTTTATTAGGTGAGAAGGAACACTTCATAAACATAGTGTGGAAATACTTCAGTCAACAATGAGGTCAGTAACTTCCAGGGAGGGAAGGGAGTAAAGATAGCCACCAGTTAAGTTCCAGAGCACATGGCACACGCTGCTAATGCTATAATGGAAACAATGTAGCCACATGATACCAATAGTCTAGAGCTAAGCCTATAATACTTCCAGTTTGTACACAATCCATCTGCCTAGAAACAAGGTACATGTATATCGATTTCAAACCAGAGATAAGCCTACATATAAATGAATTTTCTTCTGATTATTTTTGATGTGTTATATACTAGCTAAGAAAATTAGTCACGATGTATAGGTATGGTGGACTAACTAGGAAAAAGTAATTTTTATTGCCTCTCAAAGATATCCTCCTTTGTGTGATATCACTTCTTATAGAAGACATTCACAAAACTTCATACATTTTCTAGCGATAGTACATGATATATTGCAACCCAGGTTATGTAAGAAGAGCCTTGTTGATCCTATGGATGAACAACTATATCCATTGTTATAAACTGGATATATGTAGAGGACACTAATGACAGCTCCGATAACATTCACAATCATAGGTTAAGTTCCTTGAGACTGCCACTTGAAAGTTTTGGGAAACATATGTGTTAGTTGGGACAACAAAATCAATGGGTGATTTGTTATATAAAGTAAATTGAATATAGCTACATGAACTAGGTTTCATCACAACATCGAATGCTCATCATTTTTTTATGATGATTGTTCATAACCCCCCCTGATCAATGCAGATCAAATTACAACTCTAAATTAATCATGAGATGGAAGTATATAAGGAACTAAAATCTCACATTCGAGGATTTTCCTATGTCATTCCCTAACACAAGTACATGCTGGTTGGACATGGTAATCATGGATGTAATGAATAGAATAACCCTTTAGAACATTGAATTTGAAGGATCCGATTGGTAACAACAATAGATGTGACCAGCTCAACATGAGGAAAGTTGTAGAACATATTCATCATCAGATTTATCCTAAGGGTGACATGTTTGATTCCTATGACAGGAGAAGTCTCTCTTGGTGACATGGCTGTCACTCTACTATAGTCGAAGGACCATGCCCATGTTTCCCTGGATACATAGGTCAGTTGTATTCATCATATAGACATAGAGGGGGGATTGGTCTTGAGATGGAGTTGACACATGGTGAAGCTTGAAGGGTCAACAACCTAATGTCCTTTTCCTAAGACTAATCCCACCCATTTAGAAGATGTGAAATCCTCAGAGGACGAGGGGATTATATTTTCCCATTAAGAGAATGCGATAGTGGGTGGAATACAGTGGATGCACCATCTAGTAAATCCTTTGTTATTGATAGTAAATAGCGATATAGTTAGGGGTAGTTGATGTTGAGAAAAGCCACTAAAACCTGGGGAAGTGCAAACCCTTGTTCTGTGAAATCTTGACGAAGAATTTATTCCAACATCTTCATAATCATGGAACAGGAATTATGGAGGAATGTAGAAAAATGATATTTTTCACTTGTGGGGACCACTTTATGGCAAAACTCTCTCATGCTTGCACGAATGGATCACATAGATGTGGAGCTCCAAAATCAAGGGTAAGGTTGACCTTTACCCTAAAGAATGTTCTACACCGTATATTTTATTGATGTATTTTGGGAATCTTGTGAAGGCCGAGATGTTTTTCATAACTTTTTTTGGGTGAGGATGGATGGTAAGCAAACACTCATGACTAAAAAGCTAGGATCACATTCTGGTTTGATCCCACCATGACCTAAAATAGGGGTAGAAAATAGTTTTTAGGATTCAATGCAGTATCTAGGTCAGACTTTTGTGTCATTCCTTTGCAGCTATCGTATGAACCATGCTTTAAAGCCATTGGGGCATCTTTGGGGGAATTTGTTCTTGAGTAGTAATTTTCTACGTAACATTTGAGTTTTTGAGCCATACCTTCTTATGCTTACATTATGGTGGACTATAGATGCATTCCTTAATCTCTACTAAAAATGATTAATATGCATATTGGAGAAAGGGTTTGGAATCAATGAATGGACTATGAAATCTTGGCTATCTGGAATGATCACTGATTGCTATGAAAGTAGGTCATTGACAGTAAGAATTGGTTGTGCTATTCAAGCAACAGAATTGGGGTTAATTCAGGCTGTGTGGAAGGATTGGCTCTCTCTTAATCACCTCACCATTAAATGATTCCATCTCATGTCTCTGATTTGGAAGATTCCTCTTCTGAAAAGTTGATGGTTACTCAAGGGTTGAATCTAAATCCTGTTGCTAGAATGATAATCCTCCTTAGTTATGTTCTATCATAAACTTCTACATTCATTGAGGAAAACTACCATTCTCCCTCTTGTAGATCAGCTCAGGAGAAGGAATCCTTTTAGATATCCTTTTCTAACTCTTTTAGGGCCTATCACTAAGGATTGATCATCTTCTTCCACGTGGCCTTGTTTTTGGGATTATGATATTAATAAGGATGTAGTGGATGATGTTTCAAAATATGAAAATAATTTAGATTCAAAGTGGTACTTAGTACCAGTGCAAAAGAAGCTTAGATCTTACTCTACTTATTTGGACTGATTTTTGAGGCAATTTGTTCAATTTATTTTCTCTGTATAGTTAACTATAGTCTTTTTTACTCTTTGATGTATGTTTCTCTTCTCTCATGCAAACTAATTATTGTAATATCTTTCTTGTAATGGATTTTAAATCCTTTACAAAATTTACCAATCAAAAAAATATTGAACATGCAAATTCCTATGAAGATGTTCATAAATTTGATAATAAATTGATAGGATTGTCTGATATTCCATTCCCGACATTGTTCCTTGATGGAATATGTGATTAACTCAAATATACATGTGTAACATATAGCATAAACAAGGAATAGGAAAAGTTATAATCTTGTGCTCATGGAAAGAAAACAACATTAGATATTTATTTTAACACATATACTTTTAATAAAATTCATATGTTTTGCTTGAAACTCCAATTATGGCCCAATTGAGAGGATGGTGGTGAAGGTATAAAAATGG
This sequence comes from Taxus chinensis, assembly GCA_019776745.2. Lineage (NCBI taxonomy): Eukaryota > Viridiplantae > Streptophyta > Pinopsida > Cupressales > Taxaceae > Taxus > Taxus chinensis. The sequence goes on along the minus strand of CM034151.1, from coordinate 584,976,131 downwards.
TGAAATGAAGTCCTAAAATAAAAAATATATGAGGTGGAACTGCAAGGCCTCAAACATAGTCATGAGATGTTGCAAAACAGGAAGGAAATGTAAAAAAGGGAAATGATGGCTTTTAATGATAAATTATTAAATATTTGTGGTGATCACTAATTCTAGTGACCTGCTAAAATTGAGACATTGTTATTACATAAAAATTGCAAAATAGTACTTGAGTCATGAAAGTTGATGTAAACAAAAATTTCCAGAGTCCCGATATTCAAAATTTCAATATGAAACAACAAAGTAACAATATCCCTAAATGTCTTCCTTGTCCAAAAAAAACTTATGGATTTGACCAAAATCTAGCATACCTACAAAACATTTAGATGTCCACATCGGTGATTTTGTAAAAAAATATCTCAACTTGTAGATGAAATCTGAAATATGGCTGTGTAAATTCCAGTTCTTAGTAATAAATTGGAGTGAGAAAACCTAAACATTTCCTTCATATATTTGTATGCATTGTCCTATTCTTAATGCACGACGCACCTCTTACGTGAAGATTGAGGGTTCATGATTTCCCTAGGAAAAAAGGGACAAAAAATAAGTGGGGAAAAAATAATATATTGGCCCAACTGGACGTGTTTATTAGATGTCAAATCCTCATGAGAATAAATAACTAAATAAAAATATGGAAAGATTGAAATACCCCTTGTGGGATTTCACTTGAAATTCACAAAGTATATAAAAATGACAACAAACTGAAATTCTATTTTTAGGAGAATAATATGTAAAAACAACGAAAAATTTATATTCTCTAGAATAATAATTTCTAACACTACCCAGAAGCTTCAAGTAAATTAGAAACATATGTAGAACAATAAACAAGAGAGAAACAATTTTTATCTCTCAGATCTGATTTTATTTATTTATTTTAACTGTTGAAACTGCCTAAGAATTCCAAAAAACCACAAGGAGCTAAAATGATCTTTATAAATTCTAAAATTTGGACAACAATATATTTAAATTATAATGAATCAGATCCAACCTGGAAAATTGAAAAACTCCAACTAGAAACCCTAAAAAACACTGCTGAAAAACCTTAACTAAGTAGACCTGAAAATAAATAAAGCCCAAACTAAATGAATCTCCTCTTGGGAATTCACCAAGATTTCCTCAAATCATGGAAATAATTTGATATGTTGATGGATAAAATATGGAAAAAATAATCTCTCTCTGACATTGAGAAAACCCTTGAAATTATCTAAAAAACCCTGATCTAAAAATATGATTTGAATGAGGCTCAAAATTAGCAAACTAGGGGGGATCTCTCACCACCAAAGAGTGATCTACTAGCTAGGAGTGGATCTCTCACCACCAAAGCTAGGGTTCTTGTGGGATCTTACTCTATAATTAAAAATCATGTAACCAATAATGGCTTCAATATCATAAAAGAGTGAGTGTATGAATGAATCCCAACTCTCCCCAAACGCTTCCCTTTTATAACTCTTCATTGCAACAAAGGGTCCAAAAGAACCCTAATTAAAATCCTTGGGGGAAAAACCTCATAATAATAAAATTACCTAACTTATTTTATCACCACTAAGCCAAAAGTACACTTAAGTTATCCTTACGCAAAATTATAACATAAAGTACCATATGGGAGCATCAAAAAACCTTATTTCACTTAAGTCACCTCAAAGTATGTTTCTAAGGTTGAAACATAACCTATAAGGGAAATGAAGGTGCAAACCATTCCCAATAACCATCAACGTCACTACCCCCTTGAGCACAACCAAGGATAAGATAGATGAAAATCCTCCTAGGCCATCTAATTGGAATTAGGGACATTACAATCCTCCCTTCTCGAAAAATTCTTGACCCCAAGCATTATCCTGTCATGCTGCAGAAACTGAATCACACAAAGTAAGTTTATCCACCTCATCCTATAGTCAATCAAAATAATTGCTGAAAACTTAATACCACAAGGCAAGTCTCTCCTCCTCACCTTGGAGTCACTCAATGATCAGTAGGATCTGAAGTAACCAAGACACCCTATGTAATCATCATGCTCTCAATGTCGAGTAGAGAGTAATGTTGCCCCTGAAGTAGTAAGATACCCACACCAACTCTCCACTAGTGCTAAAATTGAAACTGCCAATATGTCCAATCCCTGCCAATGTGAGGTTTTCCTTATGTGATTACTCACTACTTCTCCTATCAACCCATGAGTACGAAAGTCCCCTTTGAACCCTATGACATCCTCTGGATCAACCTGTGAAACAACACTTATAAGAAAAAAGAGTTCCAACTCTCCCACATGACCCAAATTCGTGTGAGAGAAAGGCTCCTCATAATGTCTCTCAATGTGTCCCATGGGGGAAAAATCCAAAACTCTTGTAAATGGTCAACTGAAAATATAGACTCTATATAGTTCACCTCCTGTGATGAATGTGAACCTGCTAAATAACTAGGTAACTGAGTCAACTTTCTCCCTCCACTGATTAACACATAGATGAATTTCTCACCATACATAGAATTGGTAATGTAAATAGGAGTGTTATCCTATGTTGACTCAAACAATGATGAAACTGTATAATCTAATTTTTCATGATGAAAAACAACACACCCCTATATTAAGTTGAGGATATTCTCCCTCAACCCATGCCATCTAAACCTCTCCCATATGAACTTGTAGGTCTCATTGAAGATCTAGTGTCCAATTATAGAAGAGCAATGCACATGTCGTAGTATCTCTACCCTTAACCATGAATCTAACATAAGGTACAATATCTCTACCCTTAACCATGAAGATCTCATTGAAAATCTAGTGTCCAGTTATAAAAGAGCAATGCACATGTCGTAGTATCTCTACCCTTAACCATGAATCTAACATAAGGTACAATATCTCTACCCTTAACCATGAAGATCTCATTGAAGATCTAGTGTTTAGTTATAAAAGAGCAATGCACATGTCGCAGTATCTCTACCCTTAACCATGAATCTAACATAAGGTACAATATTCCTTGATATAATATCATCTCATCCTCCAATCTATAGTTGTCATCTTATGTGTGACTATCTAGAATATCAAAAGTGTGTTAGTTATTGGAGTACTCAACAAGAAAATGAGATCTCCAATCTTGAAACCTCATATAACCAACATAATGATAAACTCAATTGATGTGAACCTGTAACCCCAATATTTGTAACTATCTCATGTGTAACACTACTGGTCACACCTATATCCATTAAAATCCACATCGACCCGCGATAGTAAAATCCCTTGTCATGTTGGAAATTCCTCTTCATCCCCTTGGTTGTAACCACTCTAGGTGCTCCTGTAGATAAGCCTCTCAAGATTAAATTCCTACCCTCAGAATTAAACTTCAACTCCATTGTCTAAAATTTAGTCTGAAACTCACCAAGAGAGTGAAGCCACTGCACTCCTAGAACTATGTTGGTTTCGCCAATACCAAAAATATGGAAATATTGGTAACTGTGTAGTTACCCATAGTGATGATCAACTATGAAACTCTCCGTGTGCATCTCATAGACTCTTCATTAGCTACAACAACATTGAATCCTTCAAATTATTATATATGTAGACCTCGCCTCTCAACCAAGGATGCATCAATGAAGTTATGGGTAGCCCCACTATCAATGAGCACCACCACATACTAACCCTACATAACTCCTATGACCTTGAATTCCTTGTACCTCAGGGTACTAGAAAATGTAGCTATAATCTCCTGAGGAAAAGTCTCATCCTCCTGCTACACATCAGTATTGTCTAATGCAACTCCATCTCCATCATCCATCCCATGGATCTTAAACTCCTCATTTTTTCACCCTCACTCTCCTTAAATTATTTAATGAATTAGGCCATTCCTTTCCCTATGTAATCATGCCGTGTAGCACAAGGTGTACGGTAATCAAAACATACTTTCTTTCACCTCAAGTCATCTATAATCTCTTTAGTAACGGATGGATTTCTAGCCGCATCTCGTCTAGGTAGAGGCTCTTTCTATTGAAACTCATCCGGTTTAGATGGACGTTCCCTTTGCTAAAATCGAGGTGGAAACTTTGACTTAGGAGTAGCTAACTCCAAATCCTGTGCTCTCATAATAGCATAATGTAATGAAGAAGGCTCAAATGCCTTAACAAACCCTATTAGTGCATCTGTCAAATCTACTATGAAGAGTGAATTCAACCTCATCTTTCAAACATCAGGAAGTATAACTGAAAGACTCTAAAAATTTGCAATATATCTATCCAAAGAACTTGTTTGTCTCAAGTGAGTCAAATCTCTGAAGAACCTGTCAGGATCCCTCTTGTCAATCCTACTCATCAACCTCTGTGTAAACTCTGTAGATGTAGTAATCTACACGTGACCCTGTGTAACAAGACCATGATGCCACTAATCATGGGCATCTACCTTGAGATTTAGGATTACTAATTTAATTGCATCCTCTTTATGCATGAGATTCAAGTCAAAGTATGTATTCAACTTTTGTATCTATGATTGTGTTATACACTTCTTAGACATATCAAAGTGTGGAATGGAAATATGTCCCAATTTCCTTTGTAATTCTAGAATCTGAGCAGAGTGATCCCTCTTGGGCCTACTACCAATCTTCATCTTGTAAGACTTGATAAAATGCATGTTAGCTCTAAACCCTTCACTCAAGGATTCATATTTAAGAAAACAAATCTCCTCGTCAATTTTTTTTTGATTGCTGTTGCACTTGTGTATTTCCAGATCTTTAAAAAATGCATGCTCATAGCATGCTTGTATGTGTATTATGGGAAAGGGAAGTGTGCTTGTTGATCAAAAAACACTTGAAAAAAAGAACATAATAAGTCCACGTGGGGAAGTGAGTCATATTCAAAGGCATGAATGGATAGGGAGAATGCGCGCGTGGAACAGAGGTTTAGTTTTAAGAACTTAGCCATTTCACTCATTAAGGTCTATTTTTAGAGATGATGTACAGAGCACACAAACGAGGTAGAGACATGCATGTGCCATGTATTGGCTATTTTTGGAGGATTGGATACGAAGCACTTTACATGGACACAAGCCAGAAATAGATCTGCTACTATCAGTTAGCTAGTAGTAGTCTATTGTTAGCGCACTTGCATGTGTGGCTAGTTTTGTAAAGGTGCGTGGCTAAGAATAGCATGCAACCTATTTTTGGAATGGATAAGTGGTGAAGGGAAAGTCCCCACCCTTATATATATGTAGTAAACTGTGTAATAGATATACACATAGAGGGGATCGAGATATACATAGATATGTTGTTAAAACTGCTATGTGTATACTACTGATATTGTAATGAGGCTTCTATAAACTTATTGCATTGAATATAATGAAGGAAACTTAGCTGAATCTAAGTGTTAGTTCTATGTGTATCTAAATCTAGTATGTTATTGATCTCATCATGGTTAGTACTTAATTATGCTTTTCCTTAGATATAGATCTGGTATGCTTTGTAGAATGATGAGCTAGTAATAGAACTATATATGTTAAGTCTCCATCGATGCTAACATCTTGCTACAACAACCCTAAAGAGGGACCTGGTACCTTTGCGTGCTTTGGGTGAGCACTCAGTTTAGGCTGAGTGATGTGCAAGTGCATCTAGGGTTTTAAAGGGTTTGTATCACTTAATTCTAGGCTGCATCATTGGTTCTATTTTTGGGACCTCTTTTTCAGTTGTTTTTAGGATGGTTCGCAATGAAGACATACCGGTTGACCTTGGCAAGTATTGAAGAATGGATATGCAATCTAGAAGAAGAATATGCACTCGGTGGCTCAGCATTGGATCTGAGTTTAACGCACACACTTGGGTGGAACAAAATCTGTATGAACAGTCTATATGAGAGCTTTTTCACTATCTTTCTAGTAGAATTATACGAGTGGCTGGTTGCTTATGCATCTAAATGGAATTGGAGGTATCACACACTTGTCTAGACATATGTAAGAATAATTCTAGGCTATTTATGATGCTGATCTGATTTGGACTCAAGCTGTGGATAAATGGTTTTATGGTGTCTTGAACAGTTATATCTTGGAATACTCAATTTCCACTTATTTATGTCCAGAGGTAGCTAAATTCCAGTTCTTATGACATCCACGGGGAGCATACCTACAAGGCATTCCACTGGTGATCAAGATCCTAATGGTAACTTTGAATCTGGAGAGTAAACCAATGGCTAACTAAACCTCACCACGCATGGGGGTGGGGGACATGACTGGTGAAGGATGGTGGAATTAGCAGTGGAGAGGTAGATAGAAGTGAGGTGGCTTAAGTATAATGAGGTGTGCGAGAGGGAGATAGAAAACAACGTGATGTTGCAGCGCAGATGGAGTTGAGGAGAGAGATGGACTCATGAAGGATTTGGAGCTCACGTAGAAGACATGGAGCCAGAGCATCAGGAACTCCCCCATCTGGGAAAGCATGAAAGATGACCCTCCTCAGCCTCACAAGGAAGCATGCTGGAAGAGATGACCTGGGCCGCGGGCGCACATCTGAATCCACCTGGTAACCTAGCCCTTGCACTTGGTTTTTTAGTATCTAGTATGACAAGTAATTAATAAGAAATTTTGGGAAGTAAGAGAGCAAGCAAACACATCAATGGCAGGGAAGATAGACTTCATTTTTTATTTGGAGGTGTGTTTTCAGGCACATCATTCTACACAGAATATGAGCACACTAAATTTTGGATTCACCTCTATGGAAGTGGAACTACTTCACAGACCATAGGGGTTTAGTATAGTACTACTACTCAAGCATAGGGGAGTACGTCTATAGGACCTATTCCAGCTACAGGTTTGGGATAAGGAGGCATGGGAAGTTTTGGTTTAGGTGGATCTGGAGGTTCTGGAGGTAGGGGGAACACTAGAGGTTCTAGATCAAGTGCAAGCAAGGTCCGCACCAACCCCAGAATATTTATATGGAAATGTCTCTTCATCTTTCATAGTATAGGGGAATAGAAGATACTACTGAACATGTGCATATGTGTGAAATATTATGGCACACAAAAGGAATCACAAATTTTGAGCATAGGGCAATCCAATTTGCTACTACATTACAAGGGTGCATGCACACAACTGGTACAGAAAGTTTGACCCTGATCAGACTTGCGTGGATTATGTAACATTGAAGGATGTGTTCTTAAAAGAGTTTCATATCCCTGAATTTGAGCAGAAGAGTATAAGTGCACTCAAGGATATTAAGTAAGGCACTACTGAAAGTGTGTGTGAGTATGATGCCCATTTTAAAATGCTTCTTTCTAAACTTTCTTATGATATTCATGCAAGCCAACATGCACAATGGTTTGTTGGGGATTGATTACACCATTTAGGAGGGCGCTGTCACATAAGACATATAATGATCCGTGCGAGGCATTGGAAGCATCCCTACGTGCTGAGGTAGTTGGGAGTATTAACACTAGCTTTTTCCCATTCTTAGAGGCACAAATTATAGCTATGACAAAAATAGCTAGAGAAATTATCAGTGAATTCATCCCATGAAATGCGCTCATCAATTTGGTGTACAGATTGTGAAGTAGAGGGTCACACAAAGGATAGTTTTCCTTGCACAATAGTACGCTCATTGCTGATGGATTACGAGATATGCCACTTAAACCATGATGCTAGCCACTGCCCATTATTACAAATTGCAATAAGGAAGAGTGTTTCAAGCTACTGTAAAATTTGTAGGTCCACAACTCATGACATGGAGGACTGCTCGACTGATTGGACAGATCCATGATGTTATAGATATTGGTGTACAGACAGACAAGAGTTTCAACTCTAAAGGCAAGAATGAGCATCAAGAGCGGGAGCACAATTAGGTGCGCTATGATCAGAATGAGGGGTGTTTTGAAGGCAGCCATGGCAGAGGTTGAGGATACCATGGTGGATTTAGAGGATGAGGCCATGGTGGTGGAAGAAGTGAGTTTCCCTCATGGAACATGTTATACTTGCGGATCTCCCGACCACTATAGGTGTGAATTTCCTCAGAATATTACATGTTCTTTCTACGGAAAGACCCATAGCTATGAAGAGTTCCATGGACTTATATGAGCATCTGAGTAAGCAACATAAGCAAGAAAAAAAAGGTTCTGGGATGGTTAGGATAAAACACGCTATGGACAATCAATGGATGCCCAAATTGGAAGCAGAGTCTGAGGCACTAAGTGAGGATCACAACCTGAGCTGAGGCTACACATGTCTAGGGAGGTATTACAGTAGAAACCTACCATCACTAAGGATGAGGTTCTTCATGCACAAGGTACCCAAATCCTGCCTATCAAAAGGAGGTTTATTAGGATACCATAGACGTGCTAAGGAATCTTCAGGGTGAGATACAATATTTAAAGGAGTAGAAGAAAGCGTCAGAGATGGTCCAAACTGATATAGATGACTTAAGAGAAGTGTGCAAAATGTTGCGCTTGGAGAACATAATTCCACTGTTAGGAAGTTGGTTGAAAGGGAACACTCTGCGCGTAAGTATTGAGACCAGATGATAGATCCTGCATGTAAATCTCCCTCCTCATAGCTTGGATTATGATAAGGAAATCACTCTAAATGCTATTTTGGATGGGTGGCTGTTGAGTAATATACTGATTGATACAGGTGCAGAAGTCAAAGTTCTTACCTTGGATGCATGGGTAAAAATGGGGAGACCCCCATTGACAGCCATCCTCTAATGTATTATTCATGGCTAATCAGACTAATGGCCACTCCCATAGGAGTTTTAAAAGATGCATCCATTACCATACAAGGAGCCAAGTTCACTGGAGACTTTGAAGTTTTAGTGCTGGCAGAATCATATAGCTTCCCAGCTCTACTAGGGCGTCCTTGGTGCTATGTAAATAATGTTGATCTTCAGTTCAACAAGGGCTATATCAGTTTTGAAAATAAAGAGGAAAGGGTCATTATCCCTTTGACAGATGGAAAGTCTGTGCCTTATGTTGAGCCTTTAAGTGAAGAAGATCTGAATAGGATTTATGTACATGTCATCCAAGATCTAGAGATGATTGAACCAACCAAAGAAGGACTAATTCAGTGGGAGGATGCACAGTCTATTAGTGATACTACAAGTGTTGCTTGTGATAATTGGGCTCACAACACTTATGAGTTGGTAGGGCATGAAGTAAAGAGCATATTCTGTCGAGGCACAAAACCACATTATGTTCAGGAGGATAGGTAACAACTCGGTACCTTGTTACATAGGAGAAGGGGATCCCATGGTATTCCTGTGCACCATGGAAGTAAAAATGGATATACCCACTAGAGAGGAGAAATATGCTAGCATATACACTACATGGGAAATCAGCACACTGGTGGGTGGTCCACAGGGATAATCTGGTTGAATGGGATGAAATTGGGGTTGCTCTTACTACTAGGTTCTTTAGGAGAAATGCACCTAGAAAAATTTACAATTATCATGGTGATCAACCTGTTCAACATCATGTTTAGAAGTGTGAGAGACTCTGGATAGAAGGGTAGGAAGCTTTACCACCTTCTTTATGGGTGCACCAATTTTATTCCACTTTACAAGGCTGCGTGCGTGCTTGGTATGTATATGTAGAACTCCATAAAGAAACTAGAAATTGGCAGAATTTAATTATAGGAATGGCCCAGATGTTTGAATTCTTCTCTACAACACCTTCGGTAGAAGAAGCATTGAAAAATTATCAAGCACTTAACTATAAGGGGATAGTGCCAAGGCTGAAGAACTCCTCTAGGAATTATTAGATAAAGAGGACTCAGGAGCTACATCTTGATAAAGAACTAGGGGCTGATGCAACATTACTTCAACGCACTTGCCTTGCGAAAGAGAGAGGAAAAATGGTCTACCTAGTGGATGATGAAGTAGATAATATAGATGTAAACCATTCAATAGGAAGGCATGAGGTATTAGATAGTGTGGATAGGACCACATGTGCGTATCATGAACCTATGAAGACAAAGTGGGTGAATATTGGAATAGATACCGAGCCTAAGGAAGCCATAATTGGAGACTATTGGTCAGACTCTGAAGTGGCAAAAATCATAGAGTTACTAAGGGACTACCAAGACCTATTTCCCAGGGGTAACCATGAACTCAAATGCATGCATGAATCGTTAGGGGAGATGAAGATTAAAATTAAAGAGGGTGCACGCCCAGTTAGAAAAAGGCCTTACAAAATGAACCCCAATTTACACAAAAAGGTCAAAGAAGAGATTGATAACATGATGAAGTTTGGAATTATCAAGCCCCTTGATGAGTTAGAATGGGTTAGTCCAATGGCAATCAATATAAGAAGGATGGAAAGATTAGAATATGTGTGGACTATAGGGAGCTGAATGCTACATGTGTAACAGATCCATTCCTTACGCCATTTATTGAAGAAATACTAGGAGTTACATGATGCTAAATATATTCATTTACAGATGGGTTCTCTGGGTATCATCATGTTAGGAATGCCCAAGAGAATCAGGAAAAGACTACATTTACTACTGAATGGGGTAGCTTCCGCCTATACTGAGATGCCTTTTGGTCTAAAAAATGCACTTGCTGTATTTTCACGCATAGTTGTCTAAGTGTTCAATGAATTTACTAACTAACTTCTTATAGGTATATTTAGATGATTGGATGATGTATGGATTAGTTAAGGTCCACTGTGACAATATGCACTTAATGTTTGAATGGTGTAGTTAGTTGAGTATCTCTTTGAACATCAAGAAGTGAATATTTACTACACCATTTGGGATACTTTTAGGACACGTAATCTACAAGGAGGGTCTGTTAGTTGACCTAATGAAGGTTGCAGTCATTATAGGCCTAGGGGAGCCTACTAGTCAAAGTGAGGTGCGTGGATTTTTGGGACATATAGGATATTACAAAAAATTTATCAAAGGCTATGCAAAAGTTGCCGCACCCTTAGAAGAGTTATTAAAAGGGAAAGGTATGTTCTACTGGGGAGAACATCAACAACGTGCATTTGAGACATTAAAGGAGAAACTTACTACCGTGCCTATTCTGCATTTTCCTTCATGGGACAAACCATTTCATGTACATGTTGATGCCTCTAGCATGGCCATTGGCGTGGTGTTGGCTCAACCTAGAGAAGGTATTGTAGATCATCCTATCTATTTTGCTAGTAGAAAGCTGACTCTTGTAGAAAAAAATTACACAACTACAAAGTGCGAAGATTTGTCAATGATCTATGCGTTATATAAATTTTGCCAGTACTTACTAGCTACACCATTCATCTTTTATATAGATCACATGGCATTGAAGTATTTTGTCAATAAGCCTTTTTTACAAGGGTTCATATGTCGATGGGTGCTCTTATTTCAAGAGTTTGACTTCACAGTTATGGTAAAACCAGGAAAAAGAAATTATGGACCAAACCATTTATCAAGAATATAGTTAGGAGAAGAGGCACATGTAATTGATGATACCATGCCAGATGCATAGTTATACAGGTTATAACGCGCATCATCATAACTAGAGGACATTGCTATATTTTTACGCACATGGATGATACTAGAAGGAATGAAATCATTGGAGAAGAAACAACTTGCTATACATGCTGCACCTTATATATTAATTAGTGGTGAATTGTACAAAATGGGTTGGGATGAAATATTGCACCATTGTGTATTAGAACATGAGCGCACATGCATTATGGAAGAATCTCATGGTGGAATTGCAAGAGGTGACTATGTAGGTGATGCCACAACACGTAAGATTATACTTGCTGGATCATGGTGGGAGACCCTCTATAAAGATTTTAATTTTTTTTGTAAGGAATGTGATCATTCTCAACATCTTAGAAGACCAGGGTAGCAAGATGAAATGCCTCTTAGACCTATTGCTAGTGTAGAACCATTTGAGAAATGGGATATAAATTTTGTGGGTCCTATTTCACTAGCTGCATGCAGAACTGGATCACGCTACATTATCACTTTCACAGACTATCTGACACGGTGGGTAGAAGCAACACCTACAAAGGATTGTACAATGGAACTATAAAAACTTAGTTTCTATGGGAACATATTATTACAAGGTATGGATGTTCTTTGATTTTGACCAGTGATAGGTGCACAAATCTTCTTAATGAGACAATCAAAAATTTATTGGATAAGTTCATGATTGCACACCATAAGACTACACCCTATCATCCTTAGGAAAATGGAACTACTGAGGCTTTCAACAAAATTTTGAGCCACACATTGAAAAAAATATGTGATGTTGGAAGGATTGGGATGATAAAGTATCTGCAGAACTTTGGGCATATAAAAAAATGTATAAAAGGTTGAACAAAGCCACACCATTTTAGTTAGTGTTTAATGCAGAAGTCATTCTTCCTATGGAGTTTATGTTACCTTCTTTACATATTGCGCATGTTGGAGGTCTAGTTGATGAGAAAGCTTTAGAATAATAGATTGAAAAGATAATTCAACTGGATGAGCAACGAGCTATAGCACGTTCGAGTCAAAACCAAGAAAAGGCTAGGCATAAAGCATGGCATGACAGAAACATAAGGGATAAGAAGTTTGAGATTTGACAAATGGTACTCTATGACTCTAAGTTCTTGTGCCATCCAGGAAAACTTAAGGTACATTGGTTAGGACTGTATGTTATCACTTACATCCTTAAAACAAATGCTTGCTAGTTAGAAGCACTTGATGGAATGTGGCTACCCGGTTACTTCAACAGGAGTAGGTTGAAGCCCTACCATAAATAAGTCTTCTTTGTGTTTGTAATAAGGCAATATTTCCATTTAGATTAGATTTTCAATTTTGTGTTTCCTTCTTTGTTGCTATGATTTTTCGATTTAGTTGGTGTGTTGTGAAATAAGTGTGCTTGCGTGCATGAAGCTAATTACTATATGAAGCATGTTTATGTGTAGAGGACTGCAAATACTTTTAGTGTGGGGTGGTTGTCGATATCCAAATAACAAGATTGTGGGAATTGAAAGGTGAAAGGAATAAACTACTATAGGTGCTATTTTAATTCAAAGGATTGCCTCTAAAAAGTGACCAAAGATGGAGATGAATGAAGGAACAATATAATGCGAGGTAAGAAGAGGCCATAACAACTACTAGTAGAAGGTGTAGGGATGAGGTACTCGGGTGCAAGAAAGCACGATGAAGAGAATTCTATGACCAGAGGAGAGGAAGGCACGCTAGAAGTTTATAGTTGAGGTGCGAAGATGTAACGCGTGGAAAGGATGTAATTGGTCAGTTAATGAGAGGATATTTGGTAGGTAAAGGAGCAATGAATGCATCAAAAAATTGAAAATCTATATAAGGATGGGATGCGAGTTCATTTTTTACTGTTGCGATTAAGAGTGTTTGAAAAGGAGCCAAGTGATCGTATTGAGGTGTAAAAGGTGTGTAACCAGTCGTGACAAGAGATCTAGGCACAGAAAGAGCTTGCATCCTCAGTGGTGAAGGGTTTGATCAAAGTAAGGCGACAGAGAGGAGCTAGGGCACATGATTTTCACCTAAGGCATGCTGAATCGAGCTAGGGTTTGATTCACACATTGCAGAATTCAAGAGGAAAGGATCTACAAAGGATTGTAAGGTAGAAATGGCACCCAAGAAAGTAGTTATAATAGGAGTGAAGGGAAAGAAGAAGGTGGTATAAGAAGAAGAGGAGATAGCTCCCCAAAAGCATGTTTTCATAAATGTAATATCCTGAGGGGGTTATTTTTGGCTAGGAGTGGGATTCTCACATAAGGAAAAGTAAGGTGAGTGAGTACAATCACCGTACCACAGAGAATAAGAAGGATCTTGACGTGTTGTTGAATACGAAGATAAATAAATGCATGACGGAAGACATGCTAGTGTATGATGATGCTGGCAAGAATCTATTAAAGAAGATAGGATTTTACCAACTATATGAACTCCACTTACTTTGGGAAATATTAGCCCTTGCACTAGTGGCTCATGAGCAGAGTGTACAAAGATTTTTTCTACTTTACAAGACGCCGAGCCATAATTTTAGCCACACTCATCTCCATGGTAATGGGGTTGAAAGGCACATAAGAAGATTTGAAATTTGATTTAACAGATAATGCCGTAATATTGGAGACCAAAAAGGAGTTGGGGTACACAAAGGGTCCGCATGGCATGGACATTGATAAAATGAAGAAGTATCTTGTGGTGTAAGCAACCACACATCTTGTTACAAAGATAAATGACTAGGAAAGGTGGTCACAAGTGAACACCATGTGGCTGCACATTTCCAAAAACATGTTTGAAGGGGTAGTCTACAACATTTCATGTTATATTGTAGAAACAATCGTTGAGGAAGCACGTGTAGGAGGAAAGATCAACTTTGGAGCTGTTTTGTTATCGCTGATGTTCATGGAGATCGGAGTACCTGATGGACTAAAGGAGAAGATATGGGAGTATCCCATGGATCAAAAGTCACCTGCAAAATGCTTCAAGAAGTACTTGTGTGAGGGATCCATGATAGAGTAGGTCAAGCAAAGGGCTGATAAGTGGTATGATAGGCTCCACATGGCTTTTGAGGAAGAATGGTGCATCCCCAAGGACTTTCCTTTGGTGGTTGGAAAGGTAGTTTAGTTCTCTGTATACCAACATTTCTGTATAGCATGGTTCACCATGAAATATGGAACATGGATCCCTTGGTGTAAGTTTCCATATGCCTTCATCACAAGGTACTTCTAGGTGTCAGTACACAGGTTCATAGATGTGCGGCGAATGACATTCAATACAGATAAGGTAGATTGTGACTACCACAAACTAAGGAAGAAATATGTGTATCCATGGTGGGGTGCATATATTAAAAGGCTCATTTGAGCTGTATTAAGCATTAAACCAATAAGTCTTGCTGTGGGAGATATTGGAGTAGAATTTGTGTATCTTCAACTAAAGCCCAAGATGGAGAATAACAAGTATGTGGAAGATGAGTTTGTACTTCTAGCACCACCAAAGGGAAAGCATACAATGGAGAACGTCCTAGTACCTAAGCCCAAAAAGCCAATATAAGTAGAGGATGAGGAGGATGAGCATGATGATAGTGGTGGTTTGGAGCATAGAGGTAGAAGACATCCTATGAACAAGGATGAAGCTAAGTGTGCCACTATACCACCTCAACCACAAGAAGGGGATGATGAGGACTTAGATGCAGTCCAAGGAGAGCACATATTTAAGTGAGTATTCAGGAGAACAAGGACACAAGGTGATACTCCGCAAATAGTGCACAAATCACCTAGACTCTCTCCACAGAAGGAGACAACCACACAAAGGAGAAGGAAATTAAAGTTGACTAAGGAGGAGGAAGAGTCAGAGGAAAACGTGCTTACTTCTCCTACACCTCTAGAGGATGTAGAACATAAAGACAAAGAAATGAAGCAAGGAGAAGAGGAGGAAAAGGGAACAAATGAGACAACTATAGAGACTGCTCAGGACATAGAGACAAAAGTCCAAAATTTGGAAGCTCAAGTTCCTAAGTAACCTTAGTCTAGAAGAATAAGTGGAGAGCACATTCCACTATCCATGGGGTATGTAGGTAAAATTTTCCATGCCTATTTCTAGATCACTTTGTTGCAAAAGGAATTATATGACTGAGAACTAATGGATGAATATATGGCCACAATGCGCATGAGGAAGTAGTTATCATGGTCCATGCACACACATGTGGATGAGCTAGATTTTGATGTGTGTGAGGAGTCATGTGTATCAAGGAGGTTGAAGAAAACACCTTAGGATACACACATGACATTAAAGCCTACTGTCATCTCAAATGAATAGGTGAGTAATACATTGTTCAAAGTATCAATAGAGGTGGAGAGGTGGAATATGGACAAGGTTTCCACAATTAGGATGCTCAGGGAAGAGATCAAAACTAAGGATGGGGAAAAATCTACCTAACACATGAGAGAGACTTAGCGCAGAAAAAGAACACTGTATTTATCAACATCACAGAGGAGATTAGTGACAATGTTATAAGAGATAGGCCACACTTGGAGCCAAAGGTACCACAAACATTTCCTTTAGCAATACACTATGTAGGAAAGTTGGTGGACCTAGTGCTTGAAGATGAGCCTTTGCACATGCCAGTGCCAAAGGATCCAGTACAAGAGGAAGAAAGAGAGAAGTCTTTAGTGATGTGGAAGATTACATCCTATGAAGGACTGCTGCAAGCGCTACAAGAAGAATTGAAGAAAGTAGACCAAGCCTTGAACATCTACACAGATCTAGAGGCGCTCATCAACATAAAAACCCTAGAGGAGAACAATGAGGTCCATAAAGCAATGAAGGATGAAACATTGGGCCGCGTAGAAAAATTATCAATGGTTAAGTAGAAGCGTGAGGCCCTGGCAGTAACACAAGAAACACACAAGATGAGACTGGAAGAGCTTGGGAAAATCATTACGCAGAAGATGGATTTACTAGAGGGAAGGATGACTGCAATGTCCAACATTGTGTTGGTCTTACAAAATGAAAAATGAGAGATTGGGAGGGATGAATTAGAGTCCATTGCTGTGGACATTCTAGAAAAAGAAGAGGAAACACTTGTTGAATGGTAGACCTTGGAGGCTAAAATAAAATAGAAATATCTTGAATTAGTTGTTCAGGATGAAGAAGAGACTACGGAGTAAAAATATTCTTTCATACATTCTTTCATAGATCTGGTATGTTCTAAAGAATGATGAGCTAGTAATAGAACTATATATGTTAAGTATCCACCATGCTAACATCCTTCTACAAAAACCCTAAAGAGGGACCTAGTACCTTTGCATGCTTCAGCTGAGCGCTTAGTTTAGGCTGAGTGATGTGCAAGCTCATCTAGGGTTTTAAAGGGTTTGTATCATTGAATTCTAGACTACATCAGTGCTTCCCAAAACTACTATTTTCACCTCTTCAATCATGTTTCCCCCTATTACTATTTTATCCTCTATCTGCCTTGTGATAAATTTTTGTGAGTTGGCCCAAATAGAGATTTTTTTGTCTCTCTTGTTGTTTAACCATATTGGTGAATAATTTCCTCATCAAATCCACATTGAGATCTTCATTATCACCCATTTTCATAGGCTAGAGGAAATTCAGATCTGATACAATTGAAATATCCCTTGTGGGATTAATTAAGCTAAAATGTAAAATAAGAGCCTAATTTGAATGCTATAACAACAGTAAATGAATAAAAATGAAATATACGAAATAAACCAAAGCAACTAAACAATAAATAATGAAACTCTAATTGTAAAGAGAGGTTAAAAAGCCTTAGCTGATTTGGAGTAAATTCTAGGCTGGATCAAAGCTCTGATCGACTGAAAAGAAAGGAATAAATGTTGCACAGAAGCCCTGAAAAATATAGATATGGAGAAGTAGGCTGGACTATGGGACTTGGAGAGGGACAAGGGCACCCGTGGGCGTCCTGGACCTATTTCTGGGTTCTTGGGTCTACGGAAATGCTCATAAAACCTCCTTTGAGGTGTTACAAGATGTTCATATTTAATTTCCTTTGGTCACTTTGAGGTCCCACCAAGATCCCCTAAGTTGCAAGAAATATGCACCCGCAAAAATCTCAAACAAACATCAAATCCCAAAAAATAAAAATGTAGAATGAGGGGTCAAACTATCCTCAGCTATCACAATGGTGAACTTACGACTGAGCCCTACATTAAATCTCATGCACAATGTAGTTTTGTGTGTATATGTGCAGAATTGTGCCCTAGGTTACTATTGTGCCTGTCACACTTGGATAACGAGTAAGTACCTAGATGTAGAATATATTAAATGTGTGCATGGAATAAAATGAACTTCCCTCCTATGAAGTGTGATGTAGAAAACCAGTCCTTGTGTCTCTTGTGATGGAGCTAGATAGATGCAATAGAGCTCTTAGATGCCTTGATGGATGTAACCTTAGGTAGTGATAGATAGTGCTTAGTGATTGGTCCTTTATTATGATCACATAACTTTATATTTATATGATTCCTTTGCTTAAATTTCATAATTAACCTTGAAAAGGCTGACTACCAAAAATATAAGATGCTCAAATGGATATAAAGGACCCAAAAAGTGTGAGTAAAGTAAAAAGAGGACAGGGGTTCCAAGAGGGGACGAGGGTGCTTAGTGCTGGCGTATTGGCTGGGCGTTGGTGTCCAGGATGACAAATGTTGAACGAGTTAAAAACAAAGATTTGAGCAAGTAAGGGTGGAAGACTGAAAGTAGCAATAGTAAGAAATGAAAGGTGGCCAAAGACATGGGTTAGTTATTAATTTTCTTACTTAGGAATCATAATGAATATTAGTATGTAATCAGGACTAAATAATTACCCAAAATGCGTGATTGTGTGTCTACATTTGCCCCCCACTTTATGTTGGTGAGTGGGAGCACTCAGTAACATAAAGTAGATAAAGATGCATATCTGATAACCATGTAGATCAATGATGAAAAGCATGCCAATGGACTAGACAAAGTGTGGAATGATAAAAAATGTGAAGCATGGATGTTAAGGAGGAGAAAAGTGATGAAAATGAACCTAGGGTAGAAACACGTGTAGATTTCACAACGTGCCTGTTGTTTATGTTGATGTTGATGTGTGTGATATTTTTCATTGTTGATGTTGACTGCCGCTTCCCATATGAATGAACCTGTAAAAGAGAATGTGAACAAGTACTCAAAATATGCATGTATATGATCAAAATATGTAAAAAAAGTGTGTAAGGAAAGTATGTAAAAACACACACTGAAAGTGTGAACAAAGGAACATGTACACCTAATCCGTGATGAGAAAAGAGTGTAGAGAAGGATCTTGTAAATGTTGTCGACGAGCGAGTTTTTTAGGTGATCTCATGCCAATGAAATGGAAGAAGTGTAGGGAGAATAATTTTGTGTCATCTTGCAACCTTTAACCTGCTTCTCGCAATGTAGAAGTACCTACTACAGATGGTATGTTATAACACACATGTGCTAAGGATTGTATGCCTTGTAAGAGCCCATTATGCATGGAGTTCCTATAGATTATGTTGAACTACAAATCGATGTGTAATTTCCCCCTGGTTCTAGGTATCGAGGAAAGTTCATTGTGCTAAGGACATAAGTTTGATTTTGAAGCCTGTCTAAAACTTAAAACTATGTTATAAGATGACACCTTGCTGTGGATAACTTTTTATGGGGTGACTAATTCAACTAACTGATTCCCCCCCTCATTTTGGGTGCATATGACATCACTAAAGGAGGATGTGGCCTAAAGGAGGACTAAACGTTGTGCTAAAACTGTGCCTTGTAGAGGGAAGGGAATGAGCTTGGTAGAACAAAATGCACACACACAAACAAGTGGCTAGGACACAAGTGTTAGTACAAGCAAACATGCATGTAACAAACAAGTGCAGATAATGTATAAGTATCTAAGATGCAATACAAATAACGTAGACATGTAAGAAGAAAATTTAGACCATGAAAAGTGGGTCTGTAAAAATAGGACATCATTCATGATATCACAAGACAATCAAGGCTTGTAGCGGCCGGAGAAATAGACAAGTGTGCACACAAGACAAAGGGTGAAGCCTGCAAACACGAGAGCATACAATGACAAGCAAGAACAAGTAGTGTAATAGAAAAACCATGGTGGAAAATAGTTGTGCATAACAAATGCTGTGCATGAAGCACCCATTAGCATGTTAGGAAATACAAAAAGTATGTCAAGGCATGTATAATATGGTAAAGTAATGTGCTATGACAACTTAAATGAAACAATAACACCTATAGTGTGTGAAAGTGGATGCCCCTAAGAGCCACAATGGGACTGATAATAGGTATTACACCAAGCATCCATGCTACATGTAATGGACCCTATATAATCTGTGATCACAACTTGAAATCCAAGGTGAACACACATGTGTGTATGATAAATATAATGACATACATGATATCCTATCTAACATGTGTAATAAGATGAACATGTAACAAGTTGAAAGCAACCTAAAATTTTACAAATCAAATAACAAAGATAATTAAGGAAGGCTAACACCATTTCCACCTAATAGCTTAAGGATTCTAATTCTAAGAATGTAAGATTAAGATAGAAGTTAAAGGGAATGCTTAATTTGTATGAAAACAATGCAAGATCTAATTAAACATGCCTACTAATATGCTTGAATTACCCTAACATGGGCCTAAATAAACTTAAGAGGGCAATCAAATGGTTATGGTTTCTACTCCAAACAATGGTGAAATGACCTCTCCAAATGACTTTGTTTGAGTCACTTTAGATTATTCATCTACTAACCTTGTTGAAGGTTGTAGACAAGAATTTGAACTTGACTATGAATCATATGTATTATATGAGATGTAAATCAAAGCATGGTGTAAAGTAAAAAGGAATGAGGTGCACTCTTTTTATAGTTTTCCTTTTGGGGAGAAACTTGTGTTTTGGTGCATGTGGGACTAAAAGCCCCAAATTAGATTAGAATTGCTTATCATGATTAGGCTTTGCTAATCACAATTAGTGAATTACCAAGTGATTAAGAGGTATGGAGCCTTAAGTTGACCGCTTAGGATCAACTAGAAGGCTAGGATAAGATTTTGAAGATTGTAGAGATGTTTGTGGGAGGTGAATGGGGTGATTTTGAGTGGCTGGAAGAAGGGTTTGAGTAAATATTAGGGCATATTTACCAAATCAATGGTAAAATAGGCTTAATTAGCCTATAATTGCTAATTATCTATTTTGAAGAGAATTTGACTTATGCTTCGTCGTAAAGTCGTATCCTGAATGTGAAAGAGGTTTGGTGATCAATGAAGTGCTTTTTAAGTAACCAAAGTGGCAAGAAACATTAGTTAATTAGTAAAGATCACTAATTATAATGGAATTGGGAAGAATAAGAGTGATTTGTGTGCATTTTTGCAATAAGATTGCAAAAATGGAATTTAGGTGTCTACATTTGCCCCTATTTGAGGTGAAGTTAGTGACTTCACTTCAAATATGGTAGACAAATGTAACCAAGTAGATTTTTGAAGAAAAATTATTGGAATGAAGGATTCCCCCTCGAGTGTCAATAGGGTGATAGGAGAAGTCAATCAATGATCAAAAATATGATTGAAATAGATAGAAGAAAATAGGTTAGAATGGGTGCAAAACCCTTAGGTGTTGAGAAGGAATAAGGATAGGAATAAATGTGGTTGTTTATTACCTCGGGTGAGTTTTTAGAAGAAAAATTAGTGATGGTAATAAATGATAAGTGATAAATGGAGAATATATGACAAGCCCAATATGTGCATCCAACCTTTCAATAAACAACATGTTTATATCATTTTGCCCCTAGGTCTACATCATTGGCCTTTACTGAAATGAAAAAAAAAGTAAGATAACATGAAAATCTAAATTACCAACATTTGTCCACTGCTACATAACTCCATGTAACATACATAATGCATTGAAATATGAGAAAGTAAAATGATACCTAACTCTATGCAACATACAAAATGTAATGCAATATGAGAAAGTAAACCAACTAACCTAACAGAGAAATCAATATAATCACACACACTAAAAAAAACGTGTAAGATAATTGTACCAATGTTTTTGTTATCAAGTTGTAGTTCCCGAATGTTCATGTTGTAATGACAAAGGTTAAAAATGATGCCCAAATAATTAACACATGCAAGGGGAATAATGAAGGACACAAGTGGTCCAATAGAAAAAATTTCATGCACTACGACACAGTCTCTGGTAAGTCACTATTGAATGGGGTAGTACCGACATAGCATGCAACTGATATTTTGTTAATGGTGGTAGATCACAATGATTCGCATGTCGTTTAAGACAAGAATAAGCAAGAACGTCAAAAAGATGGTTTTATAGGACCAATTTTTATGTTTGAGGATGATGTAAGTAATACAGGCTTTCAGATGTATGCACGATGTTTACCAAATTTTGATTCTTTAAAAATTTTTACAATTTTTTAAACTTTTAATGATTTTATTAATTTTTTTGAAAAAAATTGATTGTTTTAAATTTTTTAATTTTTTACGGAAGGAAATATTTTGGAGGAAATAACAAAGTTAGGAGACAACATTACAAGTGACCGCAAGGTAAAAATGCCCTAGGTAGTAGAAAAGTTCGTTGGTAAGAAAAACTATGCCCCCATGTAAAACGTGCCGAAAATAATTATTTATTAAAAATTATCACCGCGGAAAGTGTTAGAGGGATTTTAGAAGAAATACAATGGTTTCATGAATCTTTGGGAGCAAGAAACACACCACGGGAGGAAAAGGAGCTTATGATTTGACTATTGATTTGAGCTTTGACCTATGGGAGGAAATGATGAGGAAAGTGAATCGAAGGCACCATGCGAACGACGTGAGGGACTACCTGAGGCTTCCAACGAATGGACCACAGGTACATAACTACTATTTTTACCTTGGTAATTCATTTTTTTGAATTTTTAGCTAAAAACATGTATTTTAGGCTAAATTAGGACAAAATTGGGGGGGGAACCTATCTTGGTGCAACATGGGTGCCTATGTTGGCAGGCATTTCACACTTTTTGAATTTTTGACTGCAGAATGGGCACTTGGGAATATTTGTGTAAATGCATTTTGTAATTTTTTAATTTTTTGAATACACCATGGGTGCTTGAGTGCCTATGTTGGCATGCATTTTGTATGTTTTTGATTTTTTGACTGTAGTATGGGCGCTTGGGCACCTATGTTGGCATGCATTTTGCAATTTTTTTTGATTTTTTGACTGTAACATGGGTGCTTGGGCACCTATGTTGGCATGCATTTTTCATTTTTTGAAATTTTGATGACAACATGGGTGCTTGGATGCCTGTGTGCAATGCAAGGGTGCCTATGCAACACTGAGTGCACTACTTATCTTCCGGAGGCCATAACTTTTACTCCTAGCCTCAGAACAACTTCATTTTTTTTACGTTGGAAAGGTATCAAAGCAAACTATGCAATGGTAAGATAAATTTGGGTTTATGAAGTTTTCTTACTAATTTCTTTTGGTTTTTGAATTTGTTTTACTAATTTGTTTGGGTTTTTGAATTTTTTTATATTAAATAAGGCAAAAAACAAGGACCATCTCCTAGGGGCTAGAATAAGAGAGGAATAGAAACAGAAACAAATAAGAAAGAAAAATCCAGATAAGGGTCCCAGAAAAGTGAGTTAAATAGGCTTAACTCTTACAACGTAGGATTTGGGACCCCCAAAAGGACCAAAAAGACAAAGAAAAAATAGGGCATCATAGTTCGCCCAAAGTCCACAAAAAGTTCAAAGACCTACAAAACCTCCATGACAGACAAAAAACCACCAGATGTCATGTACGCACCCAAAATTGTAAGGGTACTATGCTACTGGGATAACGTTACACATACCCCATTGATGATACAAGTCTCCTCGCAAGGTGCTCAGGATCCAGAAAATTTCTCCAAGTATGCATTAACATCCCGCATGCCTCGCTTAGCCTCTGCGTGCTTTGTTTTACTCTTCCCCCCCTTCTTTTCCTTACTTTGTGGTCTTCAGTGATGAAACTGCCACCCTGCCTGGGCGGCAGTCCTGTAACCGCCGCCTTGCTCAGGGTGGCGATCCTTCATGTGTTTTTCTAGAACGTTCCTTTTATCATGACTCGCGTAAATTTCAACGTTTACCAGCTTTTTTTTCACCACCTTTTCTCATATTTATGATTTTGGTTCCCTGGAATAGTGTTTTTCCATTGTTTATTGTAAAGGAGTTCAATTTGGATTTCACCTTTGGGTAAATGGGAATTTTATAAATAGCTGGTTTGTGCTCAAGCAAATGGCCCCTCAGAATTACCTCTCATTCTCCCATTTCAAATTTTAGTCTTTCAGTTCTTGCTTAGGAATTGTATTAGTTTTATTTGTTGCATGCATAGTTAGTGTTGTTTTGCTGTTTAGAAGCCACATGTTCTTCTTGTGCTGCTGTTGTTGCTATTTCATACAATCAATTGAGATAGGATAGTTTCATTTTTAGTATGAAGCCATTAGAGTTGCAGGTTTTGTTCGTCAAAAAGGATAGTTTCAGGTTCCAGATGTTTTGTGTTGTATGACTCACAATAAATCCCACTAGGAATTACATAAGCCAAGCTCTGTTCTCTTGCACTATCCCTCTCCTACTCACATTGTATTCAATATACATCCAAAGCTGTCATTGTTTTGATACCTACTTTTGTTGATTCTAGCATTACACGCTTTTCTGGATTCACGTGAGCACAAAGGAACGAGGAGATCACACTGAGGGGACAAAGCCACACACAATCAGATTCGCCACTGTTCTACAAAATCTAGGTTCAAGCTATCAAAGTTCTAGTTAAAACATATCAAATAGAGTAGTGAATCATTTCATTTTAGTTAATCTCACTTTCGATATTATCGAGGAAGCTGTGGGGATTAATAGTTTCTGAGAAACTATGATTCATTCTTCACTTCTGAGGTAAGATCGGGGGTCTTTCAAACAGATTAGATTAGTTATTTGGTTATTTAGAATAGATTCACAACTGCATAGGCAGGTAGCTATACTCGGCTACTTTGTTTGTTTCAAATTCTGTTATTAGCTTAGTTTTCATTTGCTAGATATTAAATAATTGCTCTTTCAAATTCTATTTAAATAGTTATTATCTTAAGTCTGTCAAATATTCTGTCAAAAATACAAAAATAGAGAATTTAGATATATGTTGTAGATATACTTTACATAATTAGTTTACTTTGTTTTAGTTGGTTTTTATTGTTTCTCTTGCATGAAAATCACGGGACCTAGGGAGCCCAGAGAATACGTATTCGAGCCAATTGTGCCTCAACCCAATCTTGTGGCAACAATAACTAACATAGATCAAAATCTCAGAATCCAAGTCTTCTGAACAACAACAAACCTGCAAAAAATCAGCTCACAGCTAAGAGGACTAAACATAGAAGACGACAAAGCACATACGTTTTGGTCAAACCATCCAAACTACAGATTACCCTAGATAAATATCTGCATGACTATAGAAGGGCTTGAAAGAGAGAAAACGTTTGGTTATGATCGTTTGGTCCTACAACCAGATACAAGAGACATTCTCATTGACATAGACACTAGCTTAAGAATTCAAGTTGCCAGAACACCTGTAAGGTACTCTGAGAAGATTGCGTAACTTTTAGCTCTAAAAATAGAGGCCAAAAAGGCATACGACTACTGGATACTAGGGATTAGAGATTGATTCTTCACATGACCATAGGAGGTCCATAACAACCATGAATCTACGGTTGTGATCCACAGGTCCCACAACCCAATAGGCTCATAGGTCAATCAGAAATTGATGTTGGTTTACACACATTGATATTCAGGTCCTCTCCACTTCCACCAGATATTATCACACAGTTATCCTTGTTAGATATAGCAGCTAACAAAGCTAAAGATTTTTGGACTAGACCAGAGAATCACCCATAGAATCCACTATATATCCATCATCCATCTTATGACCTTGTCTGGAGACATACACGAAAGAAACCCAGGTCATTTTCCACGTATCCCACAACCCATAGATCGAATCACGTTAGAGCTCGATAGTGATTGGAGCCTTCGAGCAGTCATCCTTGTTGACTGATCTATCACACTAGTTCAGGTTTGGAGGGCCTTCTTTGCCTTAGATTTGTAGATTCCATTAGTGCGTGTAGAATACATAAGATTTCCTAATTGGTTTGTCCATACCCCACATATAATCCATCCCCACCAGCTGTCTCGGCACAACCTTGGGAGATTGGGTATGAGGAAGAGTTACTTGTAGATTCCCATACTCGCTTGTCACTTTTCCATCGTATAGGTCCCATACCAACAACAAACTGATCAAGAAACTAGAAATCAACACCATCTATTCCTCCTCTGAGCTGTTGATGTGGAGGTTGAATCTCCTCCTTTTCTTTTCTCCTTCGATCTCCTCCACTCTGTCCAGTAGCACTTTGACCTGAGTCTCCAGCTCCTTCATTCGGTGTTTAATCTAGACCTGGTCCGCCACCATCTTCTTTGAAATGTTTATGATGTTTAAGATGGATTCCCTTTGACCCTTGTTCATGTCCTCCATAGCTTTGAGGACCCCCTCTAAGTACACCATCTTCTTGTTTCAATCTTCAAAAACAATGGGATCACCCAAATAATCATTCTTCCTAGAAGCACTAGCTCCCCCAACAACTCCCTCCATATTGTCTCTGTCCATCCCCCTTGGGGATAATTTTACCCTCTTTCATCTTAGTAAGACATTCCACCAGAGTAATGTCATCATCCTCGTCTTGCTCCTCCAGGGTCGTGACCAAAGGATGATCCAGCACCGGCTTACCGTTCTCGAACAGAAGAAGAATCAAGCCCTCATGAAGGGGCATCTTAGCTTTCTTGTTTTGGAACACCATCAACAAATTTGAAAGAGAGGTAGCTAGAAAAAAGGGAATACTGACCATAAAATTATGAAGGAACATGTTAAGGAAGGTCATATGATGTGTATAGATTTTTCTATACTTACCCTCCAGAGTGATATACTTCATAACTTGAAGGAAGACATCCTTCTAGATTCCAGGAATACATGAGCGTGCAATGCCA
Organism: Taxus chinensis; assembly: GCA_019776745.2. Taxonomy (NCBI): domain Eukaryota; kingdom Viridiplantae; phylum Streptophyta; class Pinopsida; order Cupressales; family Taxaceae; genus Taxus; species Taxus chinensis. The sequence continues at coordinate 584,949,583 of CM034151.1, read as the reverse complement.
TCAGTGAAGAAAAAACAAGTCTCCTTGCCAACAAAAAATGCTCAATCTTAAGGTCTTTGTGGGTTCTTTCCTTGTATATTTTTAAACTATCCATCTTCATTTCTATCACCCTAGCAATATTGGCCTCCGAGACCTCGACCTCCACACTGTGGACAGTAAAAACCAATTCTTTCCATGCTTGGCCAAAATCCTTGGATAGATCAGGGTCTTGACCATGTAATTTAGTAATAAAATTACTAAATCCACCCACTTTAAGCTTGTTCCACAAATCCTTGTTGCTCTCTTCCATGTTTTGACTAGCGGGTTCCACACGAATCTTGTTGCCTCCCATCTGCACTTTGTCAAGGTTGCCATTCCAGCTAAAACTTTTCACAATCCACAAACTGATCTCCCTATCCAAGTTCAAACTGAAACAATGATTTTTGTATAAACTATCTTGGTACCTGAAATACTTGCCCCCGCTCGTGCCGACATCATGAACCATAGCGCCTTTTATCCTTAATGATTTCATCATTAATATTAGAGGGTGATCTCTCCCCTTTGTACCAAATTTTGTATTCATTACAAAGGAATCCCACATTAGTTGTCTTATCCACACATTTATTTCCTTGCCTCAAAGTATGATTGATAGAAATCTTGTCATTTTTTTTAGCAATTCCTTGATATCTTGAATGATATTTTTTATCGGCCAGTTGATCTTACTTCTATTAAGAAGAGAATTTATAACAATTAAGGAATCACATTCAATCTAAATGTCCTTAAGACCTTTTTCCTTAGTGACCAACATACCCCAAAGGAGGGCTCTAGCTTCAGCCATGTTATTAGTCTGCTTACCCAGGGGTCCAACATAGACAAATAACCAATCACCCTCACTATTCCTTAAGATGCCCCTACCCCCAACTTGACCAGGGTTCCCCTTTGAGGCCCCATCAAAATTTATCTTGATCATGTTTCCCAAAGGTATAATCCAGCTTACATTCTTACCTGGGCTTTTGCTCTTGACCTAACTATAGGCAAAATTATCCAGGACTTCCTGTTCCCATTTCGGATAGGGATTTTTTGTTTTTCCTTTAAATAGTTTGAGATTTTCCTTAATGGCAGCATGAATTCTCCTTTTAGCCAACCCAATCATAGGTTTCTGGTCTCTAAAAACACTATCATTCCTTGTTTTCCATAGACCCCATAAGAGATGAGGTAGTGCAATCTTCCAGGCCTAGGTCAGATAAGGAAATCTAAAAGGGGTCTCCCATTGGGTGCAACAATCCTCTATATTCGAAGGAAAAATCCATTGTATGTTGAAAAGTTTCAAAATCAGTGAGAAGACACCTTTAGAGAAAGGACAGTGTAATAAAATATGATTCACATTCTTTTCCCCTCTCTGGCAAAGTGTACACCTATTAGGGATCTGCATTCCTATTTTTATAAGATTTTCAACTGTCAGGATTCTATTTTGAGCAGCCAGCCAGTAAAAAATATTGATCTTAGGGATCAAGTCTTTAATCCATAACTTACCCCAATACTCTTTTTGGAAGTCTTTCTTGAAATGTAATCTATAGGCTGATTTAACAAAATAATTTTATGAGTCTTCCTCTTTCCAAATGATGGAATCCTTATTGGTTTGGATTATGGGGATGTGGAAATACCTGAGTTTCTTATTGAGATCTTGAAAAGGTTTGAAATCACCATCATAACCAGGGGGGCACTATGGTTTCCCATTAGACCTCATCATCATCATGCCTCCAGAAATATCTTATCCAAATTTTACCATTCTCCTCATAGAATTGAGCCACCTCCTTCCAAATTTCCTAATCTGCTAAGGGGAATTCTTCTAACCAATTATCCCACCAAAATCTGATCATGTTCCCCTTACCAATCTCCCAAAGGTAACCCTTTTAGAGAATGTATTTCAAATCTAACAGGGCATTCCAGAAGAAGGAAACTCTAGGAAGATTTTCATGAGAGAAAAAAAAGTTTATTCTACCTAAATTCCGCAAATATTTCTGTTTTATAATATCAATCCACAATCCTTCCTCTCTAGCAATTCTCCAACCAGCTTTAGCAACCAAATCTTTGTTCATGATAGGTAGACTTTTCAGACCCATACCCCCACACATATTTGGCCTACTAACCTTGTCCTAGGCCACTAAAGGGAATTTGAACTTTTTCGAGGCTCCAGCCTAGAGAAATCTCTTCTAAATTTTTTCCAGAGCATCAATAATTTAGGCCGGGAGCTTGAAGAGAGACATAATGAAACTGGGTACTCCTTGAAGAGAGCTCGAAAGGAGTTGGATCTTACCCACCTGAGAGAGGAGGAGACCTTTCCAGGATGAAAGTTTCTTATTGACTCTTTCCAGTAGGGAATTCCAGACAGAGGAATCAGGCTTCTTGTGGATTAGAGGCATTCCTAAATAAGAATCTGGGAAACACTTGATTTTACAACCCAGAATGTGAGCGAGCCTTAGTTGGACTTGTTTCTCCACATTAATAAAGAACACCGCACTTTTGAGAAAATTGACCATCTACCCCGAGACCAACTCATAATCCATGAGAATAGATTTGAAGTTGGTGGCTTCTTGTATAGAGGCCTCTCCCATTAGGAAGTTATCATCAACAAATTGATTGAGGTAGATCGGGGGAAGGCCATTAGAAATCTTGATTCCCTGAATCCTCCTAGAAAGTAAAGCCTGTTTGCAGATTCTACTCAAAGATTCAGCCTTTATGACATAGAGGAAAGGAGATAGGGGATTCCCTTATCTCAAGCCCCTACTAGCTTTGAAGAATCCCTCTAGACTACCATTGACCAAAACTGAATAACTGGCAGTAGATATGCATGTCATTATCATACTAACCAGATAATTATCAAAGCCCACTTTATTGAGGATGGCCTCAAGGAAAGACCAAGTTATTCTGTCATAGGCCTTGTGCATGCCAAGCTTAAGGAACATTACAGATCTATTAGAATTGACAATGGAATGGATAGCTTCCTGAATCACCGCAATACTATCAGTAATCTGCCTTCCTGGGACAAAGACACCTTGATTTTTAGAAATAAAATGATCGAGAACCAATCTAATTCTTCCAGCTAATATTTTAATCAGGATTTTATAACTCATGTTACAGAGACTAATTGGTCTAAAATATTTGACTTCATTGGCTCTAGCAATTTTCAGAATAAGGACTACGAAAGTGTTATTAAGCTGACTGAGGAGTTTCCCATTACTGAAGAAATTTTGGACCATTTCAATGAATTTGTTCTTAATCACCTTCCATAATTTCTAGTAAAAGAGAGCTTGAAAACCATCAGGCCCAAGCGACTTGTTAGATTCCATAGAAAAGACCACAAATCTATTTTCCTCCTCAGAAGGGATCCTTAAGATCTCACGATTTTCTTCTGGCGAGATGAATTTCTGGAACAGGTTTAGGATATTATTTTGCTTCTTCTCTTCAATCCCTTGACCTTGCTGAAAGAGATCCTTAAAATAATTTATGATTAATTTGTTTATTTCCTTCCTCATTGAGAGAATCTCTCCATTCTCATTTTTAATTTCATTTATCTTGAGGTTGGTTCAGGAGGTGGCCGAGAAATGAAAGAATTTGGTATTCCTGTCCCCCTCCTGAAGCCATTTCACTCTCGATTGTTGCTTCTAATAGACTTCTTCCTTTGCCAAAATATCATGATACTCAACCAGAAGATTTTGTTCCTGCTCTTTGAGTATCGGATTGAGACCATCAAGATTAATAAGTTCCTCAATATTCCTTAAATCTTCGGCCAATCTACTTTTTTCCTAGAAGATGTTACCAAAGACTTCTTTGTTCCACTTTTTGAGGCAGCCTTTGAGGTGCTTTAATTTGTAACTAAGTCTGTAACTGGCAACCCCAAAGACCCTGATATTCCACCACTCTTGGATTTTTTTGAAGAAGTCAGGGTGATCTAACCATATCTTTTCAAATCTGAAAGGTCTTGCTTTCTAGACTAGATTTAAACCAAGATTAAGGAGGATAGGGTTATGATCAGAACCAATTTTGGGAAGATACTTCAGGGAGTAGATTTGATTGATCATACAAAGGTGACTAACTACAAACCTATCAAGTCTGATTTAAATGAGCTCAGTCCCAGATCTCCTATTAGCCCAGGTAAACTTAGAACCTTCCAATTCCAAATACACCAAACCATTAATGTTAAGAAATTTAGCAAGGTCCTCCATACTCTTAGTATAGGAGATATTTCCCCCCTTTTTTTCCCCTGGAGAAAGGGGGGGAATTGAAATCTCCACCAATAATCCAATCTTTATCATTGAATAAATTCCTGAAATTAGTGATATCTTGCCACAATTTCCTTCTCTCATTTACAAGATTGGGAGCATAAATGTTGGAAACATACTAGGATTTCTTAGAGATCAGATTCATGAAGCATATAGCCACATGCCCGGGAGCTGAAAGAATAGGAATACCATGCACAATGCTAGGGTCCCAAAGTGTGACAACCCCTCCAGAAGCACCTAACGAGCTGCACCCTTCCCAATAACTATCTTTCCAAATAGACCTTCCCACTTCTCTAAATCTTTCCATACTCATTTTAGTTTCTTGAATCATAAAGATATCCGGTTTATTTTCCACTCTAAGATCCTTCACTATTCTGTGTTTGATGGGGTTATTCAACCCCCTAATGTTCCAGGAGAGAAAAATCATTTAACTCTTCTTATTACGGACCAACAGGTTCCCCAGAGTTTTGTGAATGCCTGCATCCACTTCCTTTCTTGAACTTGTCTCCCTTACTTCCTTAGTACTTTTTCTACCCTTTTGACTAGATTATTTTCCTAAGTCAGCTCTTGAGCTACTACGAGTGACAAGTTTGGATTTACTCACTGGTGTCTTTGGAGATCCTATCACCTCATAGGTGTCAGCTACAAAATTTGTTAGGATCCCAAACCCATTTGACATTGTTAAATCTTCTTCTCTTCTTTGTGCAAAGGAGCTCTTCCCTATAGACGATACTTCGTCCAGTGATAGTCCATCAACAACTATCAGTGCCAGTTTGTTGTCTTCCATGTCTATGCTTTCCCTATCCTCCAAATCTTGAATTTCTTCTTCCAACTCTAGTCGAATAATCTCATCTTCCTTATCTTTGGTATCTTTGTTGGTGCTTCTTTGATGTTGAGTACTAGCTCCCTCTCCTTCCTCTCCGGATTTGATAAGAAGGTTCAAAGGCTCTACTTTAGGATCTGACTAGAGAACTTCCTGTTCCTTGATTTCAATAACCCTTCCATTCTTCCCTATCCTTTTCCATTCTTTTGTCTCTTTTTCATTTACCATCTTTTGAGGCATAGCTTTTGCTTCCGACTTCTTCTTTTTGAGATCTGGGCAAGAAGTTGATCATGACCCACCAACTTACAATTTTTATATGCAAAGTGGGTAGGATCATAATCAAAATGCTACACCTAGTCCCCCTCAGGGGTCATAAGCTTGATATTACTTTTCAAATATGAATCTTGTCTCATATTCACATAGAATTTGGCATGAGTGAGTCTAGTTTTTGCTTTAGTTACTGGATCCAGAGCAATAGGGTTGCCCAGAATTTTTTCTATACCAAAAAGAACCTTCGGTTCCCAAAATTCCAATGGTAAGCCTAGAAGTTTGACCCATATTGGGAACTCCGTAACAGGATTCCCATAAGGATTGAAAGCTGACTCCCATTTCTGAATAGTTATATGAGATTTTCCAATGAACCATGGTCCTTCTGCCAAAATTTTCACCACATGATCCTTACTAGGAAGGATGGCTAAGAAATACCCATTAGCATAGGCTGAGATTTCAATGGTACCATTAGCCACCCAACATCTCTTTTCCCAGCCTCTAAAATAATCTATATTTGGTCTAGAGCCCATGCATTAGTGCTCCTTCTATGGAAACTTTAGTTCTAACCAACAAGGAATCATGAATTTTGAGGGAAAGATTACCTTTTTCTTTGCAATGGGTTTTTGAATTTGTTTTACCAACTTGTTTGGGTTTTTTATGTTTGTTTTACCAATTTGTTTGAGTTTTTGACGTTTATTTGGATGTTTTGACTTTTCTAAATAACATATTTGAATGCTTTTAGGAGTTTTTGAAACATATTTGAATGTTTTTAATTTTTGAGAAGTTTTCTGAATCTATGTATATGAAATGAAGAAATGTGGATACCCCAGTGATAAATGGGATGTACAAGAGAAGAATGTCACCCATATGTGAAAGAAAGTGAAGATGTGAAATTTCCCTCAATTTAGATGAGAATATTCAAAGGAAAAATATTCACACATAGAAGTTGGATAAGGGCCAATATGGATAAGTTCAACACGATGATGAATGTAACCCAATGACATGTTAGGAAGAAGAAAGGATGCCCCCAACGTAAGATGGCCAAGAAGCACATGATAGAAAGAAGTGGAAGATTGTTTTTGTGAAGGGGAAAAAGGTGTCCACAAATATGGAAAAAAGGAAATATTATACACATGGATGTTTTGAATGAAGTAGAAGAATAATGTGAATTTATATTAGAAGCCTCACGATGAAGAAGTGATTAGCCCAAGGCAAAAATCATGAAACAATATACAAACTAGAGAAAGAGTCTGAACAAGGTCCAAAAAAAGACACTTGGTAACATACTAATCCTATTTCCTCATAGAGATACAATGTGTGCACGTGGAAATTTAATACCTATTGGAGGGAAGATTTGATAGATAACAAGTGAAGACTCCCTAGCCAATGTGTAGGAAAGATTTAATTTTCAAAGTTTATTTTTATGAATGGATTGCAAAAGGAGAGCCGTATATTTCTCCACTGCCAGCCAAATGTCCATAGCCTTGTGGAGATTCATTTGATTCTAATCACAACATTTATCTACTACCAATTAGGTGTCCATAGCCTTGATAGAGATTATTAGAAATACCCCAAGAGAGAGATATATGTCAATTTTCTTTTTCTTTTAGCATTTTCTTTCAGCTTTGTGCTTTTTGATTTGATTGATTCTTTTGATTTTTGAAAACTTATTTCAGCTCTCTTGTTTGAAAAGGGGTTAAGAACTACTGGTGGCTTGATATAAGGAGGATAAAGTGATTGTGATGACAAAATTGGCTAATGTCAATAAATATATCCAAAATTTCTTTGCAATGAGTTTTTTCAGATGTTAAATATGATAGGATCTCTGTGAGATTAGTCATTCTTTTATTTACCAAGGTGATAAAAGACCAAGGTCAAACAAATACCAAAGAGATAAATTTCATAAAGTGTGTGTGAATGGACTAACCAAAATATCATCGAAGGGATGAAAATGGTAGGAAGAATTGTAGAAGAATAACAAGGAAGGGAAGAAAGAACATCCATGTTTATGCAATACCAGATTACAATGTTTGATCTTTGTACCTTTGATATTTTTTTGAAATGTTTTCTCATTTTTTTGTATTTTGTCTTTTTTAAAAGGTGGTACCGACAAGGTCACTTGGTGTGATAAGTTCCAACAAAAATGTTAGTAATTTCCTTGATAAGAAAGACTAGGCGTGTTTGCTTATCAAGATTCATATTATCCCTGATCTCAATGATCATGGTGAGCTCATACTCAATAGATGAATTCATTTTATCATGAAACGTGGATTTTCTATGTGGGAGCTTGAGGTCCTCTCTCTAGAGATTTCTACACTTTACACCATACTTGATGGGTGTGTTGATGTGAATTTTTGAATCGTGTTTGATTCTGAACTTTAAGATCATTTGAATTGTTGTGAGCTTTGGAGCTCTTGGAATTTTTTTTATCGTAGTTAGATGAAGGAACCGTTTGGGTTTATTATAAGCTATTACGTGATTTGTCTGATCTTGAGAAGTAGGAGAAGAAAGTGGATGAATATAATTGATGTTAGAAATGATGGTGGGTTTGCCCCAATCATTGATAGAATAAAAATATGATGGACGTGAAGGGTACGGTCTAAGAATTGAAGAGGATGGGATACCAGGAGGTGTCCCATAGACTAAATATAAATGACTATAAGGATGTGGCCATAAGATTGAAGATGAAGGACTACCTGGTGACATCCCATAGATAGAAGATGAAGGGCTACCTAGAGGTGTCCCATATATAGAAGAATATGGGCTATTAGGATGTGGCCCAAGAATCAAAGATGAGGAACTTCTAGGACATGCCCCCAATATAGATGATGATGAGCTACTAGGACATGGCCCAAGAATAAATGAAGATGGGATACCAGGAGGTGAGCCACATATAGATGATGTGGCATTACTTGGAGGTGGTCCACATATAGAAGAATACGATGGGATACCAGGTGGTGACCTAAGGTAAGATTACGATGGAGGAATCTTGATATCACAGGGGTATTGTGTTGACGTGTTCAACTTGTGTATCTATACAACCAATGAGAGAATCAAAATGATTCTCCTCATTAGATACATAATTAGCATTCTTGTCCTGATTATGTTTAAGGAAATTCTTCGTATTGGGAAATTTATTAGGAGTGGATGAATCCATCTCCACATCACCACTTTTGATTAAGTTATGGATGTAGTGCTACAAATTCAAACACTTATTTGTTTCATGACCTTTAACGCGGTGGAATTAGAAATATTCATTATCTCTAAACCATGATGGTTTAGGTGTGTTGTCCTCATAAGGTGTAGTTTTAGGATAGCTAACCATATTAACTGCCTCTAGTTGTTTTATTATTGATGACATTGAGTTAGATAGAGGAGTGAAAGTATGATGCTTATACTCCATAGGCGGAGCTCCCTTTGCAAGCTTCAAAGGAGTGTTGTTTTGAATGGCTTATATTCATTTAGAGTCTACTATCCCATCACTAACAACATTTTTGTTCCTGTTAGGGAAATTTTTTGGTTTGCCATTAGATTTAGAATCATTATGATCACGGGAGAAAGGATTTAGAGTCCCGCTAGCTAACAATGCTTTTTAAATTTTACTTACTTTTTTCATTACCTCTTCGAATGTGTTACCACAATGCATTTGCAAGTGGACCGTGATGTAAGGGTGGAGGTTGGGAAAAATATACTTATAACTATTTTTCAGGTATGGAGAAAGGGAAGCGACTAGCTAATCCTCTCCATTGTTAAAGCGCAATGAAGTTTTCATTATTTCTTTGTTTTACATTGCAAAGATCCAACATGGTGACATCGTTTTCTATATTAAAAGAGAAGTTTCATATGAAAATTTCTGCTAGTTATGGCCATGTTGATATGGATCCATTAGGGATGTGTAAAAACCATTCTAGCACCATTGCTACTAAAATTCGTGGAAAGAGGTGCATAAGATAATTGTCGTTGAATGCCACCTCTTGACATTCCATATAAAAATATTTAATATGGTCAAGAGGGTCACCTTTTCCCTTATACTTGTCAAATTTTGGAAAATGAAAGTGTCTTGGGAAAGTTAATTATAGCATGGATTTGTAAAATGGGTAGGGACATAACTCATCAAACCGGTACTTCTTATTATTGTTACTGATTTGGCCCTCTTGTAATTATTGAAGAGAATTCTTCATAGTAGACCATTCTTGATGGAAGAGATGGTGTTGCATGGGTGGTGTAGGTCTATACATAGGATTAAATCTTGGTGTATTCCCACCCCTATTTGTTGCAAGAATCTCTTCATAAGTATCTCTTTGTGCCTCCCATCGAGGAGTGTTTATTAGGAATTCGTGAAACGAAGCTTTAGGTTTGTCTTTTAGTATAGCTTATTTCAACACTTTGGGTCATTCCTTTTGTATATGTGAATCCAAAATTTCCAATTGGCGAGTAAGGAATTGAACTTGTTGTTCTAACGTCACCTCTTGAATAGGTATTTCATGACGATTATCATTAGGGGGAGGCTATGCATGATGAACATGTTCGTCGTTGTCTTCACAATGTATTTTAACAACAGGTATTCGATAATCTGCATTGTTATCTAATTATATCTCTTCATTATTCTGTCATATAGAAGTAGATGCATGACCTGGATTTAAAATTTCATTGATAGTATGATGAGGTTGGTTTACTTCCTCTTCTCCATGAATCATTCTAGGAAGGAGAGAAGGGTCCACTGTGGAAGGTAACTTAGCACCTGATTCCATAACACGCATAAGAACCTCATGTTTGTTTTGTAAAATGTAATCATCAAAGTTTGTAGGACGATCCTCTAGATTCAAATGAGGAGAATCCTCCTCTCCACCACTATGGTCAACCATGATATTATCTTGTAAAAGAGGTTTGTCTCCTCTGAATATATCATATTCTAATCTTTATGATCTCATTATTGTAATAGGCATACTCAAGTTAGGAGGTACAATGTGAAAGAATTCCACTAAGGTTTACCAAAAATGGACCCATGAAAATTTTGGTAGCACAACAATGCTAAGTCGTCACGAAAAATGGTTACTATAAAATAACCACAAATCATTAGGTCAATGCAATCCTAAGAACCAAAGAATAAAGAATAAGCTACCATAGTAAGGTAATATTTGACACAAGTTTTTCTTAAACAATACAATGATGTAAAATGCTCAAGTTTAGTCACAACAAATAGTCTACTCCTTAACACTTATCTAGATGGGTTTTGAAACCAAATAACGACAACACAATATCACCCGTTAGGTCAAGTTTACAAAAAAAGAGACCTAAATGATAAGATAATGTTGACACGATATTCTAAAAAGGTATACTAAAAACTAATTTCTAAACACTACCAAATTCTAAGCTTTGTAAAATGGATGATACTAGTGTGAGCAACGTAATAATGCTATTTGGACATGTAATCAAAATTTGTGAGAAAAACAATATTTTAGTATCAAAATGGACTTATAAGAATGCTAACAAAGTAACCTAAACACTAAAAAAAATCAAGACAAAGCTAGGGTGTAAAAACTACATCTAAGTATATCAAGAAAATGCTATGCGTGTGAGTAGCGTAACTCTACAATATAGAGATTTAGGTCTAATTTCACAATGGAAACAAGACATGAATATCTCAATTGTATGGCTATAATGTGGGAAGTGTAACAACTCAAAAGAAGACAAGGATGAAATCACCTAACTACGATGATAATGAGTCTTAAATATGGGTCTTTAAGACAAGGGGGCCAATTAGATCGTGAGTAGGTACCATGCACACTTTCAACACTCGCACTACGACATTGCAACCAAGTTGCAAAAGTGGTGGACACATGATATCCAATGGTATCTGGTATATGTTGTCTCCTTTTGTCCAAAAATGGGAAACAAGAAAATGAGGGTGTAGACCAAGTGGTATTGAAATAAATTTGGTGTTATTTTGGCAAATATTCGCCTTGTCTTAAGACAAGGGAAAAACTAGGACAAAATGACACTATGTAAATTTCATGATTAAATATCACGTGTTTTCAACTTTTAAGAGATTTTTTCCCTTGTTAAAAAAATAAGAGTTTGAATCTAACAATTTTTTCACTTTGTGAGAGCTCTCAAGTATAATAAGTAAGACAAAATCAATGGCTCCAATCCGACAAGCTTCCTAGGTGGTTCTCTCTCTATGTGTCACAAGTTTACTTCTGCGAGCTCAAATTACCTTGGTTTCCTAAGGATTATCTCAGCTTTACTTTACCCCCTTCTAATACAATGATAAACTAGTATGTTTAGTTGTATTATCACTGGGGTCACAATGGAAGTAACTTTGACTCTAATCTCACCAAGGCATACTAGACAAGTCGATAGTGTGGAACACTTTCCTGTTTCATTCACAAGGTTCCCTCTTGCATGAACTAATTTAGGGTTCTTAGGACACCCCCATTGTTGTAGCTTAAGGCTTATGCCAAAGGGGTTATGTCCTAGTTTTAAGTGGACAAGCCGTAACTCTTAAATGAAACCTGCAATACGGTGTTTTGAATTTGTGTGTTGTTTTTTTTTTTAAATTTTGGATTAAGCAATTTGGTTTAGAACACCTTTGACAACCTAAAACACACGTGAATTTTAGAATTTGGTTTAGTTCCTCCTTTATTTGACTAATGTTAGGTCCTTCAAACAAATGATTAGTAGTTCAAAAAGGTTCACAATATCATAGAAAGCAGATTACGTGTTGTTTTTGTTTCTCAAGATCACACTAGGTGCAAGAGAAGACCATACACAACAAATAATCCAGCTAAATAGAAATGTAAATCTTGTAAATCAACTAACTACCATAAAAATTTGCAAAATTTTATTCCCAATTAATCCAAGTGCTTCTTAATGAAAGAATAAAATCACTTTTGATTTCTAAGATCACACTAGGTGCAAGGGAAGAGCATACACAAATTTTAGCCTTGATTATTTATCAAGTGAAAAAACTCTTTAAACTAAAAGATCAAGAACATGCCCAAAATGAAGGTTTATTCTTTTAAGCACAAAATGAATGATGATTGTTCCTACTTACTCTTAAGAAGCAAAAAGTGGTTTAGGGTTGTTTTTGGTTCTCACGATCACACTAGGTGTAGACATTAAAATTTGGGACAAATTACCTTAACCCCCATTAATTAAATAAATTCATACTATACCCACTCATGTCCCTATTGCACACATGTTAATTAATTTCATTGCAATAATCAAATTAATTAATTACCTCACCCATCCACCTCACATATAGCCAACTCACCTATCCACTTCACTCAAAGACCCATTCACAACCTATTAATTAATTAAGTTTAATTCTATACCAATCCTAACCAACTAAGACTTAGTCTAAACCTAACATTAACTCCCACTACCTCTCCTAGAAGAAATCATACTTATTTGGGCATACTCTATCACTTGAGACCCGAATTAAGGATATCAATCACGCTAAAAATAGCAAATATTAAACCATTTTTGGTAAACCTAGACTTATCCGCCTTAACCAAAACTTATTATTCCTCAACCAACATCAGTCACCTAACCACAATCGGTTACTTTATATACAATTTTACAACCTTTTACTCAGGTGGGTCATTTTCAATTTTGGGAGAATTATTGCATTCAATTGCAAATCTAAAGCCTCTCAACATTCAAATGACACAAAGCACTCAACTACATGCCCAAGAAATAATCTATTTCTCCTTCCATAGCATTGGAATACTCACGGGAACATTATGGGAGTACTACCGTGACATTGACTCTAGAATATCTTCACGGATCAACTACCCTCCACCTTCACCTACCATATCTGTAAATGCAAGTAAGTATACATGATTTCAATCATATTGTGCTTGCTTAAAGTATAGATTCCTTATCTCTTTCATTATACTTTATGTCTTCATGTATTCCTTTATCTCCACCTCCTTACCAATATACCAACCCAATCACCTATAGCCTTTTGCCTTTCATTACTTCCTCCTTTGTATCCTCGTGTCTTCTCAGTAATATTACAAACTTAACCACACCCTTCTTACTCTCTGTGTAATCATAGAGAAGCCCCAAAACCATTTTTATCAAATTATTTCCAATTACCCCTACCAACGCTAGTTACCTAACCACCGTCGGTTTCACCTCTATATCAACGTTGGTCACCTGACTGATATCAGTCTCTATGTCATTTCATTTGTTTTGACCAGCGAGCCTCTTGAGCCACCAAAAATAAGCCAGACCTCACCCAATCAATCCCAGACCCCTGTTAGACCTGCAAAACCCATAATAACCTACCAAACCTCTAGATTTTATCATAAGCTTTCGTGTTAGATTAGATTTTCTTATTGTATTTGTACAAGATACCTAAATTTTATAACTACAGTAGGATTTCCTTACTTCATGATATTTGCAATATTAATTTATATTTGAAAGTGGATTGATAACCTTCTAAGAAGCACCTCACTTCCTGGATCTAGCATTTACTAGGTAGTCCACTAACCTATATTATTAATACTATTTGGTGGTCTTGTTGTGTTTCTTATACAAGTCATTCCTCCTAGCCAAAGGGAATCTCTTCATGATCAACTTGGATCAAAATTCATTAACGTGTGCATTCAACCTTTAACCTACATATCACAAGTATTCCTCCTAGCCTATTTCCTATTCAATTTTAACCAAAAGCAACAAATTAGGTGAAACACTAGGTGCAAGAGAAGAACATACATAACCCTCTTCCAAACTCAAAAAAGTATGAAAAAATATCATCTATCAAACCCTAAGCCAATTTTGTTAGGAATATTTCTCTAAAATCAATAAATTGACAAAAATAACATCTAAAAACCCTAAAACACTGACAATAATCATAAAATTGAAATTCTAGAATCTGAGAAAATTTTACCTTAATGCATGGGCACCCTTCTTAGTACATAGGCACTCACAGTCATGCACAGGTGCCCATCTGTCATTTTTCACATAGTCAATGATTCATGGGAACTTCCAGTAATGCACATGCCCTCTTCTACATGCACATGGAATTTTTTTACTTAGAACAAATATTTTAGTGTATGCAAGGGTGCTTCCAGTCATGGACATGCATTCACAGTCATGCATAAGTGACCCTTTGGATGCACAGGTGCTCACAGTCATGTACAAGCACCTTTTTCCTATAGATGGTCACAAATTCATGTTTTTGAGCATATTTCTTGAAAAAATGTCCAATATTTTGGATTTTGGTTCAATTTTGACAGGGTTTTGCCTCCTTATATACTGTAAAAGACATGAAAACACAAATTCTACCACTAATCTAGTTGAAACAACTTTCAAAAATGAAAATTGATCTATAAAACTTTGAAAATTACTCTAAAACTTTGAAATTAATTTAAAAATCTTGAGAAACTACCTTAAAAAATCTTGAAAGTACTCTAGAAAGATTGAAAGTAAACTAGAAAACTTAAAATTAATCTAGGCAAATTGAAACTAATCTAAAACTTGAAATGAAAAAAATTGAAACTAAGTTAAAAAGCTTTAAAAATTGAATGCAATGGGGTACTGTCCCACTGGGCATGCTAAATGAAAGCACCCAAAAATTTTACAAAGCAAATACCAAAGCTAAACAAGGAAGGCTAAACCCATTTCCACATAATAGCTAAGGATTCTAAGTCTAGGCATGCAACTTTAAGATAGAAGTTAAAGGGAATGCTTAACTACTATGAAAACAATGCAAGATCTAATTAAACATGCCTACTAATATGCTTGAATTACCTAACATGGGCCTGAATAGACCTAAGAGGGAAATCAAATGGTTATGGTTGCTACTCCAAACAATGGTGAAATGACCTTTCCAAATGACTTGTTAAGTCACTTTATATTATTCATCTACTAACCTTATTGAAGGTTTTAGGCAAGGATTTGAACTTGACTATGAATCATATGGTATTATATGAGATGCAAATCAAAGCATGGTGTAAAGTATAAAGGAATGAGGTGCACTCTTTTTATAGTTGTCCTTTGGGAGAAACTTATATTTTGGTGCATGTGGGACTAAAGTCCCCAAGTTAGATTAGAATTGCTAATCATAATTAGTGAATTACGAAGTGAGTAAGAGGTATGTAGCCTTAATCGACCACTTAGGGTCAACTAGAAGGCTAAGATAATATTTTGAAGCTTGTTGAGATATTGTGGAGGTGAATGGGGTGATTTTGAGTGGTTGGAAGAGGGGTTTGAGTCAATATTAGAGCATATTGACCAAATCAAGGTCAAAATAGGCTTAATTAGCCTATAATATCTAATTATCTGTTTTGAAGAGGATTTTGACTTACGATTCGTCATAAAGTGGAATCCTGAATGTGAAAGAGGTTTTTTTATCAACAAAGTGCTTGTTAACTGACCAAAGTGGCAAGAAATGTTAGTTAATTAGTAAAGATCAATAATTATAGCGGAATTGGGAAGAATAAGAGTGATTTACGTGCATTTTGGCAATAATTTACAAAATAAAAATTTAGGTGTCTACACAAGTAAATGTAAGTAAGTTTAAATGCAACAAAGATATGTAGTATGTTGTAGATGATATGGAATGGAATGCATTATGAATGATAGGAACAACATACCCCCCATGTGGATGTGTATGTTTGCAATGAGGTTGATTTGTTTATGCCCCCTTAGTAGTTAAGAATGAACTGGAAATGAGAGTGCATCATCGAGAAGTGGTTTGAGAATTCTGTCATCGTGTGTTAGAAAGAATTGATGAATATATCATGGAGTGTTGATTATAGAATGATGATGTACAAATAATATTGAATGTGACATAGGGATGATTGATCATAAAGTTGTTATAGGATGTGATGATTTAGCCTACAACATATATCACAAATTGGTTGAGTAAAATATAAGAAAACATGATGATTTAACCTAAGGCGTATACCACTAGATATGTGAAGAAGGTAATGGATAAGAATGCATGATGATGTAGCATAAAGTGTATATCATGAAACAAATGAGTAAGATACTAGTTAGGAATGTTGCATGATAAGAAGATTGCATGATTGAATGCGTGATTTTTATGAGGTTCATCTGATATGTATACCCTCAACAGTGGAGGATAGCCTAAAGATGAAGAGTGTGTCATCGGGTAGTATATTGTGTTGGTTATGTGAGAGATGCATGATGTTTGTGGATTGTGTAGTGATAAAAACATGTAAAAAGTATGTCATGTATAGTGAAGCGTGTAATGTGTGATGAGTATGTTGAGAGAGTTATTGAATGTAAAATGCAACAGGTTGATTACTTGTAAGAATGATGTAATAATATGTTGGTTGTATGGTGTTGAATGTGTAATGCTATATGGTGAAAAAGTGTTTTGGTTGTTGCTATGTTGAGGTGGTTTTGATGAGTGGGTGTGAGAACTATGTATTGTGAGGGTGTTGAATACGTATGAAAGGAAGGATAAGTCACAAGTATGTTGACTACGTAGTGATGAATGTATGTAATGAGGGTATGATAGAAGTTTTTCAAGTGTGTGTTATGTCTAATATGATGTGTAGTGTATAATGCAATATGTGTAAATTATATAAGTGTGGAAGCACAAAGTGTGTGTGATGTCAAAGATGCAGATAATGTATTAAAATGTATAATAATGTAGTGTGTAACATGTGTATGATGTATAGTTGCGTAAAGAAAAAAGTGCGTATGATGCAGAGTAGACAAAAGATTGTATATGTAGAAAAGTGTATGATGTGCGAAGATTGGTTGTGTATTATCAACACTGTAGTGTGTGAGATTCATGTATATAATATGCCCTCAACAGTCAAGTGTGAACAAAAGTGCGTCATAAGGAAATGAGGTGAGAAAAGTCACCTATCAAATATTAAGTGATCGTGAAGCGATGGAAGCAACATTAGGACCGTGTAATGGTGGCAGAGTTTGAAATATGTCTTGACCATCAGATGAAGGAGTAGTTGTTTTAAAAAAATGAATTGGAAATGGAAGTAGAGTAGGATGGGGAGGAATATTGAATAGTGGTAGATTTGGTGGTATTGATGACACTGTAAAAGACTTGATAGGAGAATGTGAACTGATTTTGAGAGGGGGTTGCATAGCTAGACTTGGTGATGATGTAAATGACTTGAGAGGAGGATGTGTTATATTGATTTTGAGTGGTAGTTTCTTAGGTGGTGCTTGAATTTCCATAGAATGACCATTAGAAATGATAGTGTGATGCTCATTAGATATATATGATTTAGATTTAGGAACCCATTAAGATGTAACAATTGGAGAGGATGATGTAAAATGATGCTGTGCATTGAATGAGATAAAACCTTGATGCTCAGGTTGCTTAATTCTTCATTGTAAAATGTAACACTCATTATTGTTATGTCCATTTCTTCGATGATAATTACAATATGGGAAACCTTGATATTTACCAAGTTAGTAAGGAGGATAGCCTTGAGTAGATGGTAAAGTGATCAATTGATGACTAAGGATCTCAGTAAGAATGTCATGTTGCTTAGTATTGCGATCAAAGGTGAGAGGCTCTAGTAATGGTATGGCTCGAGGATCATTGTTATGAGCACATGTAACAATTATAGAATGAATATGAGCTATATAAGGATAACAAACATGAGCCTGAGAAATGTCATTAAGATGTTGGATTTCAGATTTGATAGACTAATCATGGATTCTATAGCCTGAAATTTGTCTTGAAATAAAGGATGCAAAGCTTGAATTAAGTCCAAAATGGATTAATAAGATGGGGGATCATGAAGACTAGGGTCGTTAGATAGATGATCTAAAATAGCACTCACTTGATATGGCGGTGTATCGCTAGGGAGATACATGGTGTGTAGGGATTTTTTCCAAATAACTTGGTAATTAGGATGCATTTGAATAAAATCATACAAAGAAATTTGAGGAATTTTAGGAACCATGATATAGAAGATGATATGCCAAAGAAGGATCTAAAAGACCAATCACGACTGGGGTTCACCAAAATGATTAAGCTAAAATGTAAAATAAGAGCCTAATTTGAATGTTATAGCATCAACAAATGAATAACAATGAAACATAAGAAATACACATGAGCAACTAAGCAATAAATAATGAAACCCTAATTAAAAAGAGAGGGTAAAAAACCTTAGTTGATTCAAAGTAAAGTCTAGGATGAATCGAAGATTTGACTAGCTGAAAAAAAGGAATAAGCATCGCACAAAAGCCTTAAAAAATGTAGATATTGAGAAGTAGGTTGGATTGGGGCACTTGAAGAGGGACAAGGGCACCCATGGGCACCTTGGACATGTTTTTTGGGCACCCGGGTCAGCGGAAATGCTCAGAAAACCTCATATGAGGTGTCACAAGATGTTTACCTCTAGTTTCCTTTAGTCGCTCAGAGGTCGCACCAAGATAGCCGAAGTTGCGGGAAACTTGAAATGAAATACACAACTGTAAAACCCTCAAATAGACATCAAATCCCAAAAAATAAAGATGTAGAATGAGGGGTCGAACTATCCTCAGCTATGAAAATGGTGAACTTACGATTGAGTGTTGTACTACATCTCAGACCCAATGTAGTTTTGTGTGTGTATGTGCAGAATTGTGCCCTAGGTTACTCTTGTGCATGTTGCACTGGGATAGCAAACAAGTAACTAGAAGTAGACTGTAGTAAATGTGTGTATGGAATATAATGAACTTCCCTCCTATGAAGTGTGATGTAGAAAACCAACCCTTGTGTCCCTTGTGATGGAGCTAGATGAATGCAATGGAGCTCTTAGATGCCTTAATGGATACAACCTTAGGTAGTGATAGATAGTGCTTAGTGATTGGTCCTTTAGTATGATCACATAACTTTATATTTATATGATTCCTTTGCTTAAATCTCATAATTAACCCTGAAAAGGCCGACTACCAAAAATATAATTTGAATAAAGTACAAAGAGGAAAGAGGCACCTAGAGAGGACGAGGGCATCTAGAGCTGGTGTCTTGGTTGGGTGTTGGTGTCCAGGATGACAAATGCCGAAGAGTAAAAAGGTAGACTGAGAAAGTAAGGGTGTAAGACTGAAAGTAACAACAAAAAGTAATGAAAGGTGGCCAAAGACATGGGTTAATTATTACTTTTCTTACTTAGGAATCATATGAACATTAGTATGTAATCAAGACTAAATAATTACCCAAAGTGCATGATTGTGTGTCTATAGGGATATCACTTGAAATTCACAAAATATATAAAAATAAAAGCAAATTGAAATTCTGATTTTTAGGACAACAATATGTAGAAACAAAGAAAAAAATGTAATTTTTAGAATAATAATTTCTAACACTACCCAAAAGCTTCAAATAACTTAAAAAAATATGTAGAACAATAAACAAGAGAGAAATAATTTTTATCTCCTAGATATGATTTTATTTATTTATTTTAATTGCTGAAACTACCTAAAAATTCCAAAAATTCACAAGGACCTAAAATGATCTTTATAAATTCTAAAATTTAGAAAAAATATATTTAAATTATAACGAATCGGATCTAACCTAGAAAACTAAAAAAATCCAACCAGAAACCCTACAAAACAGTTCTACAAAACCCTAAGTAGACTTGAAAATAAATAAAGCCCAAACTTAATGAAACTCCTTGGAATTCACCAAGCTTGCCTCAAATGGTGGAAATAATCTTATATGTAGATGGCTGAAGTATGGACCAATAATCACTCTCTGGCACTAAGAAAACCCTTGAAATTCTATGTAAACTTTGATATGAAAATATGATTTGAATGAAGCTCCAAATTAGCAAACTAGGGAGGATCTCTCACCACCAAACAATCCTTTGCTAGATAGGAGTGGATCTCTCACCATCAAAGCTACGGTTCCTGTGGGATCTTACTCCACAAGAAAAAATCATGCGACCAATAATGGATTCAATATCATAAAAGAGTGATTGTATGAATGAATCCCAACTCTCCCCAAGTGCTTCCCTTTTATAACTCTTAATTTGTAACAAAGGGCCCAAAATAACCCTAATCGATCTCTTTGGGGGAAAAACCTCATAATAATAAAATAACTTAAGTTATTTTGTCACCACTAAGCCAAAAGTACACTTAAGTTATCCCAACATAAAATTAGAACATAAAGTACCATAGGGGAGCATCACGTAACCTTATTTCACTTAAGTCACCTCAAAGTTCATGTCCAACATCGAAACATAACCTATAAGTGAAATGAAGGTGCAAACCATACATAATAACCATCAACATCACTATCCCGTTGGGCATGACCAAGGATAAGATGGATGAAAAGCCTCCTAGGTCATCTACTTAGAATTGGGGACATTACAAAGATAGGGCATATTCACAAACAAAAACATAGATATGTAACAAAAGATATGATTATGCAGAGATTTTTTGAAAAACGGTGTATTTGTTTTAGTAAGGGGATCGATAGATGGGCTCCACATCAGTGCCCCATTTTCATTTAGTATATTTGTTTTTTGCATCATCATGTGGTCAAATTCGTCATCGACATTTTGCTACAACACAAGTATTCATAAACATCATACCTTTTATCACCATTTTTCGGGAAATTAAGGTTTACTCCTAACCAGATACACATGTATGGTCAACATTATTTTTTTCATCAACTTCACTTTAAATTTGAATTTGACCATAATCATAGAGGTCATTAGTAGCCACATAAGACATGGCGAGAACTCATACAAACACCCATTTTCCTTCCCTTCACCACAGGGGGTTTTTTCATTACAGTATTTCATCTCCAAAACCTAAAACATACGTATTAGCTAACAAAACAATCTCAAATATATTTTGACTCCATAATAGACAACACCAATGAAGAAAACAAAAACCACCACTTCTTTTTTATTGTCAATCCTATATTGAATGCATCGAGCTCAGTAATCAGTAGTCTGGCTTTGATGATTTTTTTTCCTTGCCAAGAAGGGTTCAATGAAGTATTCCTCTCCCATTCACAATCGACACTTGTTATCTTGCAATTATTTCAGTCACGATATGGAGCGGTACATAACAACAAGGGTTAAATAATTTTGAGATGATGATATTTTTTCAATAATGCCCTTCAAAAATACTAAACAATGTTATGTATGCAAATTATTATTTATTTAATTACTTATTTTTATTCTATATTTTTATAATTTACATATAAATTCATATAAAAATTAATGACCAGATTTTAAATATACAAGCTATACGTGATGGTTATCACAAATATTTGTAAGTATTTTACAACTAAAATCACCAAAAACATCTAAACGACCGTCAATTTTAACCCCTACATGGCAAATTCCCATCGTGGTCATCTCGAGAAGACAGAAAGTGGATTCTATAAACCTCAAATGATGACAACATATTAGTGGGCGACATCGTAATGGTGGCAAATGACAACACCGGTAATTACCAATGATATCTTATCTATAAACCAGTAATGCAATGTTTTTACCAGGAGACCAATGAACAAGAAACAAAGCCTTTACATGACTCAAGGTAGTACAAATCTAAATTAGAACACTAGGACATTCATACACATCTACAATATTACTACTACTATTGAATTGATCAATGGTTCATAGATTTTTTTTTTGAATTCCATGTATAGCTCTTCCTGTAACCATCAATATTCATTGTAGATTGTCAGAACCCCTAGAGATTTCCCCTATAAATAATGCCTTCGGCATAATTATAGTGCACTCTATATTCATTATAGGAAATAATTATGTGGGCTATGAAATCTCCTTAACATAAGGAGTTAAGCCAAATAACATTATAACAAATCCTATATATAGCTTATACACAAAAACAAACTAAACAAATAAATGAGTTGTTATTTTATTAAATAACAACCTCACTCTATAATATTAATGTTCTAATAACTTAAACATAGGGATAAAACACATCATGTGAATTAGAAATAGAACTGTATGCCTATGTATACTTTTAGGTCTATATATTGTTGTTTAGATCTTATTTCCTGGATCTTGTTGCACATGATCACCTACATATAAGAACTAATTTTTATTTTAATTCTAGTGAACTTATCACCGACTAATCATATTCCAAAGAAGTGTGAAAGTAAGAGGATCTCTACAATCAGTTTCCCTCTTATACAATTATTTTCATCATTTTTACACCTTCCATGCCATCTCACAACACATTCAAGAGAAAATATTGGAATTATAAACAGGGGTGAACTTTTGTTCTTATTCACATACAACTGAAAATAAAAAACGTGATACTAATATAGTTTCATGGCTTCGTCATAGTGGTTGATGAGAGGTTGTTGAATGACCTCCTTCCTTCATTCCCTTCATCCTCCATTTTTTATGCTGCTTAGTAAATTTAGCTTTAAGTCTCAACCTTTAATATTTATTATAAATCAAACATCAGGTTCCAATGAAAATGCATTCATAAGGAATTTTCTTTACTCTAGAATTTCTAAAGGAAAACAACACACATAAATTTTCAACCTGTACAATTTGAATCTTACAAAACACAAACAATAATGAATTTTATTATGAAAATTTGACTTTGAGGACATACATATATTGTTGACGTTGATAACTAGAATATGAATTATGATACATAATAAAGATGAAAAATGACTGAACATATAATAACAAAGACTAATGACTTATAGGAAGATAAACTGATTAACTAAAATGTGGATATAAATTTAGTTAATTTAAACAAGGAACAATAGTAAATAATAATAGATAAATGTAGTAAATAAATATCGAAAGTGACCCAAGCAACTAATCTAATGAAAATAGAAACCCTAATATGAAAGAAGAGTAGGAAGTGAATTAGATGATTTGGAGGCTGATCATAATTGTGTCACAGAGTTGAATGTAGAAAAAAAATGAGGATAGGACTGTGCTGAGGTCCAGAAAGATGTAGATTTGGGAAATTTGAGTGGACTGGGATGCCTGGGAGAGAATCAAGGTTCCTGTGGGCACCCTAGTTTTTGTTTTGGGCACCTTGGTCTATGCAAGAGATCAAAAAACCAAATTTGTAGGGTCTGATGATTATTTGAATCCTTCATCATCTGTCACGTGTGATTCGATGTATTATGTTGGATGTCACTAAAAATATGTGATGAAGGAAAGACCTGTAAAACCCCAAAATAAGTATCAAACCCTAAAAAATAAAAATGCAAATGAAGGGGTTGGACTGTCCTCAACGACCACAATGGTGGACTTACTAACTGAGCACTGCACTACATTGCAGACCCAAATGTAGTTTTGTGTGTGTGTGTGTGTGTGTGTGTGTGTGTGTGTGTGTGTGTGTGTGTGTGTGTGTGTGTGTGTGTGAATCATGCCCTAGGTGCTCTTGTTCCAGTCACACTTTGTGAAGTAGTGTGATATAAATATGTGTAGAAAATGCAATAAATGGTGGATGGAATAGAATAAAGTTCCCTCATATTCTCGCGTGAAGTAGATGAACCAACCTTATCACTTGTGATGGAGCTAGATGGATGTAAATGAGCTCTATATGCCTTTGATGGATGCAACCATAGGTGGATGATAGTAGTGACTAGTGCTTGGTCCCTCATTATGGTCTCATAACTTTATATTTATATAGTTCTCTTGTTCTAATTTCTTAATTAACCCAGAAAAGGCTAAATACCAAAAATATAGAAAGCTCAAATGGCTATAAAGTGCCCAAAAAGTGGCGGGAGAGTGCAAAAAGGTTCAGGTACCTTGACTGGGACCAGGGTACCCACGGGCACCCCAGTACTATCTTGGGCACCCTAGTCAAGGCTAAAATAACATAGGATACCAAAAACAAACTAAGCACGTGTGTGGTGAAGGTCAGGAATGAAGACAAAAATCAAATAGAAATGGCTAAGAGACATGGGTTAGTTAGTAATTTCTTCACTCAAAAACCATATGAATAGTAGTATGAGATCGAGACTAAATATTACCCAAAGTGTGTGATTTAGGGTCTATATTTGCCCCCACTTTATGTTGGTGAGCATAACACTCAGTAACATAAAGTAGATAAAGATGCATACCTGATGTCCATGTAGAATGAAGAAAAAAGCATGCCGAAGGACTAGACAAAGTGTGGAGTGAAAAAAAAATAATGGAGTGTGGAACTAAAGATGAAAAAGTGCAAAAAAAGTGATGAGAGTGAACCTAGGGTGGAAACGTGTGTATAGCTACTGATGTGTGTGATGTACCTGCATGGTTAGTATGGTATGAGCTACCAAAAAATGTTGTTGTTTTTCATTATTGTTGTTGTTGTTGATTGCTTACTTCTCATACGGTCAAACTTTCAAGGAGAAGATGATCAAGTAGTCAAATACACATGTATATGTAAAATCACATGTAAAAGACACATGTATATGTATCTAAAAACATGTAAATGCAAAATACGTAAATGATAAATTCAACATGTGCACCTGATCCACGATGTGAGAGAGAGAGAGAGAGAGATAGAGAGAGAGAGAGAGAGAGAGAGAGAGAGAGAGAGAGAGAGAGAGAGAGAGAGAGAGAGAGAGAGAGAAGGATATCCTATACTACAAGACTTTTGGGTGATTTCATGCCACCCTAGCTAAAGAAGTGTAGGGAGATAAATACATTATTCTCTAACCTGTAACTGCTTCCCTGAAAATGTGTGAAGAGATCTCTGTACAGTCTAGTTTTTTTTTGCGATCTGACGCAAATGGTAGAAGAAGTATTGAGAGGAATTTTGTTGTATCCTCTAATCATTAACTACTACCCTAGATGATAAAGACAACCATTTCCTGTAAAATCCACCGTGTACAGGGTTTGTATACTAGTCTGAACCCACTCACTGTATAAAAATGAACCAAACTGGTGTAGAAGAGTTGTGCAGTATGTAAAACTCTAAATGATGCCCCCCTCTTTGGGGGCACATGTGACATCGCTGATGGGAGAATGCTGTCCCAAAAGATCACCAACCACATAAACTTTGTAACTTTGCCTTGCAGGGGGAAGCGAATGTTCTTGGTAGAAACCAAGGCACACACAAACAAGAGTCTATCTAAAGACAAGTGTTAGTGCAAAAAAGAATGCATGTAGAATATAATGTGTAAGCTACATAAACAATGTAAAAGCTACCAAGAAAAGTAGTAATGTAAACACGCAAGAAGAAAAAGTAAGCCACAAAAAGTGGGTTACAAACATGATACATCACTCATGATCTCGCAAGACATGTAAGGACATCATAGCCACATACAACAAAACAATGTGCACACCAAACATAGGGCGAGGCCTATATACAATAATAAAAAATAACGTAAAAGTATGAACAACATATAACTATGGAAGTAAGTAATCCTGCAAGCAAACACTGCAACCCGTTAGCATGTTAGGAAGATAACTAGTATGTCAAAAGCATGTATAACCAAGTAATGTAAAGTGATAAGTATAAAATAAAACAATAGCACCTATGAGAGACTAATGCGGATGCCCCCAATGAACAATGTAGGATGGGTAGAAGGAAAACATTCATGATGCGTGTAAAAGACCTGTATTTGCGATCACAACTACAAAAGGACGTGAACGCACATATGTGGATGGTATATATAAATGACATACCGATTAAGTAAAAATAGATCTAATACTATGGAAGTATAGAAATTAGTTAATCTAAATAAGAGGAATACAATGCTATATGAATGCACTAAAACAATATGGAATAATTGTAAATAATTATACTAAATTAAATCAAAACTCTAATGTGTAAGGAAGTAAGGAGAAATGACTTAGCTAATTGCAAAAAAATATAGAAGAAGGAAAAAACACCTAGAAGTTCTAAAAAGGACAGAACTGGAGGATCTGGGGAGATTGGGGTTCCTAGGAAGGTACCGGGGTGCCCTAGGGTGCCTTGGTTTGTAGATTGGGTGCCCTGGTTTCTGTAAAAGCTTTACATCTAATTTTTACAGGGTCATAAGGTATTCTGAAGTGTTCTCTGTCTATCACATTAGATCCATTGAGCTGCGCTCAATGTGTTGAATAATGAAATGATGACTTGCAAGAAAGAAGGAAGTATCAAAACCCTAAGAAAAATAAAAGATGCAAATGAATGGGTCAGACTGACCTCAGCTACCACAACAGTGGGTTTACTGAAATGAGCATTGCACTACATTTTGGACCTGAATGTAGTTCTAATATTTGTGTGCATGTCATACCCTAGGTACTCTTGTGCCAGTCACACTTTGTGATGTAGTGAGCAATAATAACTATAGAAAATGTAATAGCATGTGTGCATGAAATAGAATACAATCCTCCCCCTATGATGTGTGTGTTGATGTAGATATCCTAGCCTTGATGCATGACACTATGTGGATGTAAGTGATGTAATGGATAAAAATATAGATGGAGAGATAGTAGTATGTGACACTAAGACCCTCATTATGGTCTCATAACTTTGTATTTATAGGGATCTCTTGCTATAATTTTGTAATTAACCTCGACATGGTTGACTAGGAAAAATATAAGGATGAAAAATAGCTAGAAAGACCCCTAAAAGAAGTGGGAAAGTGGAACATGGATCGGGGCATTCCAGGTGGGACCATGGCACCCTGGGGCACCCCAATATAGGCTTATATATCCTAGTTTAGGCTAAAATGATGGGATAGTTGTGAAATAGGTGGATATGTGTAGAAAAATATGAGGGAATAACGAAATAAAATATAAAAATAAGATGGCTAAAAGGTGGGATTAATTAGTACTTTCTTCACTTGAGAACCCTCTAAATAGTAGTAGAAGATTAGGCTAAATAATGCCTAAAGTGCATGATTTTGTGTCTACACATACAAGCAATCTAAGTAGCATGTGTAATAAGATGACCATATACAAGAAAATATAAGAAAGAGTAAAAACAACCAAGAAATGTAATAAGTTGTGGATGGATGGAATGGAATGCAAGATGGATGGTAGGAGCCGCGTGCCCCTTGAGTGAATGGAAATGTATACAATAAGTTTCATGTAGTTTTCCCCCTCAGTAATCAATAATGAACCGTAAAAGAGAGTGCATCATTGAGAAATGGTCAAAGTGTGTGTTGTGTCTAATGCGATGTGATGAATGTGAATGTGTAAATGTGTGACATATAGGAGAGATGTGTGTGAACATTATAGCCTAAGCATATATCATGAAAAAAATGAGTGTAGGAGTGATGATTTAGCCTAAAGTGCGTATAACTACAAGATGAATAGTAGGAAGTGGTGATGTAGCCCTAAAGCGTATACCACTACAATATGATAGAGTAAGTGATAATTTAGCCTCTAATGTGTGTCACTATCCTAGGAATGTCGCATGGTGAAAATTCAAATGGGAAACATGTGATAAATGTAAGGTCCATTTGATTTGTAAACCCTCAGCAGTCGAGTATGGACCGAGGAACTAAAGTGTGAAACATGGTAGTGAGTGCAACATGTAGAAGAAGATATAGTATACGCAATAATAAGAGCTGACCAAATGGTGTGTATGATGAATATGCAATGTGTAGGATGTAATGCAAGATGTGTTGAGTGTAGAATCATATGTGATGGAGAATAGTATAGTAGGTAGAATATGCATGATGTGGGGATGCACAATGTAGACTAAGTGTAGGGTGTAGGATTTAAGACATGTGACACGAGGTGAAGTGTAGAGATGTGATGTGTATAATGTAATGCAATGTTTGTAGATAGCCTAATAGTATGAAATCCATGTTATGTATGATGAATAATATGTAATACTAGACTCGTGGATGATAGACACATGAATGACGAAGACTTAGTTTAATGGGAAAAGCATGTATGATATGTAAATGTGCAAATAGTCAAAATAATGTAGATGAAATGTATAATGTATGATGTAAAACACGAACTGAGTGAATAAACATGACATGAAGTACCTATTGCATAGTGCATGGGGTTCATGTGTAGTAAGCCCTCAACAGTCAAGTGTGAACCAAAGCACAAAAGTGTGTCATTAGGTAATGATTGACATTAGAGCATGTAATGAGTATGCCTATGCTAGTAGATAAATGTATGAGAATGTAAAGATGAGATATGCATAGATGCTAAGATGAGTTGGGTGAAGTTATTAGATGCTATTCCACCCAAGCTTACATGAATTAAATGAACTAACCAATGACAATGAAGGATGAAGGTCCTTCATCCGATGTATGTGGTGGTGAAAGCATATGATTATGTGCTAATAGTGGTGGTATAGTAGAAAACCAATGTGCTGCTGAATGAATTCTATGTGCATGTACTAGATGAATATATGATGAATATCACGACGTAAAAAAATGCATCAGTGATGGAGATCTATGTGGTACTGAGTGTGAAGGTGATGAACAATCGCGTAGAATAAATCGAGGTGGTGATCTACATTAAGAGGAAGTAACTGTCCTGGGAATGGGCCTATACCTATGTGTATGAATAACAAAGCGATGAGGTCATGTAGATAATACACGAGTAGGGAGATAGGAATAGACCGTGTTTTGAATAACATAGAATATGATGTGTTAGAGGAAGTAGATGATGTGCTAGCTACTATGTGAGGAGATGGTGATCATGGAGTAGATTGAGGGACACTATTAATAGAGATGACCTGATTGTTGTGAATACATTCGAGACTCAAGTGATTTATAGAAATGAAAGGCTGAGAATGATGGATCCAATTGAGAACAAGAAGCATATCACATCTATCACCTGTGTTTCCAATGATGAAGGGCACAAACAAAGTAAGAGGACCAACCCTAACATGCAATTTGACAATGCCAAAGGGTTTGTTGAAAGGGTATTTAATTTACGATTGAGGGTAGCCGATATCCTTGAGAATTAAAATAGAGCATGCACTAATGGGCCATGATGGGTCAACCTTAGTGTTGTTAATGGAGGTCTAGCCAATGGATGCATTGATATGTACATGATTAGATGTAAAAATTGCATGATATTCATGATCATAAAAAGAGATTATTTGCATGGAAGTGTTAGTACTCACAAATAAGAAATCAAGAGCTGTTGATGGAGGAGGAGATACTACATGATATACATAATTAGCTGATGAATCAGTCATTTTTGTGTTATGTTTTGGTAAAGGGTTATTAAAGATCTTGAGTTTATGATTTTCATTAATAGGTGGAGATGTTGCAGATTTTTGAAGCTCAATTCGACCATTTTCAAGAAAATTCTAAATGATATGTCGTAGTCGGTAACAATGATCAGTGGGGTGTCCTATGCATTGATGATAATCAAAATAAGAATGTTCATCTAAATTACATCCTTATGACCAAGATGGATCAATTTGAAGAGGAGATGGTAATGCAATAAGATTACTATCGATTAGCTATGGTAGCAGAACATGTAGAGGTATACTAAACTTAGTAGAAGTACATCAGTATGGTTGCAATTAAAGTTAATTAAGAGTAGAGACTACATTTATAGTATTTTTTCCTTCCATGGGTTTATTTGTAGAAGGATTGAATGCTGGCTTACCTTAAAAATGTGTAGATGATGGTGTTTTATCTTAATACTTAAGTTTTCCTATTGCTAAGAGTTTAGTTTCATGAAGTTTGAGAGTATGAACAAGTTGATCAAACAAAGGAGAGGTCTAAAAGAAAACACTCTCCTAAAGAGGTGGCAAGAGAATATAAATGAATAAGTCTTGAAGCTCGGGATCTGTAAATACGTTAGACATCTTAGCTAAATTATTTTTGTAACGAAAGATATAATCTATTAAGTGTTCATTAGATCCTAGTTTGAGTTGTGTAAGTTGAGCATAGGATATCTTTTTTTATCATTAAAATGGGTTGAAGGGACCCATACTTTGTACATGAAGCCAAGGCAAAATCCTTAGGTTTATAATATGTTTCATTAGCCAAAAGTAAACAACTGGCTACACATGATCAAAATCCATCTCATTGGCATGCAAATATAGATAGAATATAAACATACTAAATAATGTTTATACCAAATTTACTTCCCACCCATCGATGGAAAATAATATTCAATACTACCCATTTGTACCTTTTTTCTTTTCCGCTCCTTTACTTCTTGCCATTTTCCATGATTAGACGAAACTACTAGCGTAAGATTGTTGGGATTTGCCATTGTAATCAAATTCTCTGACACGGAATCTCGATCCAATTCTAAACTTTCCGAAGTGTGTCCCCTTTTCTTTCCACTTTCCACCAGGTGATTTTCCTATATTCCCATCTCTGTATCATCCTTCTCTGTACATAATTTATCCATGATGTTAGGATTTATCAGATCCTCCTTAAAATTTGAAGCAAACATCAAGTCCGGGTTCAAATAACTCCATCCACTAGAAGATGTTGATCTATTCTTTTTTATAGATTTATGGTTTTTATTGAAGGGATAAGAAGCTTGAAAATGACCCATATTTTTGCATATTCTATACCAAAAAGCATTATTCTCAGAGTCTAAAACTTTGGTATGCTGGATATTTCTAAATTTTAGATCCAGTAATCCTTTGCTCAAATCAATTTCAATGCACATACGGGCATATGTACACAGAACTGAATGCATTATGTCCAAGTCTTCTTTTATAAACTGGCCCAAAACATTTCCAATATCTTCTAAGGCATACCAAAGATGCAAAGGGAGGTTATGAAGCCTAATCCAACAGGAATTTTGGTAACCCATTAAGTATTCAGATTAAAATTTGGAAACCATGGAGTCACAAATAAACAAGCATGTCCCAAAAACCATGTACCATCCATTAAGCAATGTTGATAATCCTTTGATTCCCTAAAATTTACAACAAAAAATAACTTGGAATAAAGAGAGATTTCACACTTATTGGTCCAGTTCTCGAAAACCCACTAATACAGTGTGTAAGAAGAAGGCATAAAACCATTAAACCACCCAATCACCGGATCCTGTGATAAATTTTGATAGTATTCCTCCACTTCAAGGTTCTCGATGATTAATGAAGGAATATCCACAACCCTATCAAATAGGTAGGCTTGATTTCTTGGTGGCTATTTATATGGGAATATGTTGCCTCAATTTTCTAGAATATATTTGAATGAGGTTGTCTTATGGGGTTGATCTAATCCTCAGTTACTTGTAGCACCACCCTAATCATTCCTAGTAAACTCTTTGCCTTTCCCTCCAACCTTAGACATAGCCAAGAATGATTTTGGAACCCTAGGGTAAGGGTTCAAGTCTTCTGCACTCTTTTCCCCACCTCCATCACCCGGTGTTCTTCCACATGCCCATATCCCCCCTGAGACTAGGTCATGCCCACTTGGAAACCATTCAGAACCCCTTTCGAAGCCTGAAAGCCTTCGCGATTATTGTATCCAATTTCACCCTTATTCATCATTTTTGCATCCATTCATTCCATTCAACAAGTATAATATAAATATAACTTTTAATAATACTAAGCATATGATATTTTAGAGCCAAGGTTGATAGATAAATGCATGAGATAGGCATCAGACAGATGCGTGAAAGAGACTACCAAATGTATAGGTAGGTCATAGAAATAACACATCTTATAGTCTTGCAAACTACAAGGGAAAAGATTAGTTAGTATAGTGTGATCATCTGCATAGTCAATGCATGCTACATGAAATGCTTGGAGATTATCTTGTGGGTAACAATGGCCTTTAAATATAGGTAGCTTAGGAGAGATGAAATAAGGTGGCAATGGACAAGCAGATATGGTAGGCGCAAAAGGACTATACATCAATGTTATAGAGTCTAAAGATGGTGATGTGCTTGAAGTAGCTAGCTGAAGCTGAAAAATTTGGGTTTGTAAATCCTGATATAAAGAGGTCAAATTTGGATAATTCGAAGAGGAACCAAGGTGTATATGATGAGTACTAGGGTAAATGGTAGGAGTGGTGGTTATAGAAATGAGTGCAAAAACATAAGTAGGTGGGGTAGAGACCATATGAGTAGAAGGAGAAACTATAAAATTTGAAGCATCACGAGTCCTCTTAGTAGTAATTAGAACATGCAAGACATAAAGGAGATGAGTAGAGTTTTCATGTAAATATTTTCAAAAGTAAGTAATAGCATTTAGTTGATCCTGGTTGATCTTGGTGGCTTCATCGTAGGACTTATCAGTATCTGATGCTTTTATTTCATGGAGGGGAACACATTGGGAATGATCTAAGGGGTTATCAACCATAGATTTAGTTGTATTAGCCATTGAATAGAGGTGCAATGAGTAGATGAATGGAGCTCACAATATTGGAGGGACCCAAAACGAATACTACAGGTAACGGGCATAAATTGAAAGGACGAAAAATTTGTAAGTCGGGTTCACCAAAATCATTAACTAAAATATGGATATAAATTTAGTTCATATAAACTAGGAACAATAGTAAATAACAATAGATAAATGTAGTAAATAAATATGGAAAGTGACCCAAACAACTAATCTAATGAAAATATAAACCCTAATATGCAAGAAGAGTAAAGAAGTGACTTAGCTGATTTGGAGGCTGATCAGAACTATGTCACAGAGTTGACTAGAGAAAAAAAAGGAGGAGATGCCTATACCGAGGTCTAGAAAGATGCAGATTTGGGAAATCTAAGTGGACTAGGGCACTTGGGAGAGGATCAGGGTGCCTTATTATGTGTTTTGGGAACCCTAGTTTGTGTAGGATATCCAAGAACCAAATTTGTAGGGTTAGATGATGATATGAATCCATCGTTGTCTATCACGTGTGATTCGGTGCATTGTGCTAGATGTCACCAAAAATCCATGATGAAGAAAAGAATTGTAAAACCCCAAAACAAGTATCAAACCCTAAAAAATAAAAATGTAAATGAAGGGGTCATACTATCCTCAATGGCCACAATGGTGGATTTACTAACTAAGCACTACACTATATTGCAAACCCAAATGTAGTTCTGAGTGTGTTTGTGTGTATGAATCATGCCCTAGGTGCTCTTGTGCCAATAACACTTTGTGAAGTAGTGAGCTATAACTATGTGTATAAAATGTAATAAATGGTGGATGGAATAGAATAAACTTACCTCCTATACTTGTGTGATGCAGATGAACCAACCTTGTCCCTTGTGATGGAGCTAGCTGGATGCAACCCTAGGTGGATGATAGTAGTGACTAGTTCTTGGTCCCTCATTATGGTCTCATAAATTTATATTCATATGGTTCTCTTATTCTAATTTCATAAATTCTAATTTCGTAACTAACCCCGAAAAGGTTGACCACCAAAAAGATATAAAGATCAAATGACTAGAAAGAGCCCAAAAAGTTGTGGGATAGTGCAAAAAGGCTCAGGGCACCTGAAATGGGACCAGGGTGCCCATTGGTGCCCTAGTCAAGGCTAAAAAGAAAGAGGATACCAAAAAAAGACTCGAAATGTGTACAGTGAAGGTAGGGAATGGCGACAAAAATCAAATAGAAATGACCTAGAGAGATGGGTTAACTAGTACTTTCTTCACTCAAAAACCATATGAATAGTAGTATGAGACAGAGACTAAATATTATCCAAAGTGCGTGATTTAGTGTCTACATAGACAAAAAATTGTAATGTGAAAATTGATGTATAATGATTTTACTTGACATATTATCCTTTTAGATTAAAGAGTAAAGACTATTTATTTATTTTTAATTAATTGAATACACACAATGTGGATGAACATTCGAACTTAAAAAAATAAAATTAATTGACCAATGTAAATATTATTAGCTATTTAAGACATGTATTCTAGGAAATTTTTGTCAACTTATGACATTATATTTGATAGGTTGTTGATGTTAAAGAAGTGATTTTGGGAGCGAGTTGAATGCTGAGAGTTGAGTTTGAAATGCAGACTGCTAAAAGATACTTCTTTTTCACTTATCAATATAACACAGATAAACATGAAACATGTCAATGAAGCCACTCCTCTTGATATTTTTAGTAATGAAAACTATCAGGCATAGGTAGTTGTGCTTTTTCATTGTGGCATTTTCTTCAATAGCTGATAAAAACACCATTTCATCCAAGCTCTGGGTCTTCCAATCTAAGTACTTGATCATTAAACCCTAGTTCCCCTCCTTTAACCCACTCACTGAGTCATTCTTATGAAAACCTATTTGGATCAGGATATCCCATTTACCCCTCCAATTTTGGAGTCACGAATGTCTGATATCTATTGGAAATACCTTGGGAACTATACTTTATATAGATATCAAACCTTAGATTACACCCATACTACCTATGCCCAGATCTTGGTGGAACTTGACATTGCTAAAAGCCTTCCTACAACCATTGATCTTAGAGTGCAAAACAAAACTTGGTCACAACCTTTAGATTATGAAGGCCTACCATTTCGGTGTAGAAGGTGTTTCTGTTTAGGTCACACCTCTATCGATTGTGGGATGGAAAGCCAACATGAGAAATGTAACTGGTGGAAAGACACCCTCCCAAAACACTTGGTTTTCGGTGCAAAAGAGGATCTAGACTCAAATGTAGATACAAAATTTGAATCTAATTATGTCCCGGAAACCCCTTTATCTTGAATTCCAATTGTGGGTAGCAAGTAAAATGCAAAAGATTTATCTCATTCAGTTGTTGACAGTAAGGAAAACACAAAATATTTATCCCAGGTTAACAACATTGTTGTCCTAGTTCGAATCAATGTGAATAAGGAAAATACTCCTCCTTTATCTAACCCTCCAATCGTGGAGGCTTCATCAGGTTGGGTAATGGTCTGTGAAAAGAAAAAAATATTTCTAAGAATGCCACTTCTCTGCCTATATGATTTTCTTCTTTATTGTTGGTCGGCTATTCTATAATGATTCATTTTTCTTTTCCAGGTAGTACCTTACTTTTCTACAATGGTAATGTTGTGTTGTTGCAGATTGGTCAATGTACATCAACTGTTTCTATGCTGATAAGTTGTTGGTTGTTGGTACTTTTCTGAGCAAACTAGTTTCTATTTTTGGGTATTCATGTTCTATCTATATTTTGATCATTTTGTTATGATTTAATTGTAAAATCTAGCTTTTAAGCCTTCTTGTATAAGGGTATAGTCCCTTTTAAAAAACTATTTGCCAATAATTAATTTTTTTTTATAACAAGTCCTATACATGGCTTGTACATGAAAAAAAACCAAATTAGTGCATTGTTATTTTACTATATAACAACTTCACTCCATAATATTAATGTTATAATAACTTAATGAAGCACTAATATTCTATCAGTCCTGTGTAAAAAATTATTATTACCACCTAAATACAACAAATTTCCTGAAATTCTTGAGTGGCTACAATTTAGGGATAGGCTTTCCAACACTAGAAAGTAGCGGGGGACATAAAAAAATTATCTACTTAAAAAATTTAGACATTTTTTTCTACTAATATGGCATCAATGTTTGATCTTCCCTCCCAATTTTCCTTCTAATAGTTTTTTCTAGGATTCATAGGACCGTGCCTTTTGTATTTCTAAAGTTTCTCATTTTGACTCTATAGAGAAAATAAAAATTCATAGGACCGTATTATTGCTTACGTATCCTATTTTTTCTCTACAAAACTTGTTGAAAGAGTTTAGATTTTCCCTTGCATAGGATAATAGTGTAAGGCCCCACCTTATTGGAACAAACCATTTAGAGCCATTTGGGACTAGTTATTAATCATCATACTTTGAACAAGGATCGTTACTAGGAACACATTGGATTAAAATCAAAACATAAGATATAATCAAGAGAGAGGGTTTGTGTATCATGTTGTTTTTATAGTTTGAGGTGATTCTTAATATTATCAATAATCATAATTCATGTGCTGGTTTTGCATGTTGATATGATCCAACTATAAAAAATTAAAATACATGATATGAGCTTGTTGAAAATATAAGGTAAAGGCATTCCCATAGTACAATTGTTTGCATCGATTTTTCCAAAATTTGAAGAGTGAGATTAGCACATTAATGTTCCATGTGACAGAGAGGGGATGGGAAAAGTAGACCAGAGAGGGTTTTTTTTAATTGAAAAAAATTGGAAATAAATGAGGAGAGAAGAGAGGACCACAAATGTGAAGAGGAAGCATAGTACCATAAAAGATAAGGAACGATTTCAGGAGTAGGATAAAAAGGGAAATTACTTATAGAAAAGCCAAGTTTGGAAAATGTGTGATCAACAAGAAAATTTTTATGGAAGAAATTACAACCCAATCACTGGCATGTGGTTTCAACATGGAACTACCAAATACTATAAGCCACATGTTACTAATTAGATTTGGGGAATGACATTCGATTTCACCTAATTTGGAGAATCCAAATCTAATATTGGGAGTAGTTTTGAAGAGAACCAAGGAGCTAATAAATTTACACATGATAGATTCATGATGGTGCAAATCACATGATGCTCTTTTACATTTATTGAAATATGCATTGGGGTTATGTAGAGCTCAATGTTATAACCAATGGAGGTTGATTTCAAAAGGCTAGTTAAATTGACACAAACCTAATGCATGTGGTAAGCTTGTAATGACAATGCACATAAAATTTACACTCTTAAGTAAATACAATGTGTCCAAAAGGATGATAGGCAATGCCAAAGAGAGAAACATGCCTTGTTGAAGCTTAAATTTGATCAAAGCATAAGGCCAAGACTCAGATCAGGTGTATGGGAATGGAGACATAATTTTTTCCATGTTGGTGAAATAATTTTTCATAAGGGTAAATTAGTGATTTTTCACCAATGATCTAGGACTACGTCCCTCCTCTTGGGAATGGGGAGGCTCCCATTTATTGAATGTGAAAAAATTAAAATCTATGGTGGTTGTTAGGATGGATATCACACAGGGATACTCCACTAAACTTGTGGAAAATTTATTGTACTTGGTATAAGGAATGAACTTACTTAGAGAAAAGGTAAAGGGGAGGAAGGAATGTAGTAAGGGAAGGTTGAGTTTTTGAATAAGAACTTACAGATTTTGTAAGTATTAACCAAAATAGGTTCACACTCAACAAGAAGAATAGAAATGTGTAAACAATAGTAAGATTAACAAACCATAAACACAAAATTCCATTGATTCATTTCTTAAAGATACAAAGTTCCTTTTTGGTTATTCAAGATTACAATGCTCACAAAGTTGAAGATAGGAAGTAGAGGAAACATAGACAAGGAAATAAAAGAAAATATTCCTTTTCTTGTAGTAAGAAAGCAACAACTATCAACCCTTTGGAATAGAGAAGCTATACCAATATATAACTTTACAAAATGCCTCTTCCTCTCCCTGCAACATAAATTTTCACATTTCCTTTATTTATTCCTTTAATTTGTTAAGCTTTTTCAGTTATTCCAAATAATTGAAAATGACCAAAAACATTAGTTAGATGCTAGTTTAATTTTATTTTCTTAGAATTTTAAATATGTGAAAGAACAAAAAGAGAAGTTTAAATAGTTTATTTATTTCATTGAATGATTAATTATAAGTGAGTTTGAAAAATAAAATAAATTGTATTTATTAAATTTAATTTATTTAAATGTACCTTTTAGTTGTTCATTTATTGTTAGATCTTAATTTAGATTAGAAATAAAAACTAAAACAATAAACATCACTATTAGGAATTCACGCTACCTGATCTTAGCCTTTAAATCTCCTTTATCCCTTTCATATTCCCATTATTTCTCATAAGTTGATTCCCACACAACCATTCATGGCTCAAATGAACCTTGTAGAAGAATATTTGAACCCATTATTAATCCATGAGGTGACTACTATCATGGATACATAGACTCAGGACTATGTGCATCGTTCTTTATCTCTACTCCCTTACCTCCATTGATTGTTAGTCATCTTGAAGTTTTAAATGAATAATTATCCATAGTTGAGAGATTATAGTTTGACCAAGAAAGCCATCTTACATGTGTAAACCCTTAGTTATCATCATTCTACATCATTCATATTGTTGTAAGAACATCACTAGAGAAGATTACCTAGAGACAAATGAACGCTTCCCAAGGGTCACATTGGAGCTCAAAATTACACCTATCCCAGATCAGGGTGAACTAGGGCTTTGAGGCAACATGCAACTGTCTCCAAGTTGTGGGACTTGCACTTGAGACAGATCTCCAAAGAATGCCGACTTCCTCTACCTATTTCTACTGCTAAACCTGCTCCTAGGAAGGGAAATGTAGCTACCTATCACTACTCTATGATTCCAAGGGAATAGGGTGAGAAGGAGATGCATGAAAGGAAAAAATGGACTAAGGGGAGGTGATAACACCAGAAAGAGGGGGATGAATACTCTCAACTGAGTGAAAATGAGGGAAAACACACATAGGGAGGGCAGGAAAATGTGCCACAGTCTGAAACAACACTCACTCACTTGCTTTCATGGAACAAAAAAATAAAATGTAAGAGACATAAAATATGCATAGCAAATTAAAAATGCAAAAGAAGGCAATAAGATGTAGTAAAATTAAAACTAGGGAAAAGAATAACCACACAATACAACTTTTATTGCTTCTAAGTGATGCATAATTGATTATAGAGATAAAAGAGGCAAGGATCTGCATGTAATGACTCATACATGAGTCTTGCAACTCAAAATGCCAAGGAACAATTATCTTAGCAAACTAAGCAGGTCTAACCCTTTACAATGAGCAATGTTCATGAATATACATAAGAAGGAGAGTAGAGGAGGGAAAATGAGAGGGAAACTTAGATTTTGAAATCCAACCACAAACAACCAACAATAAATACATGATAAAGTTCTTGTAGCACTGTCAGATCCACCTCACCATGTCATCTTAGCTTGTAGAAGAGGAAAAACGGAAAGATCTAATCAAATTTGGGTGGTTAAGTCGATTGAATCTATGCATTAATGACATGATATGTGTTTCCCTATTTTTTGACCCACTAAATCCCATTAAAATCTGATTTTGAATAGCTTTGAGTTTAGCCCATGTCAACATATTTCTAACAAGACCAAGACCACATGAATTTGAGCTCTATAGTAGAAGTTATGGTGATTTGAAGATGTGCAGTACAAGTTGAACACATAAGACATGTGTCAAGATCCGTTCGGTTGAAATATTTAGCTGACTATCTATCTATTTTATCTTTTCTGCCACGTGTTAGGCATTCATTCACCATAAGGAGTCGATGCACATTTGGAATGTTCTAATATGTTATGTGTTGTGTACTTATGTGACAAGTTGATACGTGGCACACAATGACTGACACATAAGGTTGTACTTGGTGTGTGTGTGCAAGAGAAATAGGCTCAAGAAAGAGGAATACATAAGTTTGTGAGTGCACACAAGAGGGTGCATGGGGAGTGAGAAAAAAGGTGCATATCTGCAAAGGTATTTAAGTATGCAAGGAAGAAAGGAAAAGCGAACAAGACAAGGATGCACAAAAAATTATATGGGGGAAAGAGCATGAGAAAATATATAGAAGGAGAATGACTATGCATGAAAGGATGCATGGAACTTAGGAAGGAAGGCATACTTAAAAGAAAACATACCAGGGACTTAACAAAATATAATGCAAAGTCAACAGGTGCACACAAGAGGAATGCATAGAGATCGAGGAAAGAGGGTGAATGTGTGCAAAGGAGAAATGGAAGGAGATAAAAGTATAAAAGAGAAGGGGTGGAAGCACATGATAAAAATTGAGGATAAGAAAAATCACAAGGAAGAAGCAGGAAGGGCACGTGAGGGTGCATGTTAAGAACTACAACCATGTATATGTGTAAAAATATAAAGCCAAGAGTGCACACAACCTAAAACTTAATGTGAGAGCTAGAATGAAATGTCAAGTTATCAAAATAACCAGGGTGGTTATTTTGGAAAATTTTTGGTGACTTTTGGGTCCCTTTTTATGCTAGATGAAAGAGAATAGTAGCCTTAGAAGCATCCATTGGGTATGGAGTCTATCTACAAACATGAAAATTTGATCTGTAACTTGAAGAACACCCAAGAAGTCACTTGAAAACATTTTTTGGACTCTAAATAGAATTGCTACAAAACTATTGGGAAGTGCCAACAAGCTATAACAATCTCTTTAAACTTGCGAGTACAAGGAATGACATCTGAAAGAAACAAAATAGTGCATTTAATAGTGCATGAAAGAAAATAACTATATACAAGCAAGACAATGCACACAAAGCACACTTAGAGGAATGAAACTACTTTAATATGTACATGATGTTAATTTAACAATAATTGGATTTATGCTAATCCGTAGATAATTTAGAGTCACATATGATAAATAAATTCTATAACACAAATTTGACACAAGTAATAAGCTAATGTAAATTTAAACCCTAAGTGCAAGTGAGGGAATATAAGACTTAGTTGATTTCACAATAGACCCCGAAGTGTTCTAGATTGGAAGATTGATGAACAAGAGGAGTAAACTGTTGCAACTATGCCTGATAAATTCTAGAATTGTTGGATGAGCCTAGACTAGGGTGCTTGGATTGGGGCGAGGGAACTTAGGAACTATAGACCCCTTTTGGATGCCTGTGAATGCGCGGGAGCTTGAGAAATGATTCTTCTTGTGTCATAAAGGAGTCATTAAACTCCATTTTTGGTCACCTGTATGTCAATGAATGATCTCAGAGTTCACCTATAACCTGTAAAACAAATGATCTCCTAGAAAACCCCAAACTACATAAAATCTTAAAAAAGAAAGATGAAAATGGGGAGTTAGATTGAACCTGACAGTCACCCAAAAGAGTGAACTTATGACCAAACACTGCACTACCTCTTAGACTCCATGTAGTTCTTGTGTGTGTGTAGAAATCATGCCCTAGGAAGCTCTTTTGTAAGATGTACTTGATAGAGAGAAATAGCTAGATATACCAATGTAGATAGATGCGTGGATGAAAAAATCAACTTCCCATCCTATGCATGTATGCAAAAAATGTAGTCACTTGTCCCTTGAATGAGTGCTATATGAATGCCTTTTTTGCTCTTAGAATGCATTTGGATGCAACCTTAGGTGATGATACTAAATTCTTAGAGTTTTTCATTTATTATGGTCACATAGCTTTGTATTTATATGATTCACTTGTTTAAATTTTATAATTGATAGCTAAAAGGTTGACCCATAAGAAAACAAGATTTCCAAAAGATAAAAGAGGCCTAAAAGAGGTGAGGAAGATACAAATATGTTGGGGTGCCCAGAGGTGACGAGGGCACCTGGGCACTGGCGTCCTTGCTAGAAACTAGTGTCTATAGTCAATAAAGATAAAACAATGAACATCAAACCAGGTAGTGGGGTGTGCAAGACCAAATAGGAAAAAATAAAGACAAAAAAGATGCATGGATTGATGACAATTACTAGTTTCCTCGCTTAGGAATCATATGAATAGTAGTATGTGATTGGGACCTAGAAATGTACCCAAGTGCATGATTTTGTGTCTACATTTCCCCCACTTTATGTTGTTTAGTCAGTACTCAATAACATAAAGTAGATAAGAGATGCATACCTGATAACCATGTAGATCAATGGTGAAAGCGTGTCGAAGAGACAAGAAAAAACATGGAGT
Organism: Taxus chinensis; assembly: GCA_019776745.2. NCBI lineage: Eukaryota > Viridiplantae > Streptophyta > Pinopsida > Cupressales > Taxaceae > Taxus > Taxus chinensis. Next base: position 584,907,753 of record CM034151.1, on the reverse strand, counting down.
GATAAAAAAATGAAGCGTGGAAGCTAAGGAAGAAGAAGTGACCCTAGGGGTGGAAGCGTATGAGTTGTGTCATGGTTGTACCACATTGTACTTATTGTCATTATGTTTGCTTAATGAAGGGCTTATTCTTGCTGCGTATTAAGGAAAGAACTCACCAAATAAGAGTGAAAGAGTAGTCAAAGTCATGTGTTATGAAAACTCTGTAAAAGTATGTAAAAGTATGTGAAAATGTGAAAAAATAGTAAAAGGAATGGGTGCACCTGATCCATTATGAGTGAAAAGGATAGAAAGTGTTCCTGAACCATTGTAAAAGAGTGATTTTTTTTGGCTATCTCACACCAAGAACAAGTGATTTTAAGTGATCTCACACTAAGAACAAGTTTTTTGGGTGATCTCACACCATGACGGAAGAGTGTTGGGGAGAAAGGTCTAGTGTTATTCTCTATCCTTGACTGCTTCCTAAATTTATACACCACTATAGATGGTGTGATATTACTTTTTTCAATGTTGTTCCATCTAGTTTGATCCAAGTAGAAAAACAAGATAGAATTCATTCTAATTGTTGGAGGTCTGTGCATGTACTATGAAAACAATTATGTAAACTACTAAAAATTGTGTTGATATGAGAAAGTGACTATAACTGCCCCTGGTCATAGGAACCCAGGAAAGGTCAGGAGTGCCCAGGTGCTAGTGTCTGTATCTAGGCACTAGTTTCTATGTCCTGAACTAAGGATCCAAGTCAATTTCTAGGCCATTATGTGACTGTAACATCTATTCTGTTCCTGTATTGTGTAGGCCTATATTGAAATTGCCCTGAGTTGTTATATAGGGTGACTGATTCACCCAATGTATGCCCCCTTGTTTGGGGTGCACGCAACATCACTAGGATAATGTCACCCAAAAGGAGGAATTGATGTTGATATGAACTTGATACCCTATAGGGGGAGGGAATGTGCATGGTAGAAACCAAGGCACATGAAAACAATATGTCTAGAAACATGAGTTAGTATAAAAAGTGACAAAAAAGCTATATATGACAATGTAAACAAGCAATAGTATAGACAAAGTAGACCAAAAAAAGTGGGTTTCAAACATGGGACATCACTCACAATATCGCAAGATAATCAAGGCCAAAGTGGCCAAAAGCATACAATGTACATACAAGATAGAGGGCATAGCCCACAAATAATGACATACAATAGGAGACAAGAATAAGTAAAGTATCAGATAGCCATAGTGGCAAATAGTTCATGCAAAGAAAATGGTGCACATGATGTATTTGTTAACATGTTAGGAAGATAAAAAGTATGTCAAGACGTGTATATATTGATAGAGTAGTGTTCTATTAATAATAAGAAGTATTATAAAATGAAACAATAACACTTGTAATTTGTAAGAAAGTAGATGCCCCTAGGAGCTTTAGTGGGACTGGTAAGAGGTACAATGCCAAACATCAATACTGCATGTAAAGATATGTAAGAAATTATGCATTCACAACTAGAGAAAAACTGAATGCACATGTGTATTTGTAGATAGATAATGACATATGAAGTATCTTCCTAGCATGTGAAATAAAGTGTACATGTAACTAGCATAAACAAACAAGAATATGTGTAACCAAGATATGCAATATGCTATGAATGAGTGAGATGGAATGATATGTAATGTGATTTTGATAGGAGCAGCATTCCCCCCAAGCGAATGCGTATGAGTATCAGATAAGGCTCATTCATAAAATGCCCCTCAACAATCAAGAGTGAACCATAGAAAAAGAGTACATCATCAGGAGATGGTTTGAAAATGTGCGCTAGATAGATAGATCATGAAGCATAGAGCGCGAACCATGGAACTAGAGTTCGTCATAGGGAAGTATGATGTGTGAAAATCAAATGCTAGAATGATGAGGCATGAAACATAGAGGGTGAAATGTGTAGTGTGTGAGGTTCATGTATGTAGTATGCCCTCAACATTCAAGTATGAACCTTAACACAAGAGTGCATCATAGGGTAATGAAGATATAAGTGTACCAAGATGTGTAAGATGCATGAGAAAGTCTAGATGCTAAGCACATAACATAGTGCTAGAAATGAGAGACACCTAACAATGCTAGGAGGGGGGAGTAAAGATGATGTCCCCAAGTGTACAATGTGACAAAGAATCAAGTAACATCATCTAAGAGATCATAATTGTCATGGTCAAAGCCAAATGGAGATGCATTAGAGAATTAGTAAGAAATAATACGTAGTTGATCATATAAGGATCTATTGTGACATAAAGTATTCATGCCCATTGTGTATTCCTCATAAGTGAAAGGTGGTAGTGGACATCCATGTGCATACAAATGTGTAAGATTTTGTGTATAACTAAGAAATGAATCATTGCAAATAGAAACGTGTCTAAAAGGCATGGGAAATGTGATGTTAATATGATTGGGGTCCAGAGTGCTTCCAATGTAGTCAAGACAAGATTGCCTAAAAGTAAATGGAGAAGTGTGAGGAGTGCATGCGACAAAGATAAATAGATGGAATATGTGGAGGCCATAAATAATCTTAATATGAACATATCCATGATATAGACGAGGATAATGAGATGGAGGGAGGAGATCTTCTAGTGTGAATCCTATCATATATGAAAACAATGTTAGAGAAAGTGGGATCAAATGGAATGTGTGGCCAATAAAAATTATTCATGAAGAGAGTGCATGTGAAAGGAAGAAGCGTAGATGTCGATTCCTTATGAGAAGATCAGGAAAGTGGTATGACATCCAATGTATGGAAAAAACCCCCGAAAAAGTACCATAACATTAGTAGAAGGAGGGGGTGAGGATGAAGTGGATGGGAGGGCGTCGAATGCATAAATAGTTCCTTCAAGTGGAGGCAAATTAACAGGATAGTCTGTAGGTTTTTGGTCATCAATATGATGCATGTAAGTAGCATAATTTGGAGTAGGTAATGTACTGGTTGAGTCTAGGTAGAAATATTTGAATGGGTCATGATAAATGACTATGACATATTCAAATCCTTCATGTAAGAATTTAACACACTAGTGAACTGTAGAAGGCACTTCTTGTATGGTGTGAAGCCATGGCCTACTAAGTAATAAAATGTACCAAACTGGGAAATCGATAACAAAAAATACCGAAATAATAGTTTTTGGTCCCGTTGTGATAGGTAAAATACTAATGCCTATGCACAGATGCGTAGAAGATTCATATGCACAAAGATAAATGGATGATGAGCTAACATTAACTGAGGAAAGGATGATATTATGAATGATTGATAAGTAAAAAGATTGAGCTCAAATTTGTTATCGATTATTGTTCACTTAATACCCATGTGATAAATGTGAGCTAATATATATAGGGGTGGATCATTGTCATAAATAGAAAGATTGTCAACTATATCAAATGGAAATTTAAGTTCTTGAGAAAATGCATCTATAAATGACTAATATACTATGTCCAGATGAGTAGTAGAAGGAATGTGAGTATTAACCAAGAGAGAAATGATTTTAGCTCTATAATCAGGATTGGCTAACAAGAAATCATGAATGGAGATATACATGATGAGATGAGGACTAAAGCATGTTAAAATGAGATGGGTTCACCAAATGATTCAACAAAAAATGGAATTAAGTTAAACTCTATATCTTTTAGAGTCATATATGATAAATAAATGTTACAACACAGATTCAATGCAAGTAATAAGCTAATAAAAATTAAAACCCTAAGTGTAAGAGAGGGAATAAAAGACTTAACTGATTTTGTAATAGATCCCAAAGTGTTCTAGAATGGAAGAATGATGAACAAGATGAGAAAACTATCGCAACTATGCCTGATAAATTTTGGAATTGCTAAATGATCTTGAACTAGGGCACTTGGATTGGGGCAAGGGAACCTAGGCACTAGAGACCCCTTCTGAGTGCCTATGACTATGCAAGAGCTCGAAAAATTATTCTTCTTGTGTCGCAAGGTAGTCACTAAACTTCATTGTTGGTCACCTGTATGTCGATGAATGATAGAAAAGTTCACATATAACTTGCAAAACAAATGATATCTCGCAAAACCCCAAACTACATCAAATCCTAAAAAATAAAGATGTAAAGGAGGAGTTGGAATGACCTTGATGGTCATCTGACAGATTGAACTTATGATTGAGAATTGCACTACATCTTAGACTCCATGTAGTTCTTGTGTGTGTAGAAATGTGCCCTAGGAAGATCTTATGCAAGATGCACCTGATAATGAGCAATAATTAGATGTACCAATGTATATAGATGTGTGGATGGAAAAATAAACTTCCCCTCCTATACATGTATGAAAAAATGCAATCCCTTGTCCCTTGAATAAGTGCTAGATGAATGCCTTTTGTGCTCTTAGAATTCCTTTGGATGCAACCTTAGGTGATGATAATAGATGCTTAGAGATTGGTCATTTATTATGGTCACATAACTTTTTATTTATATGATTCCCTTGTTTGAATTTTGTAATTGAAAACTAAAAGGCTAACCCATAAGAAATCAAGATTCCCAAAAGATAAAAGAGGCCTAAAAGAGGTGAGTAATATACAAAGAGGTTGGGGGCACCTGATTAAGTTAAATATGGAAATATATATGCCTAATTTGATTGCTATTGCAGGTACAAAAATTATCCCTAACAAACTAAACCAAAATATATAAAAATCTAAGTGCAAAGAAGAGGTAAGATGACTTAGATATTTCACAATTATTCTTGGACTATGCCATAGTGCTGACCGGGTGAATATAGAGGGAGAAGTGTCATAAAAAACCTTAGAAAAGTGTGTGAGTTGATGATCTTCCTGGACTGGAGCACCTAGAGAGGGACATGGGCACCTATGGGCATGCTAGGGCTATTTCTGGGTGCATGTGTATGTGCAAATTCTCAAAAAACTTCCTTTGAGTGGTCACAAGTTATTCACTATTGATTTCCTTTTGTCTCTATGAGGTTGCACATTTATCTCCGAAGTTGCTGGAAACTTCCAATGAAATAATGACCTGCAAAACCCTTAAAGCGACATCAAATCCTAAAAAATAAATATGCAGAATGAGGGGTTAGACTATCCTTAACTATCACAATAGTGATCTTACGACTAAGTACTGCACTACATCTCAGACCCAATGTAGTTCTATGTGTTTGTGTGTGTGCAATTGTGCCTTAGGTGGATCTTGTGCGTGTCTTGATAGTGAACAAGTAAGTTATATGTAAAGAAAGGTAATAGATGTGTGTATGGAATAGAATGAACTCCCCTCCTCTGAAGTGTATGCAAAATAATGTAGTCCCTTGCCCTCAAATGGATATTAGAAAGGATGCTTTGATGCTCTTGAATAGCCTTTAGATGTAACCTTAGATAGAGATAGCTAATGCGTAGTGCTTAGTTCTTTATTACGATCACATAAATTTATATTTATATGATTCATTTGCTTGAATTTTGTAATTAACCCTAAAAAGGATGACTACCAAAAAGATAAGATGATCAAATGGATAGAAAGGACCGAAAAGATGTGAATAAAGTACAAAGGGGTTAGGGGTTCCTAGAGGGGAGGAGGGCGCCTGACGCTAGCATCTTGGATGGCTGCTAGTGTCTAGGATTATAAATGTTGACGTGTGTAAGTAAGGGTGTAAGAAAAATGTGGAAATAGAAAGAAAAAAGGCAGCCAAAGACAAGGGTTAATTCGTAATTTTCTTACTTAGGAATCATATGAATAGTAGTATGCAATCAAGACTAGATAATTACCATACGTGCGTGATTTTGTGTCTATAGTGCCCAGAGTGGATGAGGGCATCTGGACACTGGTGTCCTGGCTAGGTGCTGGTGTCTAGAGTCAATAAAGATCAAACTAGGCAGTGGGGTGTGCAATACTAAGGAGGAAATAAGAAAGAAATAAAAGATGCCAACCATTGACTGGGATCAATAGTGTATCTCCATCAAGATGAGACAACTCAAAAGAGTTAGCCTCTTTACAAGAACTAATGATATATGGGCCACTCTAAAGTGCATCAAAATTTGAATGACACCCTAGTTTGGCTCTGTCAGCATCCCATTTCAATACCATATCACCCAATTTGAAATCTTGAGATCTAGCCCTTTTATTAAACCAACACTTTTTTTTATTACTAACACTACTCTAACTTGATCATGATAGAGTTTCTTATTTCTTTAAGTTCAACCAACTCTGCTATTGTAATTTCTCTTTGGTCTGCACCCTCAAATTCCAACTGTTGGGATAGTTCTAATGAAGGCAACTTAAGTGATAAAGGAAGTCTAGATTCTTTACCATAAACCATTTTATAAGGTGAAATACCTATCACCTTCTTTGTCATGATTCTTTTTATCCAGAGTGCACGTGAGACCTTTGTGTGCCACTACCTCTGGTTGATGTCTATTTTCTACTTCATGATAATGATCAAGTTCTTGTTAGTAGATTCTGACAAGTCATTACTATGAGGGTAGTAGTTGGAATAAGTCATCAAGTAAATTCCAAGGCTAAGAGACCAATAAAAAAAATTGTAACAAGGAAGGATTTTACATTATCAGAGGTAATGGTTTGAGGAATGTCAAACCTTATTATAATACCTTTAAGAACATCAAGGATGACTAAATCAATTGATTATTTAAGTGTGACATCTTCTATCCATTTTATGAAATAATCCATAGTTGTCAACACCCACTTATGACCAACGCTTGAAGGAGGGTTAATCATGCCTATGAAGTCCATACCCCATTATACAAAAGGTTGATTCACTTGGATTGGGCAGAGGGGAAGTGCAACAAATTTCTACTTACCTATAAAGAAAGCACATTTTTTGTATTTCATGACCCACTTGGGCACATCCATGAATAGGATGGGCCAAATGTATCATGCCTTAATGATCTTCTTCATTGTTGCTTTGACAAAGAAGATTCCACTAGAGAATCCATCATGAAAGTATGCTAACAATTTATAAACCTTCGCTCCATCAACAAACTTGAGAAACACACCATTAATGTTTTTTTGAAGAGAATACCATTAATGAGTGTGTAGGGAATATGTTGTAACCTTCGTTGTCTTCTCTGTGCTTTGTTCAAACTAGGAGGGTATGCACCAGAAGAAAGAAATATTTCCATATCCTGCATCTAGTTATATACCAGGATCTATATTATGATCAAATTTAGTTCACGAGAGCTACTCTTCTAAAAACAATGAGGTTTCTTGATTAATCTATGTATACTCAACAAGTTTCTTACAAAGAACATTTCCTATAGCAATCTTAGTGGCTTTGATAGTCACATCATATCCCATGATTTTTATCACCCATCTAGCTCTCTTCTCACTAATTTATGCTCCCTTGATGAAGTACCTCACACTGAAGTGTGAAACTAACACCTTGAAATGATTTATAACAAGCATACCCTTGAATTTATCAAGAGCACACATGATGGTGAAGACATTTTTCTTTGTGTGACTGTATTTCAATTCATAATCCTTCAGTGTTTGAATACAGAAAAATTGGTTGTTTTAGTGCTTTTTCATTTTCTTGAGTCAAAACAACAAAAATACTCGCATCAGCTCCATATGCATAAAGGATAAAATATTTGGAGAAATATGGATTGATGAGTGTTGGGGCACAAGTAATCTCCTTCTTGATTTTGTTGAAGCTTTATTTTCCTTCTTCTGTTCACTTAAAGACTATGTCTTTCTTGAGCATGCGGGTGATGGGCCAGAACAATCTTGCAAAGCTAGGAATGAACCTCCTAAAAAAATTGATCATTCCTAGGAATGATTACATGGACTTCTTGTGTGCTGACAAAGACAGAGAGAGGATGGCTGAAACACGTTCAAGATCAATGAAAATACCATCCTTAGAAACCACATGGCCCAAAAGATTTCCTTACACAATAATAAAGTACACTTCTTGGGGTTGATAGATAAAAAAAATTCTCTGCATATCTCAAAGACTCTCTCCAAAATTATCGTGTGATTTTCATTTTGCTTTAAAAAGACAGTTATGTCATATAGGTAAACTAGGATACACTCATTGACATATCCTTTGAAGGCAATGTCCATGGCTCTTTGAAATGTTACACATGCATTTGAATAGAAAAAATGCATCTTCTTATATGCATATGTTCCCCATTTGGTTGTAAATGTTATTTTTAATTTATCCTCTTCCTTGACCATGATTTAATTGAAACCAAATTACCCATCCGGCATGGAAAACCTTTGCACTCTAGCCGTAGTCTGTAAAATATTCCCCATAGAAGAAAAAGGATATTGATCCTTCAAAGATGTCTTATTCAAATCCATGAAATCAACACACAATCTAATTTCACCATTCATTTTGTGCATTGGAATAAGGTTTACTACCCAGGTAGAGTACTTGATGGGAAGTATAATATTTTACTCATTGAGTTTGGATAACTCCTTCTTCATAAGGGGATCTATCTTAGGATTGACAAGCCTTTTCATTTGTCTGATGGGATTGATACTAGTATCAAGGAAAATTGAGTGTTGAGAAACACTTGGATTAAATCCTTAAAAGTATTCATATTCCAATGAGAAGATGTCACTGTATTTCTAGTACAGAGAAATGAAGACCTTTTTTTCATCTTGCGCATAGTCTTTGCCAGGTAGAAATTCTTTTCTATGTGTAATAAGGATTGGGGTGTAGTCTTATTGCATAACATGTATATACTTTTCTTCACCCTTGAACTCATCATCATGGTTGAATATCTTCTCTAAGGTGACCGATGACGGTTTAGATGTGATTGATGATGGTTTGGGGTGGATAATGATAGAATGTCAAAATGGATGTCTAGACTCTCTCTGGTCTGCAAAGAGAGTTGGGAAGACGTGGTGGGATTATAGGTGGGGTATCAGTCTTGGGTAAGGTTTTGTGAGGTTTCTGGAGTGATAATATCAACTTAGTGAAAGTCTGTCAGAAGATACAGTAACCAACGTCGGTCTGGTGACCAATGTTAGTGAAGGGGAAACTAATGACAGTCAAGGTGATTGGTATCAGTAGGCACGGAATGGTGGAAATTAAATAAACTTGGTTTTGAGGGTTTCTTTGTGATTGTACAGAGAATGAAGGATGGTTGGGTTTATAAAAATGTTAGGAACGCTCAAGAATGTCTAAGAGTCGGGTATGGGGAGCTAAAAGGGATGTGGGTGCTTGGATTGATGGATTAAAAGGAAGGTGGGGATGGTAGAATGCAAGGGAGAATAGGATCTAATAAACAGAGGTAAAGAAACTACAATCTAAGTAAACATCAAATGATACAGATCAAAACATACTTACTTGTATTTACAGGCCTGGTTGGTGGAAGATAACAATGGTTGATATGTGAAAATGGTGGTTAGTACCACAGAAGTGCCTTCCAGAATGTTACCCGCGAATGCCAATACCTTCATATCAGTCTTGGTGCTAGCTAAGGGTGTTTGGATGTGCGAGAGGGATTTAGTTTGTGTTTTCATGTAGATATCTCTCTCTAAAAATTGAAAATGCCAACCTCTAGAACAAGGTTTCCAAAATGAATATATGGTAACCGATGACGATTAGGTGACCATCATCAGTTTAGGGTTAACCAACGTCGGTTACGATGGGAAATCCTAGGTTTGCCAAAATAATAGATCTTGGCTATCTTCAAGTCTACCCGTTGGTTCAAGTCTAAAATGGTATTTTACACTTAAATAAGCGAGCATGCTGTTAGGGAAAGAATAAGCATATGATTTTAGGGTTAGACTAAGTCTCAGTTGGTTAAGGTAAGTACGAATTGAGTCTTAGTTAAAAGAAACATGCTAAGAATAGGTCCATGATGAGGTGACTAGGTGATGTGGCTAGGTGAGGGTCTAAATTAATTGAATTAAAGTAATTAAATTAATAAATAAAGTTAAGATGGGCATTAATTTAATTGTAAGTAATTAAATTAATATAAATGTGGGGTAAAGGGGGCATGGTTTTATGAACATGATATGTTAACTACTCGAAAGGGGATCAAGGGGAGTGTGACCTAAATTTGGTGTCTACATTTACCCCTTTTTGTCACTTAGTTTGTATTGATAAGTGACACTGAAAAAAATAGGAAGTGGTTTCCTTAAATATAAGTGAGAGTGCCCTGAGTGTGGGTGAAGTTGATCCCCCTCAAACCAGGAACTGATGAGGTGTACGAAAAAATTAGTGAGTGGTTTGATAAATATGGAAGAGATGAAAAAGAAGGTAGGTGGGTATGGGTGTTAATATTGGCATGGTGGGTAAAAGGTAAAGGTCAAATAAGGTAACAGGTAGTGGGAAAGGGTCAAATTGGGTAATAGGTAATGGGCTAGGGTCAAATTGGATAATAGGTAATGAAAATTGAATGTATTCACACGTATAGACTACGACATGGTACCAGGTTTAAGAGCACGTAAAATCTATATCATCCAAGGTCAAAAGGTTTATCCAAACAAGGTTGAAGTGATTCGGGTAACCAGGGTATAGGATATGGTCTAGAAACACAATGTAGGTTAGGTGTAGGAATGTTTAGGTATGTTTCGGTACACTTAAGGTTTAGTCAGGATAAACTACACAAAAATAGGCAAGGTATGGTTGTTAGGATAAAACAACATAGATAACAACATCACAAGGTATAGCGAGTACACAAGTTCAACGATCACAAAAAGTAGGTTCAGGCTAGGGTATATAGATCAGGGCACGGGTAATACCAAGGTGTAGGTAAAATGATAAGTCCCTAAACACAATTAAGGAAATGTATGGGTATTGTGGGTTTGTGGGTAGGTAGAAATAAGGGTGGGTAAGGTCAAAGGGTATCTGACAATGATGATTTTGATCAAAATGGGTAAAATGGGGTTTAAATGATAATGATAGGTGATCGATACTAGTTAGGGTCTGAACAAAATTGGTTTAGTAGGGCATGACATGACTGACATCGGTCATGTCGATTTAGGGTTAAAAAAGGAAAAGTTCACTTTTTATAGAATCATTTGTCATTTACGATTTGTAGAAAACAACAAATGAGAACATGAGGGTTGGAAAATGATAGGACAAGGCTATGAGTTGAGTTGACAAGCCTTATAACGGGTGATTGGTAGTCAATTGATGGGTCCACATGATTGGTCCAAGTGATTTCATTCGTTTGGGGGTGAAGAGTTGATTTGGTCATGAAAGAGGTGGGAGAGGGGTCGGGTGGACCACTGACATAATGGCCAGATGTACCACCACGCAGATGGCACCGAGATGAGGTAGGATTCAATCCGGTTATGTCATTTGGTTAAAAGGATTGAAATTTTTAGGTTTAAAATATGGGTGGGATTTAAATTTGAAAATGTGGGTGAAAATGAAGGAAATGGTTGGTGATAAGGTCAAACATAGGGTAAATAGGATTAGGAATGAAGCTAGGATAAGTTTGGGTAGATTAGAGTAAGGATTTAGGTTGTTTTTAGGAATTTTTAATAGACTAGGGTGGGTTGTTGATTTGGATACTGCGATAGATACCGACGTCGGTCTAAGTTTGGCTGACATTGGTTGGATTTAGTTGGCATCAATTTGATGTTAGGTGACTAATACCAGTTAAATTGAACTGATGTCGGTTAAGGAAAACCGGTGATGGTTAGGGTGACTGGTGCCAGTTAGGGTGAATGAGAAATAGGGGTAAGAAAGATTAAGTTGGAAAAAAAAATAGGCAGAAAGGGGTAAATGCGGGGTATATGTACAGAGATGGGGGTAAATGCTAGCATTGGCGTAAAACATAGGTAAGTAGGTGAAATGTTGTTTAAAATGATGAGTCATGATTATAAAGGGGTAGTAGGTTGGTAAGGTAATTAGGCAAGTGAGGTGAGTAGGATTGATGTGGTTGGGTATGGTTTGGGGGGTTTAAGAGGTAAGTGAAGGTTGTTAGGTTATAACAATGTTGTGGTTTATTGGATGCAGGCCAGGGATCAGTTGCAGATGTGAGAAATAGTACCACCTCTGTTACTAGCGATATGTTCAAGTGTGACTGTGAAGGAGTGGAGGCACGTGATAGATGTTGGATTTATTGGGATCTGAAGCTATAGGCATGTAGCTCGAGATCCAAGTTTTATGGTCGCACTCATCGATAGATGGGATTCAGTGACCAATACCTTCCAATTTCTGATGGGTGAGATTATTGTCACCCTATAGGATGTATTTAAGGTCTTACGGATACCGATAGTTGGGGAGTCAGTTTATTCCATTACTTCAGAGGCATTAGAGGAGCTGATAGTGGCTGTTTTTGGAGAGGCAAAGGTTGAGTTGAGGTACCATAGTGTGAGCCTTAGCTATGAGGACATGTATGCAGTCAATCCTTAAGAGATGAGGTTGGTTGCTCTGATGATGGATGTGGTATGTAATTTTTCCTTGCTAGATGCGGAGGGTGGGAGATTCCCATGAGTATTGATGGGGGTTATCCTAGACATGATGGAGGAGCGGGTCCATTTTTCATGGCACCAACATTCTTGGTATAACTGTATAGAGAGATGTAGGCCTATGGGAGGCTGTGGTAGTTTATTTTGTGCTACACATTCCTTCTACATTGTTGGGCATATGAGCACATCATATGTGTGGATCCAATTGGTTTTCCCCAATATGATTGGTTTGGGGGTGGCTTGGTCAGCATTGGGTACATGCGATGGGTACATGTGATTGGTGAACAACATAGGGTGACGAGGGCCACACATGATGTGGCATATTATAAGTGAGTGCTAGAGGGGTTGTCTAGGGTCGATATTGTTTAGAGGCCGTATGTTGGATTTCCTTCATACATGCACATGAAAGAGGATTTGGAGGAGTTACTACTGCTCAGGTGGATAGAGGGGCATCGTGCCAGTGAGCATGATATGATACCTGTAGATAGGGTCAGATGGCGGTTTTGGATGCCACAAGATATGCCTCCATTATTCCCATAGTATAGGAGAGATGACGTGGAGAGACCTATGTCTCCACCACGATTGATGCTGCCGACAAGGGTAGGAGGAGCAGGTGGTGGATAGGGTGGATCGATGATGCCGAGGTGACTAATAAATACAATTAGTGGTGGGTGGCACAGCTACAAGTGGCACCACTAAGGCTAGGGGGAAGCTAGACTTAGCCACCATTACATTACAACAAGATACCATGTAGGGTTAGGTGGCTACCCTATAGACATAAATTACAGTATTACAGGGGCAAATCACATGGGTCAGAGGCACATAGTTACCACTTTACAGGTGCAAATGGTGGCCCTACATGCCCAAGTTACACAGGGACAGGTCCACCCACACAGGGTGGAGATAGAGATGGGGGATAGGTTTCCACCTTACAGGTGTAGGTAGTAGGTTTTGCAGCGCCAGTTGGCCACTGCACATGCTCAGGTTGTGGCCCTATAGGACTAGGTTATAGTGCAGGAACCACCACAGGCTTAGGGGACAGGGTCCAATATTACAAGCAGTAGTAACGAGATAGGGTCCCATGGTACAAGGAAGGAGGACAGGGTACACATAGACATAGGGTCCGAGGCCCGCCTTAGCAGGACAAATGTTTACAGGTTGTTGTGAGACCTATGACACCACCTCATATGGTGCAAATGGCGAGGTTTAGGGATGCCCTGAACGAGGCACGATTATTACCAGGATCATTTGATGACCATAGGGATAGACATACCCTCCTATGCTAAGTATAGGGCACAATGGGTACCGAGTGAGAGGACTAGCTCTTTCACTCATAGCTCAAAGAGTACAGGGGGCCGAGCGAGCCCAGAGACAGGGCTAGGGTCGAGGCTATAAGTTCATAGAAGGCCAGACCCAGCTGCAGGCTAAGGTGGATACTAGACCAATACCCATGCGAGGTGGAGAGATGTTAGCAGGGTGCCAGATAGGTATAGAGGATGAGACATATGAGACGGTGGATGTATATCAGATGGAGTGACGATTAGTCACCGTATATGATCGGTGTATCATTAGTTTTTGGTATATACCGGCCTATGTGTCGATGATAGTGAGGATGTATATGAGGTTTTGATATTTTTATCCTATACCGACCTGCATGTTGAAGATGGTGAGGATGTATCTGAGCATTTGGAGATACTTTGTATGTGATTTTGATCGGTGTATATTTATATTGATACACATACCTGCATTGCCATAGATGATGAGATTTATGGTAGGGATGATGTACTTTATGTTTTAATTTCCATTTTTATTTGTGTGTGGATGGAAACTAGGTGAATTAGGCATTGTGGAGGTGAGGTCACATAGGCATGATGTATTCTAGGTTAGTTGTGCATGGTTGAGTTTTAGGTCAGCTAGACATGGTTGAGTTTAAGTTAATTAGGCATGGTGGAGTCTAGGTAAGTTAGGCATGGTTGAATCAAGGGGAGTTAGGAATGGTTGAGTCAAGGTGAGTTATGCTATGGTTAAGTCTAGGTAAGTTAGACATGGTTGAGTTAGGTTAGTTAGGCATGATGGATTATAGGTAAGTTAGCATGGTGGAGTCAAGGGCAATTAGGCATAGTTGAGTCAAGGTGGGTTAGGCATGGTTGAGTCTAGGTAAGTTATGCATGGTTGAGTCAAGGGGAGTTAGGCATGGTCGAGTCAAGGTGAGTTAGGCATGGTTGAGTTAGGTCAGTTAGTCATGGTGGAGTCTAGGTAAGTTAGTCATGACTAATTGTGGTTTATGGTTTTAATTTAATTTCCAAGTTATTGGTAATCATGAGAAATAAATTATGGTTTATATGTATGTATGTGGTTTAAATTTCCAAATATTTGATATCATGGGAATGAAAAATGATAAATGGATGATATGATGGTGTGTTAAAAATGGTAGGTATGTATGTTTGTATGTTTTAATTTTCCAATTGTTGTATAAAATGGAAAACTCACTAAGGTAGAATGTGAATAGAAAAATGGGGGGAAAATTGGTTAGGGTAAAGAGTGGCTGAGCTAACCTCCAAGGGCCCCATGCCCTCGGAGTGCTACCTATATAGCCCCGGTGAAAAGGGGCCTCAAAGCTGCTGTAGTTCTCCTGTAAGCTAGGGAAGAATATGGTGAAGCAGAGGAATGGGTTGGTAAGTTTTAAGCATGATTGAGTCTAGGTCATTTAGGCATGGTTGGGTTGGGGTCATGTAGGTATGGTTGAGGTTAAGTCATTTAGGCATGAGTGATTTTAGGTTGATTTTAATGAAAGAGGAATCCCCAAAATGTAGGTGTCGATGGTCTAGTCTTTTATAGAAAAATCAACAAGTGATGAAGAAGGTGAATGGTAAGAGGTGTATAGGAAAATCTGTTGCATTTCATCCTTGTATGTTTCCGTCTAATTTATGTGAACCATAACAAGTCTACCATACCAAAGATGGGATTATGAATGTAAGACCCTAAAGGTGTTGTGTGATTGACTATTCTAAGGGGGAAGAAAGTCACATGATCACGGGATGTCACATTTGTGGCATGTACCTTGAGAAGGTAGGAAATTAAGTGTGAAAAGGCAATGAGGTGAAAATGGTTGGTTTTAGCGTAACCTAGTGCGAGACAGAAGGCCTACTTGGTAAGAGACCCAAGATCAAAATAGGAAAGTCCATGAAAAAAAGGTTATCTTTTTCTCTTTTTGGTTTTGTTTTTGATAGACTGATCGATGCAAGAGTCTATATGGAATGAGTATATTATCTCCTTGGGGTCTCATGAAGCTGATCAATACGAGAAAATTTTGAATATTTTATTTTATTTTTTGCGAGGATAGTCCTTTTTTTATGATAGACTATATGCAGTATGGCTAGTTTTGTATAGCTGTCCTTCGAGGGAGCAGTCTATATATAATGATGAGATAGAGAGAAGAGATGTCCCTTTTGAGGGAGTCATCTCGTTACTAGAATTTTTTACTCAAGGACTTGAATCCCATTTTTCTTTTGGACGTTTAAGTCAAGGAAAAGACTATAGAGGAAGATTATACTCTTGTTTAGAAGATAAAACCATAACACACAAAGGTTAACTATGAAAGAGATGGTTTCAAGTGATGAAAGACTATGGGATTCCATCTTGAAAAAGATGAAAAGTATCCATGAAAATCATGCCATAAGTAGAGCCGTGGAACTCATATTAAAGATAAGGTTGAAAGGTGACGAGTAATCACATGATTCTTGTTTATTCGTTGACCACAAAAATAGGTAAAATGGAAGGTGATTGGTGCTTAAGGGATGAGATTTTGATAGACAAGAGGTGATATAGGACTTAATTTAATAGTCTAAGGGTCTAAGATGCAAGGCATTGATGGGATCAGGTTTTGGTTTACCTTCGAGTGAAGATAAATGATAAGCACCTGATCCATAGGTATGAGTAACGATAGAGGCCCAAGCCAATTAGGAGAAATTTTTCCCTATTTAATTTTCTCCTCTTTGGTTACATGTTGATTTTCCTTAAGGATGAGGTCTCTCACATGGAAGTTTCACTCATGGAAATGTTTTTTATAGGCATGTTTGATAAGTTTTTGGTAGATTTGGAGATGATCAAGAGCATTAAGACGATGTTTGTATAATAACTCAAGTTGTACCAAATGGTCCTAGAGAAATTCATCATCGTTAAGCATCTCTTTGAGTGAAATACAAAGAGATGGAATCTGGACTTCGAGAGGTAGGAAAACCTCTGTACCATAGACCAGAGAAAAAGGTGTGGCCGTAGTTGAGGTACAAATGCTAGTACAGTAAGCCCATAAAGAAAAAGGAATGTGCATGTGCCAATCCTTTCCCGTATCGTCAACCACCTTCATAAGAATTTTGTTCAAGGTTTTGTTGGTTGATTTAGCATGGCCATTTATTTGTGGGTAGTAAGGTGAAGAAAAACTAAGTTGAATGCCAAAGGCATCACAAATTTTTCATAGGGTTTTTTTTGAATTGTTTTTTGTTATCAGTGATGAGGTGGTGAGGGACACCAAAGCGATGAATAATATGATGGTTGATGGAGTCACAAATTTTCTCACCTTTTGTAGAGATCAGGGGGATGGATTCTACCCATTTAGTGTAGTATTTAGTTTTGGTAATAATCCATTGATGGCATTGTGAATAATGAGGATTGATCTCTCTAACAAGATCTAAACCCCATTAAGAGAAAGGCCAAAGATCTTGTATGACTTGTAAGGCGTGATTGGGTGTGTGATGAAGATTAACATGTTGCTGGAATTTCACACAATGTTTGACATAGTCACAACAATCAAAGTTGAGGGGTAGGCCAATATATCCTAGGTGAAGGATGCATTTGGTGATAGCTAAGCTACTGAAATAACCCCAAAAAAATTCTGTCGTGAACTTCCTTATGGTGTAAGGGAATTTCAGAACTTGTAAGGAATTGTAAGAGGATATCGTCAAAGCCACATTTATAAAGAAGGCCACCCATGCTGACATAACGAGAGATACTTTTGAGAAAGGCACGTTTCCCATTATGAGTAAGGTTGGGAGGTAGAATTGACAAGGAAAGGTAGTCTGTAAACTACTCATACTAAAGGTCGCGTGGGTCAGGTGTAACGGTTTTGATGAGATTGACATCTCAAAATAGATAGGAAGGTGATTGCAGCCTTTGTACTATGAAAAATATTTTTGATTTGGAAGGTGAGGTAGGAATCTGAGAAGCAAGGAAGGCCATGGTATCCACAAATTTGTTAGTGGAACATGGAGTGGTTTGAAGCTCATAACAGTCAAAGGTAGTCAAAAGGATGTCCACATGATGTTTATACTTTTGAAGTATTTTGTTACGACATTGGTATATACCATTGACTTGATTTACAACCAGTTGAAAGTTTCCAATGATATGAAATCAATTTAACATCTAAGGCGATGACAATTTGGAGACTTGATACGAGTGCTTCATATTCGGTGATATTGTTAGTACAATCAAAATCTAGTTTGAAAAGATAAAGGCATAGGTTCACCATCAAGAGGAATGAAGATAACGCATGCACCACCCCCACATTGACATTTGGAACCATAAAAGAATAAGGTTATTTAGTAAATGGTATCATCCAAAGAGAGGGTAGCAATGGATTCATCCGGGAAATCAAAGTTAGAGGATTGATTTCCGGAGAGGGGTGCGTCTGCAAGTTGGTCAGTGATGGTTTGGCCCTTAATAGATTTTTGATAGATGAATTCAAGGTCAAGGTCTACAAGAAGCATGAGCCAATATACAACATGCTGATGTTGGTAGGGTTTGGCGTACATGTAATGTAAGGGGTAAGTATTGGTCACGAAAAAGGTTTTTTGGTTGAGTAGGTAATGTTGAAGTTTAGTGGTGACAAAAACTAAGGCTAAGAAGAGTTTTTTGGCATGGGTGTTTCTTGTTTCGTAGTCCAAAAGGGTATGGCTTATGTAATAAACCACTTGCTCTCTATGTTTTTCATCACAATGAGTGAGCATGACACCTAAGGAATGATCAGTAGCAGAAATGTATAGGTAAAAGGGTTAGTTATCTTTAGGAGGAATGAACACCAGTGGTTAGAGAAGGTATTGTTCTAAGGCATCAAAGTATTTGTGGCATTCATCATTCCATTTGAAGGAGACACCCTTTTTGAGGAGATGGTGAAATGGTTAGTAATAGTCAGAGAGATGCGAAATAAAATGACGAAAAGATTACCAAATTTTCTTCTTGCAAACTATGAATTTGGTGAAGGTTAGTAGGTGGAGGAATTTCAAGAATAGACTTGATTTTTATTGGATTGACCTCTATGCCACACAAAGAAATGATGGAAACAGGTTTTTGGTTTACCTCGATGAAGATAATGATAAGCACGATCCCTAGGTTGAGTTAACGTAGATGCCCAAGCCATTAGGAGAATTTTTCCCTATTTAATTTTCCTCCTCTTTGGTTACATGTTGATTTTCCTTAAGGATGAGGTCTCTCACATGGAAGTTTCACTCATGGAAATGTTTTCTTATAGGCATGTTTGATAAGTTTTTGGTAGATTTGGAGATGATCAAGAGCATTAAGACGATGTTTGTATAATAACTCAAGTTGTACCAAATGGTCCTAGAGAAATTCATCATCGTTAAGCATCTCTTTGAGTGAAATACAAAGAGATGGAATCTGGACTTCGAGAGGTAGGAAAACCTCTGTACCATAGACCAGAGAAAAAGGTGTGGCCGTAGTTGAGGTACAAATGCTAGTACAGTAAGCCCATAAAGAAAAAGGAATGTGCATGTGCCAATCCTTTCCCGTATCGTCAACCACCTTCATAAGAATTTTGTTCAAGGTTTTGTTGGTTGATTTAGCATGGCCATTTATTTGTGGGTAGTAAGGTGAAGAAAAACTAAGTTGAATGCCAAAGGCATCACAAATTTTTCATAGGGTTTTTTTTGAATTGTTTTTTGTTATCAGTGATGAGGTGGTGAGGGACACCAAAGCGATGAATAATATGATGGTTGATGGAGTCACAAATTTTCTCACCTTTTGTAGAGATCAGGGGGATGGATTCTACCCATTTAGTGTAGTATTTAGTTTTGGTAATAATCCATTGATGGCATTGTGAATAATGAGGATTGATCTCTCTAACAAGATCTAAACCCCATTAAGAGAAAGGCCAAAGATCTTGTATGACTTGTAAGGCGTGATTGGGTGTGTGATGAAGATTAACATGTTGCTGGAATTTCACACAATGTTTGACATAGTCACAACAATCAAAGTTGAGGGTAGGCCAATAATATCCCAGGTGAAGGATGCATTTGGTGATAGCTAAGCTACTGAAATAACCCCAAAAAATTCTGTCGTGAACTTCCTTAATGGTGTAGGGAATTTCAGAACTTGTAAGGAATTGTAAGAGGATATCGTCAAAGCCACATTTATAAAGAAGGCCACCCATGCTGACATAACGAGAGATTACTTTTGAGAAAGGCACGTTTCCCATTATGAGTAAGGTTGGGAGGTAGAATTGACAAGGAAAGGTAGTCTGTAAACTACTCATACTAAAGGTCGCGTGGGTCAGGTGTAACGGTTTTGATGAGATTGACATCTCAAAATAGATAGGAAGGTGATTGCAGCCTTTGTACTATGAAAAATATTTTTGATTTGGAAGGTGAGGTAGGAATCTGAGAAGCAAGGAAGGCCATGGTATCCACAAATTTGTTAGTGGAACATGGAGTGGTTTGAAGCTCATAACAGTCAAAGGTAGTCAAAAGGATGTCCACATGATGTTTATACTTTTGAAGTATTTTGTTACGACATTGGTATATACCATTGACTTGATTTACAACCAGTTGAAAGTTTCCAATGATATGAATCAATTTAACATCTAAGGCGATGACAATTTGGAGACTTGATACGAGTGCTTCATATTCGGTGATATTGTTAGTACAATCAAAATCTAGTTTGAAAGATAAAGGCATAGGTTCACCATCAAGAGGAATGAAGATAACGCATGCACCACCCCCACATTGACATTTGGAACCATAAAAGAATAAGGTTATTTAGTAAATGGTATCATCCAAAGAGAGGGTAGCAATGGATTCATCCGGGAAATCAAAGTTAGAGGATTGATTTCCGGAGAGGGGTGCGTCTGCAAGTTGGTCAGTGATGGTTTGGCCCTTAATAGATTTTTGATAGATGAATTCAAGGTCAAGGTCTACAAGAAGCATGAGCCAATATACAACATGCTGATGTTGGTAGGGTTTGGCGTACATGTAATGTAAGGGGTAAGTATTGGTCACGAAAAAGGTTTTTTGGTTGAGTAGGTAATGTTGAAGTTTAGTGGTGACAAAAACTAAGGCTAAGAAGAGTTTTTTGGCATGGGTGTTTCTTGTTTCGTAGTCCAAAAGGGTATGGCTTATGTAATAAACCACTTGCTCTCTATGTTTTTCATCACAATGAGTGAGCATGACACCTAAGGAATGATCAGTAGCAGAAATGTATAGGTAAAAGGGTTAGTTATCTTTAGGAGGAATGAACACCAGTGGTTAGAGAAGGTATTGTTCTAAGGCATCAAAGTATTTGTGGCATTCATCATTCCATTTGAAGGAGACACCCTTTTTGAGGAGATGGTGAAATGGTTAGTAATAGTCAGAGAGATGCGAAATAAAATGACGAAAAGATTACAAATTTTCTTGCAAACTATGAAGTTGGTGAAGGTTAGTAGGTGGAGGAATTTCAAGAATAGACTTGATTTTATTGGGATTGACCTCTATGCCACACAAAGAAATGATGAAACCAAGGAGCTTGCATGAGAGCACAGTGAAGACACACTTCTTAGGTTGAAGGTGAACACAATACTTGATAAGGAAGTCAAAGATGACCTTAAGGACTGTAAGGTGTTGGGCCCGATGTTTGGATTTGGCAAGAAGGTCATCTACATAATTTTCCACTATGTAATGCATGATGTCATGTAAGATATAAGTCATAGCCTGCTGATATGTAACACTGGTGTTTTAAGGCCAAAAGGCATAAATCGATAACAAAAGGTCCCCCAAGGAGTGATTAAGGTGGTTTTGTGTTGATCTTCTGGCGTGAGTAATATTTGGTTATAACCCGAGAAACCATCCATGAGTGATAACATCTCATGACCAATGGTGAGATCAACTAGCTGGTCAATACCTGGTAGAGGAAATTCATCTTTGGGGAAAGCTAGGTTGAGGTCATAGAAATCTGTCTAAATATAAATTCCTCCCATCACTTTTACAATAGGAACGATGTTAGAAATCCATTAGGGATAGTCAATGAGTAGGATGAAGGAAACTGAGAGAAGGCACTGGAGTTCTTCTATGATAAGAAGAGTAATGCGAGTATGTATTTTCCATAGCTTCTGTTTTACAGGTCTAGATTTAGGAATGGTTACGATATTGTGGACCACAATGCTAGGATCAATACTGGGCATATCAACATAGGACCAAGAAAAAGTGTTGCTATGATCCTAGAGGAAAGAAGTAAAAGCTTCATGTTCAGTAGCATCTAAAGATTGGCCTATCTTTAGAATGTGCGGGTCATCCTGAGTGTTATTATTGAGTTTGATGGTCAATTCATTTAACATGGTTTGTGTTTTAGAAGGCAACAACCGATGAAAATAAGAATTTTCCACACTAAGGTAGGTGAGGATAGACTCATGGTATTGACATTGGATGACGTTAATAGAAGGAGTATCATCATCAATCATGTCAGGATATAGTAAGGGAAGATAAGATGAAGCCTTGCCATCATGTTGATAAGTCAAAGGTCCCAAGGAAATGGTGTTTATTAAAAAAAAGTTAGGAGGAATGGATTCTGGATCCATAGATTTTGTGGGTGAGGGTGGTGATGTTGGTGAACTAGGTGGAGAAGGTTCATTGTCCTCAATGAGGTCTATGAAGGCCTTCTTGGAAGATGGTTTGGAAAAGCCAATACCACTGTGGTATTTGTGGTTATGTGTGGTATATGGGATGACAGTATGACATCCCTGTTCGTAGAACCCAAAGCCAAAGTCTTTCCATGCACAACGGTGAAGGAAAGTGTTAGCAAAGTGGTGGTTGGTGAGATATTGGAGGTCAGATGAAAATAGTCACATTTGGGAAGGGGGATCGAGTGAATAAGTGGAAGTGTCAAATCCCCCATACATTTCGTTGGTGTGAAGGTAGGGAGGACCATAAGGGAAGATCTCACCTATATGATGGTCATAATGAGAATGTTGTCATAGGTTACCATACTCTTGTGGAGTAAGGAATGTGTTTACATTGTACAAGTGGTATTCCCCTAGAGTAAGGCATTGAGAAACACCTTCTAAGGGATTGGTAGTGGATATGTGTGTAGCTAGAATAAATAAATTAATAGGCAGTTGGGAAGAAGAAGGATTAGTTGGTTGGGAACTAGACATGTTAGCAGATGGGTCAGCCGTAGAGGATGTGACATTGATGGGAATAGAAGAAGTAGGTATGGGTAAGGTAGCGGCAACATCGGTGGATGGGGTTGTGGGTAAAGGAGAAGTGACCACAGTAGTAGATGCCTTAACTAGTATAAGGACATCATTAGGTCGGTATAACATGTTGCATGTTTTGAATGGCAAAGGGTTAGTGGGGATGGTGTAGTTATGTCCTTCATATTCAAATTGGACACTACAATGTAAAGTTTGAGGAACACAACCTATGACATGAATCCAAAGTCGGTCAAGCAACAAATTATACTAGAATTTATTTTCTAAAATGTATAATAACTCTGAAATAGTACGGGGGCCCACACGAATGTGAAGAATAATGGTGCGAAGAGTAGAAGTGATGGCATCATTAAAGGAGCACAACATAACAAGGTTATTATTCATGTAATTTGAAGGGATGTGCATTTTATTTTACGCATGGGAGGAGATGATGTTGATGTTAGCACCGCCATCGATCATAACACATCGAATAAAAATATTATCGATATAGATGGAGATGAAAAGAGTGGGATCAGGGTCATCTTATTGGAGAGGTACGATCTCCTCATCAGAAAAATTTAGGGCAGCCAATTGATGAGTGGGAGTGGCGCTAGAAGAATAAAGAGATGATTTGGTAAGAGAGGACATGTGGTGAGGGGTGATAATGGAGGCTACTGGTGTGGGGTTGTTAAGTAAAACCTCAATGGATTGTAAAACCTCTATGAGGGCTTGTCAATGAGATTAAGAGGTTTGGAAGAGATTGTATAAAGACATTTTTAGATGAAATTAGTGTAATTGTTTTATAATTGTACGATGGGTGACCTCATCAGAAATAGGGTATGTGGGTCCTCGAGTGGTAATTTTTAGTGTGGGTGCAGATGGTATGTTAGGCACAGGATTAACAGATGGGTTGGTTTCTTTTATTTTTAGGCGTGAGTGGAAACTTGGATCATGTTAATATGAGGAAAAGAGGTAGATGGTGAAGTTATGTCATGAGTAGTATAATGACATGATGGAAAAAATCCTAATGCTGGGTAAGAACCTTGTGAAATAAGTAGTGCACACTGGCATTTAGGCGGTGGTTTGGCCAACACTTAAATACAAAGCATGTTGAACTCAAATTTATGAGGTGGATAAAAAGGTTGTGGAGGTGGAGATGCGGGTGACTGAATAGGTAGTGGATGAAGATGTGTGGTGATTGGTGAAGGTGAAATATATTCCTCATCTAGAAGATCGTCGTCATCAAAATTTGCTTCAGGGGGCATAATTGGAGGAGAGTAGTTTTGAGAGCCTTAAAACCCTCTACATCATGTCCTAGCACACGATGGTAGGCACAAATTTTAGTTTCATCAAACCCTTTTGGTTTGGGTTTGAGGGGGTCATAAGGTCTAAGTGGTGGGAATGTGATGATTGAGGTCTCTAAGAGTTGGCTAAAATGTTGGCGTAGGACCCTACCAATGGATCATAATGGGAAGTGAGTTTGGGTTTGGGTAAAGGTGTGGATGATTGTGGTGGAAGAGGTGGTAAAGGAGGTGGAATAGGTTTGACCACCAGTTTGGTAGGTGGAATTGTCTTATGTTTTGATGGTACTTGTTTGGGTAAGGATATGGTAGATGAATTAGCAATGGAAGGTGTTGTTAGTTTAACTACCATGTTTGAGGGTAGTGGGTTCTTATCCTTGGATTACACCTTCTTGGGTAAAGGTGAGGTGGGAGTACATGACACATAAGGAAAAGCGGATGTTGGTAGAGGAAGGGTTAGCTAGGGTGATAATAGGGGCATGGTAAAGGTTATCGGTAGAGGCTAGGTGGAAGGTATGGGTTGAGGAGAAGAAAGTCACATAGGTAGTGATGGGGTTATGGTATCTGGTGGGGTATAGATGGTTAGGATGTTGTGGGTGATGGTGAAGGTTGTGAAGGTTGATTGGATGTAATAAAGGATCATGATGAGGAGGCAGACTGTTGAATTTTTGTTTTTCTTTGGGTAGGAGGTTGCTTGACCATGGTAGATAGGTGAGGTTCAAGGATAAACGAAAGGGGTGAAGGTGAAAGAGGCATGGTGGGTGAGATTGGTGTATGCAGCCTAGAAGGTTGGGTCTTACTTTTAGGTGGAGGAGTAATTTTGGTGCGGGTTTGGGAAGATGTGGCTAAATCCAATTTGATGGGTGTATGGGCAAGGCTTGATATCAGCATGACACCCAAGATAGTGATGGGTCTAGATATGGGCAAAGATGTAGGTGCATGTAGGTTCTTAGGCATAGGAATGGTGTTAGTCATGGGTAAAATTTTGGATGTAGGAAAGGGTGACGAAGTAGAAGTTGTTTTAACAAGCATAATCATGGTTGATTTGGTCACTTGAAATACTTTTGGATAGATTGTGGAGGTATATGTAGGTGAAATTTGCATTTGGGTCAAAAAGGGGAGCCGAAGACATCCCCAAAGCATGGAATTATAAATCTAATTCAAGTGATTGGCCAATCGTGAAAACGACACTATTGTAAGAGAAGATGTAGTTGGTTTAGTGGCAATCCCTGTAAAATATGTCTGTGAGACAAGGAATTGGTTAGCCTCAGACTATGTGGGTAAAAGAGCCAAGAGAATATCAATGAGATCCTGGAATGCTAATGGGGAGTCATCCCCAATAGGTAGTGGAGTGTCTAAAGGATCTCCCATGGGTAGGAGAGATGGTAGGTCGGGTAAGGTAGATTCCTCTTTTGGTGGAGAAGAAAGTGATGTCGATTCTCCTATGGGTAGGAGAGTCAATACCATTGATTTTTTGGTAGGTTGTGAGGTAGATGGTGAAAAAAAATTAGTAGAAAGTGTGGGATCCTCTGTGGATGAAGGAGTAGATGAGGTATGCTCCTCCGTTGGTAGAGGATCTCATGCTAGAATTTCCTCGATAAATGGAATAGGTGGAAATTGAGGAACGACTGGTATGATAATGAAAACAACATGGAATTTATGGACATTGTTGTCATTGGTTGAAGATTCCTCATGCTGATTAAATGATGGTGTATGATTAGGAAATGAATTCTTAAATATATGAAAGTTTTGATTTTCTGGTGTGTTTGGGTTTTCCAGGACAAGATCTCCATTATCTAACATTTCCTTGAAAATGTTCTTAAAATTTATGCAATTACCATCTCTATGGCCTTTTACAGGATGATAATTACAATAGTCATGTTCCTTATACCATGCAGGCATAGGATGAGTGAGATTGAAACCAGTATGAGGTTTTATGGGGGGAAATGCAATGGCTCTGAACTTAAGAAGCTTTTCTAAGATTGAAGAATAAGGATCTCCAATTGGAGTGTACTTTTTTTGCTCCCACCGGAACTGAAAAATTTGAATGGGAGAAATATTGGAGGATGGTTTGGCTTGATTAAACGGATGAGATGGAACAGCTTTAAGAACTACCACATTGGTAGATCCTTTGGATTTTTAATAATTGTTTTGGGGCTTTGAAGATGAAGAAGCATCATTTGATTTAAACGTGGTATTTTTGTTTCGCAATTGGATTTTCTTTTCTTCAATGACACAAATTTCCATTTTTCGTGCCATGGTAAATGCTTTGTCGAAGGTATGGAAGGTTTATACTTACAGAGTTGGTGAGATGTGTCTGGCACAAAATCTAGTGAAAAACTCTATAAGATCAAATTGAGGTAACTAGAATGTTAGTTGGTTGACAAGGCTTCACCAACGAGCAACAAAATCTACGATAGATTTGTCGTCATACTATCGTGTTGACTATAGGTTAGTCATGGTGACTTTTTTGACAACATTGATTGAGAAGTGGTCTAAGAATGCTTTTCCCACTTGGTTAAGGGAGTAGATGGAATGTATAGATCAACTAATATACCAATCTAAGGTGGGTCTTGTTAAGGGTATGGGGAATGTCCATAGGAGTAAAGCATTATCATGGGAAATTAGATAACACCCATGTTTAAACAACCACAAGTGTTGTTGCGGTTCTTCTTTACTGTTGAAAAAATTGAAGTTGGGAATTTACCAATGTACAGGGTACAGACGAATGTGAATATATTGATGAATAAGCTCATTACAGATTTCCTCATAAGTTAAGGAGTTACGAGATCTAGAAACTGATGCATCTAATGTTTGCATCTTTTCCATCATCATCCTAATGAGGTCATTGGTGGTTTATGAGGAATGGGCACCTCCTCTAGTAAAGGGTGGTTGATGATGGATGTATGATGTGGACAACATCCCAGTATATGGGGGTGCTAAGTATGAGAACTACGAAGGGGGAATAGATGCGGGCGGAAGATATTCCAAATAAGTGATAGACGAGATTTGGGGTTGCTGGTGATGCATGAAAACATGTGGGGTAGTCGTAACGAATATTGTAGTAATTGGGGGTGGAGAGACTATGGGATGGAAAGGACAAGGTTTTGAAATAGGTTGTGGGTTGCCGACACCATGGGTGGTTGTGATGCAATTGGTACATATGAGGTAAAGGGTGCAGATGCGGTCATGCTTAAGGCATTTGGTGAAGGAATGGTTGACACCATGGGTGTGATAGATGTCATTGGTGTAATAGTTATAGAGGACATGGGGTCCAGTTGAGACACCATAGGTGGTAAGGTGGATGAAGGCAATGTTAAGCTAGTGGTAGCTGAAGTGGAAGTGGGGGTGAGGGATGGAGGGATAGACATGGGCATGCCATACACCAACTATCCTGAGGAGTCCCAGGTGGAAGAATGGGTAAGGTGGTACTGTAGGGCAACAATATTCGGGTCAAGGAGTCTTGCGAACTCCTCGTCATTGGTACTAATGGTGATGGGCTGAGTTGGATCCATAGGTGACAAGATAGAAGGTGGTGATGGGCTAGGTGGAAGTGGCTGAAGGCTAGCATGAAACACAAGGGAATTGGCTTGGCTATGAGTCAACACCATGTGAATTATCATATACCAGGTAAATTGTACTCTGTAAATGACATAGAAAACAATAGAATTGGAGAAGGATAGATTCCAAGAGGTGAACTTTGTTAGTGTTTTAATTAAAAATCAAAGCAGAGGGACCAACGCTGGTTAGACTAATCGATGATGGTTAAAGGGTGACCAATGACGGTTATAGTAACTGATACCCATTACTGTGGGAAATCAACAACTTTAGCAAATAAGGCCAAAAACTGATGAAAATGCAATAAGGAAACTTTATGTGATAGTGATTTTAAAATTCTGGGAGTATGATGATATCCTGAAAAATTTCAAAAAAGAATAGAAAATGTGATGAATGCTATTTTTGGGTGAAATGACCAAAAATGTTGGTAACTGACACTGGTTAGGTAAACTGATGATGTTTAGATGGGAACCAATGACAGTCATTGGACCGACGCCAGTGATTATGAAATTTGGATAAGTGAAGAAAAATCAATTTTTGTGAATTAAGTCAGATAGAATATTAACCCAAAAACCTAAGTATGATGAAAATGGGCCCTGACACACTTAGAGACAGTCGAAATACACCAAATACAATGGAAAAGTGTGAAAGGAGGAATAAAATGGATCACGTAACCTCACAACTCAAAACACAACTCAAAACACAACTCAAGATAAAGCTAAGAAAAAGAAAAAATCCTAGAAGTGAATTTGTATGTTTAGCTTATGCTATTTTAGAATGACTTTGTGAATCAAAACATATTTTTTGGTTGGGAAGGTGTCCTATGAAGAGGAAAATTCTAAGGGTGGTTTCAGGTTATGTTTTGGTGGGGGTGGTCCTTTCTCTGAGTTAATGAATGGAAAGAGAAACCAGGTGGGCACCCACTATTAATCCTCTGATCGTGTGATTGTTGAATTTTTTTTCTAGGTAAGGTGTTATTTAATAAGATGTGTGAATTTTTGTTTGTGCAGTTTGTCCAAGAGAGAGAGAAGAGAAAGCACTTCTATGATTCAATAATGTCAACCATCAGATGGGCGTGACTTTTAACATCTATGTTGCCCTCAGTTTTTAATGTGAGCTAAAAATGTAGCATACAAGGATGAAATGCAATAGATTTTAGAACCCAAGACAATTAGATTCGATGTAGAAAATGATGAATAGGTTAAGAACGTGTTCTTTCACTACTACACAAATGTAGGAAGAAAGAAACAATTCAGTTTACAAACCAAATCACAAATTTCGTTAGGATAATTAGAAGAAAAGAATGTTACTAGGGAGAATATTAAATATGTATTTTTTAAAAAAGAAAGAGACACACAAGATTTCCCTATATGAAGAACATGCACTGAACCTAAGAGAGAGTCACACTGGGCGTGAAAAAATGTTTCACTGGATTCTTGATAAAGTTAGTGAAACAAATAGAGACTGATAGGCTAAGGAGGAATACCTGTTTGTGATGTTGGTTAAAGGTTGTGTTCACGTCCTGACTTCCTGATCCAATGCTGATTGTGAATAATTACTTTTGGCTAGGAGGAACTACCTATAAAGTGATAAACAATATCACCAAATAGAGTTAAAACAACAATTATTGGAATGTTTAGCAGATGCTAGATCCGGGAAGCATGGTGCTTCCTAAATAGGCTGTCAGTCCACTTTTATATAATAGTATTAATGCTATTCGAAATAAACATAAAATAACAGTCTTATTTGAATTGAAATGATTTAGGGACCTCATGAAAAATGAATAAGAAGGGTCAAGTAAAAAGGTGATCGAGGTCAAAATGGGTCAGGTGATATACTGGTGTTGGGTTGTAGGTCTGGTACAGGATTCTGGTGAGATCTGGTAAAGGCTATAAATGATTCTGGGTAGTTTGGGAGTGGGTATTAGCTTGCTGTCATGAGCTACGTTATCAGATAGAGAGACCGATGCCGGTTAGGGTATGAATGATGATGGTTTAGATGTGACCAATGATGGTTTGGGATGGATAATGGTAGAATGTCAAAATGGATTTCCAGACTCTCTCTAGTTTACACAGAGAGTTGGGAAGACCTGTGGTGGGATTATAGGTGGGGTACTAGTCTTGGGTAAGGTTTTGTGATGTTTTAGGGGTGATAAGGTCAACTTAGTGAAATTTTGTTAGAAGATACACTAACTGACATCAATTTGGTGACTGATGCCAGTGAAGGAGAAATTAACAATGGTCAAGGTGACTAGCGTCGGTAGGTGTAGAATGGTGGAAATCAAATAAACTTGGTTTTGAGGGTTTCTCTGTGAGTACACAAAGAATGGAGGAAGGATTGTTGGGTTTATAAAAATGCTAGGAAGGCTCAAGAATGTCTAAGAGTCGGGTATGGGTAGATAAAAGGGCTATGGGTGGTTGGATGCGTGGATTAACATGAAGATAGGGATGGTAGAATACAAGGGAGAATATGATCTAATAAACAAAGGTAAAGAAACTACAATATAAGTAAACATAGAATGATACAGATCAAAACATACTTGTATTTTCAGGCATGGTTGGTGGAAGATAACTATGGTTGATTTGTGAAAATGGTGGTCAGTACCGTGGTAGTACCTCCCAGAATGTTACCACAAATGCTAATACCTTCAGATCAGTCTTGGTGCTGGCTAGGAGTGTCTGGATGCATGAGAGAGATCTGGTTCATGTTTGCATGTAGATATATCTCTCTCCAAAACTTGAAAATGCTAACCTCTGGAATAAGGTTGCCAAAATGAATATATGGTAATTGACAATAGTTAGGTAATCAGGATCGGTTACGATGGGAAATCCTAGGTTTGCTAAAATAACAGATCTTGGCTATCTTTTTAGCCAGTTCTACCCATTGGTTTGGGTCTAAAATGGTATTTTGTGCTTAGATAAGTGGGCATGCTATTAGAGAAAGAATATGCATATGATTTTAGGGTTATACTAAGTCTCAGTTGGTTAAGGTAAGTAGGAATTAAGTCTTAGTTAAAAGAAACATGCTAAGAGTAGGTCCATGATGAGGTGTCTAGGTGATGTGGCTGGGTGAGGGTGTAATTGACATAAGTTGACAATAACTTGAGGTATTTGGATAACTGGATCAACACATGGAAGTTATGCCAGAGCTTCATGCAATAGGTCTTGCTGAGATGGAATGGCTAGGGCATCCCACATTGTGACATTCACATTTATCTTCTTCATTTTGTCCACAATGTTGAATGGAAGGCCTAGAGACTTGTGTATTTGAGGCACAAAAACATATTTTCATGACTGTTCAGGTGTAGATGCAGGGGCCTTAACTTACACATAGGATTAACCTACCAAAGGAGGAGAACACGCCATTTATGTTGGAACATTGTGCAAAACCTCATACATAAAAACATGTGTGCTAGAACTGCTGGATGCATTAGCATCCTTTAATGCTTGAGGAGTGGCCATGTTGATAGGAGTAGAAGACTACGCACTAGCTTCCAACATTATTTTCTTGAACCTTGTGTTGTCAACAACCTGTGTACACATCCTACTCGAGCTGTCTACAACTTGGTTCATTTCAAAGAAGTATTCAATCTTGAAGAGCATAACGTTGGTCTCAAGAGTGAATTCTGACACTTCTTCATTTTTTGGTTCATACATATTAGTGGAATGCTCATAGCTTGAAGCATTTTGAATCATGAAGGCTTGCACACACAAGGTATTTGTGTAGTTATACTAATTACATGGAAAGTTATAAGGGAATAACCATTCTATCTCTTGGACCATGTTATTATATACTGGAACTAGTGTTTTTTCTTGTGGTGGGTGTTGGAAGGGGTTGTGCATGAGCAAATGTTTGAAGGGGAAGCTGTATGTTAGCATGCCATTTATCATTTTATTGGTTCTGCCCATATTTTTGATTTGAATATTGATTTCTGAAGGGATGATGGATTTCATTAAATCCTTGAATAGAATTATTTTTGAAGGTTTGTGCCTACTGCTTTTCTAAGGATATAACTTTGTTGGAAAAATTTCTAATCAAGCCTTTTATTTATTCATCCTATTTTTTCTATTGGGGAGAGTATGGTGTAGATGTAATGGGTTATGAGCTCTTCTTAGGAATGAGAGCAACAAAATGTTGATGTTCTTGAGGTGATTTAGGAAACAAGGGAATATGTAATCTAGGGGCTATCTTACTAGATTAGATAAGGAAATTTTTGTTGGTGTGTGTGACTGTCCAGTCATCATCCACATCACCTAGATGAGTCATCTCTCCTTGCGAGAGTCATAGGTCTTAGGAAGTCAAATGAAAAGTGTTAGATTTTGTCATAGAATCTGACATTGTCATTTGCGTCAATGCGTCATAGGAGTTACATTCCTTATTTGGAATTG
Source organism: Taxus chinensis (assembly GCA_019776745.2). Classification (NCBI taxonomy): domain Eukaryota; kingdom Viridiplantae; phylum Streptophyta; class Pinopsida; order Cupressales; family Taxaceae; genus Taxus; species Taxus chinensis. The sequence continues at coordinate 584,875,675 of CM034151.1, read as the reverse complement.
TAACTCCTCTTCTAGTGGTGTCATATGCGTCAGTCAACGTCATATGTGTCAGTGGTGTTAAAGTTGGTTTCTGATTGCTCTTCCCCCTTGGTTGACGGTACCCTTTATTGACAGTTGGTGGGAAGCTTGATCTACCTTACTCACACTCGACCAGATCTATCGTATGCCGTCGGGATCATGTCTATATTTATGCAGGAGCCTCATGAGCTGCACTTCAAAGTAGAAAAGTGGATCCTTCACTATGTTTGTGGCACTCACACATATGGTATTCATTACTTAGGAGGGACTGAGATTGACTTTGTTAGATTTACAGAATCAGATTGAGACGGTGATCTAGATCATTGGAAGTCTACCTTAGGCTACAGTTTCACTCTTGGTTTAGGTCCTGTCAGTTGGTCCAGCAAGAAATAGAATGCCATTGCCATATCATCGATAGAAGAAGAATACAGAGGAGCAGTTAACGCTGCCACAAAAGGTATTTGGTTACAGGGTATTATGACAGAGTTTGGCATCCACTTTCGGTGGCCTACCATTATCTACTGTGACAACATGAGCACTATCTCGATTTGTAGAAATCCCATTCAACATCAGCGGACGAAGCACATTGAGATTCATATGCACTTCATACGGGAGATGATACATGAAAACATCATCAACATACAGTATGTTCAGATAGTTGATCAGGTTGCAGACATTTTCACCAAGCCCTTCATTGAGGTGAAGATTCTTCACTTGCGGTCTCTTCTTGGGGTCAGGTCTACTGCAGCCACCCATCTTCTTCAGGCTATATAGTCCTCCTTCTCCTCTTCTTATTTCCAGAAAGATGTTGTTTTTACATGGGCACCTTATCAGGCCTTTAGTTTCCGGGGCCCATTGACACATCTTTCTTAGGTGTCTAGGGGAGTCTTCTTTTTCTATTCTAGCTTACCTTGACCTCTTCCTCAACTTTGATGAAGGGGGGGTGTTGGTGTGTGTGACTGTCCAATCATCATCCACATCACCTAGATGAGTCATCTCACCTTGCGAGAGTCATAGGTCCTAGGAAGTCAAATGACAAGTGTCAGATTCTGTCATAGAATCTGACATTGTCATTTACGTCAATGCATCATAGGAGTTATATTCCTTATTTGAAATTTTAACTCCTCTTCTAGTGGCGTCATATGCGTTAGTGACATCATTGAGTTCTTTCCATGTTTAGGCATGGGGGTTACACAACACCCCTATTTGTACTTCCATTTTTCGATCTATGAGAATGAGCAGACCCATTCTTCTTACTTACAATCTTCTTTCCATTGTTTTTAATCTTTCGTATTGCGTTGGCTTGACATTACCATCAGAGTGAAACTTCGTTGTGGTGCATCGATTTTCGACATCGGTTTCTCGTGAATCCCTCTTTCAAGTTTTTTACCTAATGGCTATAGGGTAGGCTTTAGGAAGCTATACAACACAAGTGGACTACATCATCACTACAACGTCAAAATTCAAAGCTCTTGAGAAGTAAAGAAAATAACCTCAAGGGGTTGGTCTCAGGACGATTGGAATTTTGTCCTATGTCTTCTCAAATCTGAAGTTAAGTTATCTAAGAGCTCATTGGGAGCTCTCTTGATCATTGTGAGTTGTTCTAATAAGGAGATATTATCATATTTCTCCTCAAATTGATTGTAAAGTGTAGCACTAAGTCCATCCCAGTTGGTGATGGAGGAAGGTATTAAGCTTATGAACCATTAAAGAAATTTGAATTTGAGTGAATAAGTAAACAACCGTACAACTACATCATCTTCTATAACTAGGTGAATAGAGCATGCATTTGTAATATCTTGAATGTGCTCAATAGGGGTAACTTAATTTTCACCAGTAAAGAATGGAATAGTTTTGAGTACAGCTACTAGTATATCATGTCGCATAGGAAGATCCAAAGGACTTCCATTGTTAAAGATGACAAACGACATATTTCTCTACTACTCCATGGTTAGAAAGGGTATGAATACCTTGGTAGATCACGCTAAAGGTTTTCCAAGAGGAGGGTTAGATTGTACTCTACACGTGAAAGTTGGAGATGCATGCACGGTGGTTCTATTACTTCTTCTCCTTAGAGACAACTGAAGATATTAAAAGGAATCTTCAACTGTTGTGATTTTTATGGTATGTATCCTTCTCATGAATATGGCACATTGAATGCTCAAATCAATAGATATAGATGTTGGGAGTCACTAGATGTGTTGATACAAACCTCTAAAGGATGGAAATCACTAAGTCACACACCAAAATTTAGCAATAATGAAATATAAGATTTTATTACTTGTCTCACCAGGCATGCCAAAAATAGTTGGAGCTCAAAATTGCACCCATCCCAGATCAGGGTGAACTAGGGATTTGAGGAAACATGGGACTGTCTCTAATTTATGGGACTTGCACTTAAGAAAAATATCTAGAGAAAGTTGGCTTCCTCTACCTATTTATAATACTAAAACTACTCCTAGGAAGGGATATGCATCTACCTATCACTACTCTATGATTCCAAGGGACTAGGGTGAGAAATAGATACATGAAAGGAAAACCTAGACTAAGGGGAGGTGATAGCACTAGAAAGAGGGGATGAATACTCTCAATTGAGTGAAAACAAGGGAAATGTGCACAAGGAGGGTAGGTAAATGTGCCACAGTTTGAAAAAACACTCGCTCACTTTATTTAATGGAGCATAACAAACAAAACCCCTACAAGAGATATGAAATATGCACAATAGATCAAGAATGTAAAAGAAGGAAAAAGGATGCAATAAAATTCAAAGTAGGGAAGAGAATAGCCATAAAATATAAATTTTATTGCTTCCAAGTGATGCAAAATCAATTATAGAGATGAAATGGGAAAGGATCTACATGCAATGGCTCATATTTAAGCCTTGTAACTTAAAATACCAAGGAACAATGGTTTGAACAATGATCTTAGTAAACTAAGAGGGTCCAACCCTTTATAATGAGAAATGTTCATGAATATACAAAAGAAGGAGAGAAGAGGAGGGAAAGGGAGAGGGAAACTTAGATTTTTAAATTCAACCACCAATAACCAATAATAAATACTAGGCAATGTGCCTATAGTATTGTCAATTCCACCTCCCCATGTTAGCTTAGCTTGTAGAAGAATGCAATAGGTAAAATCTAATCAAATGTGAGTGGTTGAGTCGACTGAAGACAAATTTCCCTATTTTTTGCATACCAAATCATACCAAAATCTGATTTTGAATATCCTAGACTGTAGCTCATGTCTAAACATTTCCAACAAAACCAAGAGCACATGAATCCGATCTCTTTAGCATAAGTTATGGTGATTTGAAGATGTGCAGTACAATCTAAACACACATGACACATGTCACAATTTGCTCCATTGAAAGATTTAGTTGACTGTATGTATGTTTTTTGTTTTTGGCCACATGTTAGATGTTTATTCACCATAAGGATTTTACATGTAATTGGCATGTTTTGATAGGTTACGTGTTGTGCACTTATTTGACAAGTTGATACGTGACACACAATGATCAATGCAAAAGGTTGTACTTGGTACATGCGCAAGAGAAAGAGGCACAAGAAGGAGGAATGAAATTTTTTGTGAGTGTGTGCAAGAGGTTTTATGAGGAGTGAGAAGAAAAGGTGCATATATGTAAAGGTATGCAAGTATGCATGAAAGAAAGGAAAAGCGTGTAAGACAAGGATGCACAAAAGTAATTACATGGGGAAAGAGCACAAGAAAAGATATAGAAAGGGAATGCGTATGTGCAAAGGGATGCATGGAACTTAGGAATGCACAAAATAAAACATATAGGGTAATCAAAAAATGCAATGAAAATTCAAAGTGCACACGAGAGGAATGTGTAGTAATAGGGAAAAGAGGGTGAATACACACATAGGAGAAATGAAAGGAGATAAGGATAAAAGAGAAGGGTAGAAGTGTGTGGTAGGAAGCAAGGATAAGAAAAAGAAAAAGGAAGAATAAATAAGGGTGCGTGAGGGTGTGTATGAAGAAATACAACCATACATATGTGTAAAATTATAAATCCAAGAGCGCACACAACCTAAAACTTGATGTCAGAGCCGGAATGGAACTGTAAGTTGTCAAAATAACCAGGGTAATTAAAGAATCAAGGAACTCAAATCATATATAGATAAAATGACCATAACATTGTAATTAAACAAGGCCATTGATTCAAACTACACAATAATCAATTAAGGAAGTAATCCATACAAGAAAATAGTGACAACAATATATATGAAGCAAGTGTAGCTAACAATAATAGAAAAAATGAATGACAAGAGAGGTTAGCAATACATAAGTCACATGTGTTATTCTTGTTAGCTCAAACAATAGAAATAAACATTAGTTTTAGAACCAAACATGATGATAAAGTTGTAAAGTAATAAATAATGAAAGAAAATGACCTATATAGTGTTAGGGGATGTCCTGAGAAGAGTGGTGTAAGGAATTGATTTGGATCCTATCATCATGTGTTAACCTGTGCGTATTGCATCAAGTTCAATATACCTTATGAATGAATGTGTGTAAAGAGTAGATATGGCATCCATCAAACCATGTGAAAAACAACATGTATAAAGTAATTGATTTCACCCTTTTAATTTAAGATGTTTTATTTACATGTTTAAAAAGGATGAATAATGTTACAATTGATTATTCTAATTTAATTAACTCCCACTATTGATTTCAAAAATCATAATAATGCTTTTTAAAGTGATGAGTGACATAGAAAATGTCAAAACATAAGAAAGGGAGTGCACTTAGCTGATTTTATGTGGATCTGGAGGAGTCTAGGTGATCTGAGTGTAGGAATAGAATGATATGGAACTTGAAATGCTTTTTATTTGAAACTATGTCCTAAAACTAAGCCTAGAAAAAACTGTAAAACTCAGTCAATAGTGTCAGTATGGTCTTGACCGTCTTGTATGGTCTTGGACCTACTTGAAATATTTGTCTAGAACTTCTTGAGTGTTTTACCTAACTTAGAAAGTTTGTCACTGCCAGTCATTCTTCTTCACTCACCTTCATAATCACTCCATAGACTCTGCTTAAACCCTCAAACCCTTATAGTAGAAGAAAGAGTTTATGCAAAACAAAGTTAGTTGGGTTATGGGAACCCATGTGTAGCACCAATGTAACCACTACTCCTAAGAGAGATAAAACCACATGTTGTTCTATTAACATGTGATATCTACTGTAGTGAAATGAAAATTTAACAACCGTGATTTGAAAATGCTTTCCTTGAGTTTTATACTTACTCAAATACTTGGGAAGGGTCACTTTGCTTGTTTATATGATGAAAATGGAGAATCATAAACCAAGAAGGAGACTTTAGACTAGTAGAGGGTGCTTCCATAATGTATATGATTGAGTTATTTCACTTTTTAGGGAGCTTTAGATTCCTTTAGTGCTAACTTTTTCATGAGGAGTTCATAATATGCTAGGTTTCTAAATGAGGTATGATTTACTTGTTTATATATGCTTTCTAAGGGTGTTATGAAATGAAAGGAAGAACCAAGGGGTGTTTTTGTTCACAGGAAGGTGATGTAATTGAATGAATTAATGCATAACATATTGGTCCACAATTGCATGTATATTTTCACATCCTGGCCAAAACTGATGTTTTTGACTAGGAGGGAGAAAAAAACTTTTGAATTTATGGGCCTAAGCATGGATTTTTCTATACGTATTTTATGCAATTATATTTCAGAAAATTTTGATAGAGAGGTGTGAAAAGATAATAAAGTACATGAAGTACTATCAGGGTATGCTAAACAAGAGTGAGGAGAGTGCATTTTTACATACAAGTGTGTAATGTCAAGATTAACAGTGTTAAAGGATAGATTAGAAAATTTGAGTGTCTACATTTCCCCCCCCCCTTTAAGTTTGAAATTAAAAATTACATGCTTAAAGGAAAACATACTTGAGTGTGTAGACACACTTTATCTTTACACATAATAACTTTGGTTTGTAGTGTCCCATTGTGTTGGTGTTGGCATGCTCCAAGATGTAGTCACACAATCATGTACTTTAGGCATTATTTATCCTAGTCTTATACTACTATTTAGAAGGTTATTGAGTGAAGAAAGTACTAATTAATCCCATCTTTTGGCCATCTTATTTTACCTTTTATTTCGTCATTCCCACAGATCTTTATATAGATGCCTAGTTTTTTTCGACACTTTTAAGTCATTTTAGCCTAAACCGGGGCGCCCATGTATGTACAGGAGCGCCCCGATCCATTTTCTATTTTCCCGCCACTTTTGGGATCTTTCTATCCATTTTTCATCCTTAATTTTTTCCTAGTCAGCCATGTTGGGGTTAATTATGAAATTAGATCAAGAGAACCATATAAATATAAAGTTATGAGACCATAATGAGGGTCCTAGTGTCACTTACTACTATCAATCCATCTAGAGCTACATCCATTGCATCATTTGCATCCACATAGTTCCAGACATCAAGGCTAGGAGATTTGCATCAACATACACTTCATAGGGGGAGGGATTATAGTCTATTCCATGCACACATGCTATTATAATTTATACATTTAGTTATTGATCACTACTTCACATAGTGCGACTAGCACAAGAGCACCTAGGGCACGATATGCACCCACACACACCAAAACTACATTTGGGTGCAAAATTTAGTAAAATTATTAGTTTAGTAAGCCCACTATTGTGACAGCTGAGGTCAGTCCAAACCATTCATTTGCATCTTTTATTTTTAGGGATTTGACAATTCTTTTATCTTTTTTAGGTCTTCAACATCATCTTGCTTCATTTGGTACATTTGGTATGGTTCAGAAAATCTAGTGTTATAACCAGTGAGGGTTATAGGGAATCTTCCAGCCATATAAGAATCAAGTTCCAATATTTTTTAGAGACTAGGGCACCCCGAGGTGCCATAGTACCCTCCTAGGCACTCCAGTATTCTCCGATCTTACAAATCCACTCTTTTAGGACCTCTGTGCAGCCATTCCTGCTTCTAGAATTTCCTATCATACCTGCGACACTATGCGATAGTCATCTATAATCACATGTGTTCCTTCCTCACTTTACTCTTGTATATTAGGGTTTCATTTCTATTAATGTAATTATTTAGTTAATTTATACTAATTTAGGGTATTTGCTACAACGTTTATGTCCTCATAGACTAGATTAACTATCATTATACTTCTCCTAGTTTAGTTAATTTTAGTTAATCATTTTGGTGAGCATGACTCGACCTACACACTCTTCCAATCCCCATTCTCCTTAGGCTTCCTTCATCATGGCTATCTCCATTCATGAATTTTTACTTCTTCATCTTGAATTACAAGCTAAAATTATTAATATTTTACTCACTACTTGTATTCTTGACAACACCATCAAGACATAATCTATAATAATTTTGTGAACACATTCTCTCGACAGATTACTTTCCCATCCAATACTCATAATGACTGTGTTACTTTTAACAATTATCTTCCCTTGTATATTATCTCTCAAATTCATAATGTTTCTATTAAGCAAACTTTAATTGACAACAAATCTGAGCTTAATTTGTGTACTATGCCATTTCTTGAAGTTCTAGGTCTCACTGCTCATGACATTAGTCCTTATGTCTAGGTTTTGATCACATCACATTACCCATCACTGTTAGTCCTAAAACTGTCTACACGATCTTTTTTGTTGTTGATTTCCTAGTTGCTTATAACTGTCTACTTGGTCGACCATGACTTCATGCCATGTGAGCTATCACATCTAATGTCCATAATTTCATTAAGTTCTTACATGAGGGCATGGAGTATACCATTTTTCATGACCGTGATCCATTTCAGTATTATGACCGGGATCCAAACACTAGTCTTCCTATTCCATGCATTAATACTAAAAATGACCCCAAACCTATGGATGAACCACCACATTTACCACCACTTGATGGCGCTATTTATTTACTAGATGTCATCCCTTCTATGCCACTTACTAATGCTGATATTATCCCATATCAACAGCCTATCCCATCCATGGAAATTTCTCTACCATCTACATCTTCATTGTCCACTCACCCACAATTCACTTGCACACTTTTCATACATGATTCATATTATGAACACATTATGTTAAATCCTACTTCACCCGAAACTATATGTACACACGATGGTTTAGCTCATTTAGGTTTTTCTATTGCCGATATTTTCACACCACTATATCACCCTCACTTATATCATGGGTTGGTCCATGTTGTAACCACCTATGGGATTCATATATTTCATCTTGATGTTTTTATTGCACGCACTCCTACTATTTCCTCACTCACATTAGGACATTCCTAGCTTGATATATTGGGGGCACCTTAGATCCAGATCATATAGATATATCCTTTCATATGAATTTTGGATGCATTATCATCTATAATAGTTCTTCCCTAGGGTATACACAAAATCTCACTCATTGGTACACACATGGTTTCCCACTCCCTCCATTCACATTTGAGGAGTATCCTATGGGCATGTATCACTTACATCTCAATGGATCATTACATGATCAACCTAATACTATAGCTTACCAAGTTACTAATGCATATCCATTCGATTTTGATCCAGAGGATAACGACCTCCTTGATGAGCTTACATAGTCTCTTGGCACACTACCAAGGGGGGAATAACACGTAAAAAATTCCCCCTATCATTCATCATAACCATCATACCTCTGCTATCTTCACATTTTTCTATCTACATTTTTATTACGCATTTTGGCATCCTCATTACCTGACGACACACTCTTGTGCTTTGGTTCACACTTGACTATTGAGGGATTACCATTACACTGAACCTCACACACCACACCTTAGGAATTATAAATTATATTTCATCATACATTGCACGTCATAAACCATTCATTCTACTCTTATTCTACATTATACTAGTACTCATCTACGCATTTTATCCATTAGGGTATCTACGTACTTAGGCACATCATACACTACACATTTCTACATATTTCTACATACTACACTAGGCTACATTACATATGAGTCTATCTTTACATTTTATCATTACCTATTTCATTTCTATCTACACCTGTCATTGCATTTTACACACTACATAGTATACATCCTACACACCCTACACATCTGAATTTGCATTGCCCACACCACGCATTTACAAATCCTTTTCATCATATGGGTGTCTAGTTTCATCGTACATGCTACATTATTTTCTATGCATTGAATTCACCACCCTATGATGCACTTTAGTTCATCGGTCCATACTCAAATTCTGATGGTTTACAAATCAAATGGACCTTACACTCATCATGCGACATTCCTAGGCTCATGACATATGCTTTAGGATAAATCATCACCCACCTCCATCATTTCCTCTAGTAGTGACATACGCTTTAGGCTAAATCATCACCCATCTCCATCATTTCCTCTAGTCGTGGTATACACTTTAGGCTAAATCACCACCTCCATTATATCATCTTGTAGTGGTATACACCTTAGGTTACATCACCACTCATCCTTTCATCCTATAGTGGTATACGCTTCGAGATAAATCAACACTCATCTTTTCATCTAGTGACATACACTTACGGATAAATCATCACTCATTTATTCCTCATATAGTGATATACGCTTAGAGCTAAATCATCACTCATCTTTTCATCTTCTAGTGATATACGCTTAGGGCTAAATAATCACTCATTCATTCCTCATATAGTGATATATGATTAGTGCTAAATCATCACTCATCTATTCACCTTATAGTGATACACATTTAGGCTAAATCATCACTCATACATTCATCTAGTCATATGTCACATTAAAATACACATTCATCACGACACAGTAGACAAAAAAAACTACCCGATCATTTCTTGATGATGCACTCTCATTTATAGTTCATTCTTAACTGTTGAAGAGGAAAAAAAAAGAATCTCATTACATACACTTCTATCCATTCAGGGGGCACACTGCTCCTATCAATCCATTTGTCATTCCATTCCATCCATCCATAACATATTGCATTGTCTTGGTGCATTTACTCTTCTTTACTAGTGTTTTGCATGTTCACTTTACTACACATGTTATATTGATTTCTTATATGTCATTATCTATATCATCCACAGATGCGTGTTCATGCCTTTGTTTAGTGTGATTGTAGATACATGACTTGTTGGCGAGAAAATTTTTCAGGGAAAAATTAAAGGGTTTCTTACCAACACTTTAGGAATCTAAGTCCCTCTACTTAAACAGTGCAACTTATGTATATGCATGAGCAAGTGAGGTGAGTTTTATCCTGGTTGGCCTTGTAGCTAGGGATCTAATAGGGGCATTCCATGGACCCTATGGATTTTTTTTGCAAATATCTACAAGAGAGGAATTCGCTAGGAGAGCGGGAAAGGGAGTGAGAATGTTAGATAAGAGAAACTAATGTTGTAGGTAGAAAATCCAATTCTTACATACATCATTCAAAAATTTCTTCACACACATTAGAATTGGGAAGAAACAATAATGCAAACAACAAGACTAATTAAAATTTAATGAGCACAAAGTATCAATAGATCCCTTAGTCAAAAAAGGCTAGAAACTCCTTGTATTGATGCTTAATTAGAAATTGTACAAAACATGAAAATGGAAGACATTTGAGAATAGGGAAAATGGAAGAATTTGCTAACTCTTTGATTCTTCACAAGGATATATTTCTCATGAATTCACAAAAAAAAACTAAGAACTAAGGAGTATGAGAAGGCTAAGAAGACCCTCAAATGAGTAGCTCATTACAATTTATAGAAGAGAGGCAAATCTTGGTGACTTTTAAAATACCATATTTTGACTTTAGACTATTCATATTCCAATTAAATATTTAAGTCCCTTTTATAAAAACAAGGTGACTTAAAGTTTACATTATGTTTCTAAAGTCACTTAAAGATATATCAAAAAGTGCAAACCCTAATGCAAAATTATAACATTAAAGAGAGAGAGAGAGAAAGGGCATTGGGAGAGAAGAGAAGAGAGAGAAAGAGGAGGAAGAAGAAGGAAGAAGGAAGAAGGAAGAAGGAAGAAGGAAGAAGAAGAATTATGCAAAAGAATGAGCTGTTGTAGTGGATTTGATCTTGCTCCCTGAATGGTATCCATGTCTCATTGCTGAGAAGATCTCCATCCCTCCAAATTCCTTTATGAAACGAGCTGCTGTAGGTTCCACTTTTTAGAATGAGGAATGAGATCATAGATCAAGGTCTTTTTCCATCCATCAGACACACTATTGATATCTTTACACTCCCCGAACCATGATGGCTGTTTCTTTGTGATAAGTGAAATGGCGGACCAAATCTCTGAGAGGAACTCCAGGGTATCCTTAGGTAAGGATAATGTATTTCCTACTTCTTTCTTGACATATTCCTCAAATGGAGCAATCAAATTATCAACATTCATGTCTTCTCCTATTGTAGGTACTCCAATTTTCTACATTTGATGATAGATACTATCCTACAACTTGTATGCTAGTTCCTCTTTTTCATCTAACTCGGTGATGGCTTGATTGATTACTTTGAATTTGATTTCCAAAGCCCTTTTCCATACGGACAACAAGTATTCAGAAGGAGTGCCAATTTTTTTTTATTGATCAACTTCTAAGGGTGGGTGTCACTCATTTCATTCACAACTAAACCCAGAGGTTCCCAATAATCCCTTTCTTTCTCCAAGTTTTCTTTGAGTTCCCACGTCCTATTTGCTTTTGCACACATGTATGCAAATAGTTTGACTTCTTCTTGAAGCACTACCTTTCCATTTTCTAAAATTGAGCTGATCCATTCTTTACTAGCTCACCCTTGCATTGTGAGATCATGCATCCTCTTGATAGATTCTGGATTAAAGCTGCTAATGGGTGTAATTTGTTCAATGGGAATTGGTGTGGTGTTCAAATCAACCAGATGTTGCACATAAGATGAGAGTTCACACATGTTCCTTTAGCTCATCGATATTATTCTTATATTCCTTGTTCCTTTCCACCATGCGAGTGGAGGACTACTGATACATGTGCTAATACCTTTCATGAGTATCTGACCCTAGTTGAATTATTCTCATCTTGTAATAATCCGGTGTCATCTTTTCAAGTGAATTGATCACTTCCAGCTAGTCTACTTCAATATATTGGTTACCTGTTTCTCCGCTATAGAACCATGAGGCCGTGTGTGTGAACTTACTTTTCTTTCCCTTGGCCAATGAGGAAATTGCTGATAAATAAGGAGGCCACCACTTGTTAAATAATTCAAGCATCAAGTGCTATTATTTCTTGCATCCATGGGAACATTTCATCAGAATCAGGCTCTATGACATGTGTATCAATAATTCCCTACTCTAGAAGACGATGTGCATCTTGTATGGGAGAGACATTGGTGTGAATGAGAGGAGAGACATCCTGTGGTGGTTCAAAGACTAGGTCTTGAACTACTTGCTCTTCCTCCATTTGTGTTTGTGTCACTATATCTTCTTCTTGCATCTCTGCATCTAAGTATTCCCCTTTACATTGTTGCAACTAACCCTTCTTCTATCCTAACCTTATTTGGTGACTTTTCATGAGAGGAAGTCTCCAATTTTGTGGATTTTGTTCTTGAACTTTCTCCAGAGTGCGTTTGAAATTAAAGCGGCCCTCCACAACTTTCAACGATGATTACCGAGAGGCTTGTTTCTAACTTACGGGCAGTACCTCGTGATTTAATGACCATGGATCTCTTTCTATAGAATCAACTCCTTAGTTTCTCCTAACCACCTTCTTAGTTTTTTCCTTTATATGCCCTAATTTATGAATGTGTTAATTGACTCGAGGAAATGGAGAAACCTTTACTTCTGCATACTCAAGAATCATACATTTTTGTCCCATCATCCTATAAAATATCTTCATACCAGGAGAACTTGAATTTCTTCATCTCATTTACTGTCATCCTCATATGATCCTTTTCCCATACTTCAAATTCATCGATGTAATTGGCCCAATATTATTTGATTTGTGGATCATGGCACAAGTCTGGGATGTGGAAAGAATCAAGATCATCTTGAATGTTGAAACTAGGCTTGACAGTGTAGGAATGAGAGTCAAATGTGTGAAGGTCACCTCTAGATGAGATGCAATCATTTTGCAATTCTATACATGTGAATACCTTGAGAGAGATGGGGAATGAAATCAACCTATTTTTCTTGCTCCTAAGTCTATTGTATTACATATATGCACTACATGAAAAGTTAAATTAGTAAAATTTGGTCATTGAGGTACTTGGGCAACCTCAATGGAGCTTGGTTGAAGATGATAACTCGTAGGTAGGAGAAGGTTGAGAATTGGATGAAGTAAGAGCCATATGTTTTTGGTTAAGGATGTTGTTTGTGGTGACATCCTTGCTTCCAAATCACCCTCCAAGATTCACACGAACAAAGTGCCTATTAATTTCCTCCATCACCAATTGTGGAAGTTTCTCTAATGCGGGCACCTTGGAAGTAATGTTTTGCATGAGATCCAATCCTTTGAATGATCTCGAGATAGCGAGCAAATAGAATAAGTAAGAAGTAATGTGGAAATTCTTTATCATGGGCACTTAGAGAAATTACAGATGCATATTATGACTAATTAATGTCCCCAATCAATTCTTTGCTTCCCATCAGTTACTGTCAAAAATAAAAAGCCCATCCAATGCTAGAAGTCTCTCATATTAGATTCTCCCATCACCTTGTTGAGTAGAGTGATTGCATTTGAGTAGCATTGTCAAAACTCACTCCTTGAAAGTGTCTTTGGCATCCTTAAGGGATTTCTCCCTATTTTCATAAATGAACCTAGTGCAAACCCTTGCACATAAGCATCCATCTTTTCCCACTCGTGCACGACCCTGTCTTTTAAGATGATGACCATGCTAGGTGATGTTAGAATTTTTAGAGTAGGAAAGATGGTTATGGTACTAATGAACACCATTTCCATACCATTATCAGCTCAAATTGTTAATGTTTCAGGTTCATAGTGGTGCGAGTAAGCCAAAACCATTTCAACACTTTGTATGGACATAAGGTGTCTTGTGGCTATGAACAACCCACTTACGAGAACTTGGTCTTCAATCTTCCCTTGTTCCTTGGCAGCCATGTGAGCCTTTAGGTTGTCGAAATCCATAGAAGAGACATCACTATATTCTAAATCATACATAGAAGTGAAAGGATGTGTCGTCTTTTATCCTGTGTATTTGTACTTCATGATTCCTCGATACTTGCTATTTCTGAAAAAAGAAACTTACTATTTTTAGTAAGTATGAAAAATCAGCTCCTTTGAACCTCAATTAGATATTACAACTCGGATTTCTCTTTCTCCTTGTGTTCCTCTCACCTTCTGGACCAATTTTCTATTTTTAGCAGTTTCTTGTGAGACCACTTACTATTTTTAGTAAGTGTCAATTCTGGACCAAGACAACTATTTCGATGATGTTTTCCTGAGATACCTCTTCTGTGTTCACTTCCTCCTTCATAATTTATTTAATTGGTGACTTACCTGAAATAGTAGTCCCCCATTATAGAGGACCTACTATTTTTAGGAAGTGGGATTTTGGTGGTTAGATTACAGGCAGAACAAAGCTTATTGATATAGGTTTTTTCCCAATATTACCCCTTTAAAATCTTAGGCTTACTTGATCTTCTATTTGTGAGATTTTAAAATTTTAAAAATTTGACTTGGCGGGAGCTCTAGACACGACAACCATTGACAGAGCTTGAAAGTTACAAGTCTAGTTTTCTTCTCCATTCGTGAAAAAAATCACATTTTTATTGTGGGTTTTTGTTTCTATTTCAAATGGTGAAATATCTCTTCAAAAGTGGGGGGGGGGGGTTACCCATTTTTTCCAAAGGATTAATGGTTTTGATGAGAATATGTCGAAGGAGTTTGCATAGGTTTGAGATAAGAGATTAGTGAAAATGCGTGGGGTTAGTCTTCTGGTTTCAGAGGAATTGATTAGTCAGGTCACTGACATGGATTGTGCTGGATGCAAGGTTTTTAAAGATAGAAAGAGGCTTTAGGAGGAAGTCTACATTTTCCTTGATAACAATGAGAAAATTTACTACATGGAAGATGGCATAAGTCATAGTTCTCTTCTGTTGTGGTGGTTTGAGGTTTGTTTCTTCATCATGAAGTATATTACACTCGATGGGAAGTACATGAAGCTCCATATGCAACAGTTTATGTTGCTTAACCATTTTAGATGAAGAAAAAAGATGAGTATTCCTTTCTACTTGCTCAATTTGATTCAAGGGTTAGTGAAATATTTCCAAGTGAAGAAAACGGAGGTCCCTTTTCATCAGGGATTAATTCTTTTGTTCTTGAAAGCTAACACTCCAATTCTTGAAACTAAAGGTGACAAGTTTAGGTATGGTGAAGACTGGGAAGACCATTTGACTCTAGATGATAGGTGTAAGTTTAATGTTATGAATGAAAAGGATAAGAAGGATCTGGATGTGGTGATGACTCTTCAATTTTTGGTGGGGAAAAACCTAGATGTGAGTACTTCAGATGGCATGTATGAGGGAAATACCCTGATAAATTTTTTGGCCAACAAAATTGAGGCTCTCAAGGATGTGGTTAATCAAGTGAAAGTTGAGAATAGGAATATGATCAAGGGGTTGCAATATTATGATGCATATTTAATGGTTCTCAATCACAGGGTTGAAGCCCTTTAGGATATGGTAGTTGTTGGAAATGGGAGGAAGAGGAAGATAACCATTAGTAGCTCCAATGATGATGTCTACTCTGACATTTAGGGGGTGAATGCTGGGATGAGCTTGATGACATGGGGTAAAAGTTATTAAGGAGCCTATTGCAACATTTTTTGTGGACTATTTTCAGTGGTTTTTGGATCATTCCCTATTTTGGTTAGGTTTTTGTTGGTTTCAGTTTGGGTTCTTTTATTTCTATTGTGTCTCGCTCTGGTTGAGTCAATTCCTTTTTGACTTGAGCGGTTTTTGGGTGGTTTTTTTTATAGATATTTTTTTGTATGTGAGATTTCATGGTAATATATATTTTTATATATCCCTTAGAGCCATTTTCCAAACTTTATCTATAAAAAAAATTCTCTTCAAACCAATTGACAGTTTAACGGGAAATCCAATAGTTGTCTTCATTGAGCCAAAAGGGAGATTTCTTCACTGTGAGTGACTTATGTTGCTGAAGGGGGGATTAAAAGGTGAGGTTTTTATGGAATTTGAAAAATAAGAAAGCAGAAAAAGATATCTTCGAATCTTCGTCTCACGACAATGGAGGTTTTTCAGATGGATTTATTTGCTTTTCTCCTTCGTTCTTCATTTCTATAAATATTTCGATCAATATCTTACTTGAAACTTGTGAATTTTAATTGAGTGGAGGGTTTAGTGGCCACGATGGAGCTGGTTTGGAGCAAAAATGGTGAACTATATGCAAGCATGAACATAGCTATGGAAGGTACAACGCTTTGAATAAGAAACAAGGGGAAATAAAGCTGAGTGTTAGATTTAAAGCATTTAAAAAATGATCATTAGGGGTGGGGAAATTTTTTGTGTCCTTGATGTCCCTTAAGAATTAAGGGATGAAAGGAACATAAAATTTCACATTGCAACTCGGTGCGACACTTGGTGGAAATCCAACGGATGTGCACTTTGGCTAAAAAGCTTGTTAGAAGCACCTGGTGGCTAGGAAAATGGTCATATGAGGAACTGGGGTGCATACCTAGGGATGGGTGTATTTTACTATCCCATATGTACCTTAATAATTGAGGGAAAAAAGGGACATCAATTTTCACATCTCACCTCAATGTGACACTTGGCAACAATCCAATGATTGTGCATTTGGCTCCACTAGTTCTTAGGGGCTTGAAAATTACACCGAAGAGGGTCACATGGATGACCCGAGGGCTTCAAGTGTCTGGGTGCAGTTTCATGTCCCTCATGTACCTTTTATAAAGGGACATAAGGTTCATTAGTTTTCACATCGCGCCAGGTTGCGCCACTTGTCACGAACTAAGCGATTGAGGGAATGAGCTCCAAAAAGCACCAATGGGCTAAATTGACAATCCAGGAGGTTCCATGTGTGACTAGAGGGCTTATTGGGGTTGGCAGAATTTTCTTGTCCCTCATTTCCCTTATTTTGAGGGATGAAAGGGACATCAAATTGTACAAGGATCTTGGAGCTGACATGTGTCCTCACTGAAATTTGGCTAACTGTGAGAAGCTTACTTTGAGGGTGACTTGAAACAATGATAAATTGAGCTCCTGATGGAATTATTTGGGAAAATTTTACATGAAATTGGATGAAAATTGAATTCTTAATCCAATGGTGGGGATATCAGATCTTTATTAATCCATTTAAGCCCTAAAAAATCTGATTTTTGATATGGATCTCTAGTTGAGAATGGAAAAAACTAGTTATAAAACTATTGCACCAAAATCTTGTGAAAAATATGATTTCACCATATTGTAGAGATCTGAACTCCATTTATAAATATGTTTCTTTTTTATACTAAATCCAACTAGAGCTACCAGAATCACTTTTCGAAGTTCAACAACTTTTTTGGTCCTGTGCACTGCCTAGGCCTGTGAACCCTGTTTTTGATCAAATTGCCCCAACTCCTCC
The DNA here is from genome assembly GCA_019776745.2 of Taxus chinensis. Taxonomy (NCBI): domain Eukaryota; kingdom Viridiplantae; phylum Streptophyta; class Pinopsida; order Cupressales; family Taxaceae; genus Taxus; species Taxus chinensis. The sequence goes on along the minus strand of CM034151.1, from coordinate 584,858,037 downwards.
AAATCCTTCCTGAATCTTCCAAAATAAATTTCATGATGTTACTAGACCTTAAATTCACCTCCATGTTGGATTTGGATCCTCCATTTTTTTTTCCAGGGGGTTGCATCAATCTTGAGAAGGCCAGTGCTAGTCCTTCCCAACACTGCCCAATAATAGTAGTTTTCAAGAAATCCTAAAATCACCTAGGGGGGTTCAATTGAATTTTATAATTTACCTAGGGGAATGAGTTAAAATTGATTGAGAGGTCACATTACTAACTTGGTAGACTTTGGGTTCCTTGGAAGGGTAAAACTTGAAAAAATTGGCATATGGGTATAGTTGTCATGCTCGAAAATTATCAATTTTCCTGTTGTACATTTGCATGACAACAAGACTTATACATGCGACATGGATGCTCAACTTCTACCCTTATTATACCAGTCACTAGGGGAATCCACATTCATCTCATATATGTGCTATTGTTTCATTTTGTACTTATCTTACATTACTTGATCATACACGCTTTGACATATTAGTTATTGCTCTAACATGTTGACGAGTGTTCCATGTGCAACACTTGTTTTATAGGATTACATGTTTCCATGACTGCTTGTTTGTTTTTTTGTACTTGTCTACTTATTTTTTTCCATTGTATTTCTTTGCCCTATGTTTTTTTACACACTTGTTTGTTGTTTGCAACCATGACGACCTTGCATGTCTTGCGACATCGTGAGTGATGTACCATGTTTGTAAGCCACTTTATGTGGTTTAATTTTTTTTTGCATGTTTACATTTACTACATTTTCTACATAGTTTAAACATGTTTTCTATATTCATGCATTGTTTTCTTTACACTTGTCTTTGGCTATCCTTCTTGTTTGTGTGTTCCTTGGTTTCTGCCAAGCACTTTCCAGGGTACACAATTCAGAGTGTGGTTGGTCCTCTTTTGGGGACACATTCTCCTATCAATTACATCACATGTACCCCCAAAGAGGGGGGCATCATTTGGGGGTTTACATACTAACACACCAAAACTACACTAGTTTAGTATAATGTACTTTCAAGCCTTGGCAATGTGGGTTTACATACAACGAGTGGGTTCAGACAAGTCTACGAACCCCATACACAAAAAATTTTATAGGACATGGTTTCCTTAACATTTTTGGGAAGCAATTACATGCTTAGGGGTTACAGTGGGTGTACCTCTCTCTACTACTTCAGTCAGTGGCATTTGATCACCCAAAAACTAGGACCCTACAGAGATCTCTTTACACATTTCAGTAGAAGCGGTTAAATCTTGGAGGACACAACATTTCCTCCCTACACTTCTTCAGCCAAGGTGGTGTGAGATCACCCAAAACTTTGTAGCAGTACAGGATATCCTTCTACACCCTTTCTCTCGACATGGATCAGGTCCACATGTTCCATTTACATTTTCATTTAGCGTATTTTACATTTACATATTTTACACGTTCCTATACACATGCGTATTTTACATAACATTTTTACATACATACATATTTGACTACTTGATCATTTTCTCCTTGTAGGTCTTGTTGTATAAGAAACAAGCAATCAAATTAGGGACAACAACAACAACAACAACTTCAACAACATTCACGACAACACATGATTTTACCAACCATGCAGGTACACTACACACCGCAACAACTACACATGCATTTTTCCCTAGGTTCACTATCATCACTTTTTATTTTATGCATTTTTTTATCTTTAGATTCCACACTCCTCCATCTTCTTTTCATCATTCCACACTTGAGAACAGTCCTTTGGCACATTTTTACTACACTCTCCATGGATATCAAGTACACACTTCTATCTACTTTATATTACCGAGCTTTCAGCTCACCAATATAAAGTGGGGGAAAAATGTAAAAAAAAAAACATTTAATTTAGGTATTATTTAGCCCGGTCTAATACTACTATTTGGAAGTTTTTTGAGTGAAGAAAGTACTAATTAATCCCATATTTTTCCCATTTTATTTTACCTTTTATTTCATCATTCCCGCAAATTTTTATATACATGCCCAATATTTTTTGGCACTTTCCCATCATTTTAGCCTAAATTGGGGTGCCGAAGCCTATAATTAGGTTCCCTAGTCCCACCTGGGGTGCCCTGATCCTTTTCTATTTTCCCCACCACTTATTGGGATCTTTCTAGCCATTTTCATCCTTATCTTTCCAAGTCATCCATGTTAGGGTTAATTACAAAATAAGATGAAGAGAACCCTATAAATATAAAATTATGAGACCATAATGAGGGTCCTAGTATCACTTACTACTATCAATCCATCTAGATTTACATCCATTACGTCATTTACATCCACATAGTTCCATGTATCAAGGTTAAGATATTTGCATCAACACACACTTCATAGGGGGAGGGATTTTATTCTATTCCATACAAACATGCTATTACATTTTCAATATTTAGTTATTGCTTGCTACTTCACATAGTTTGTCTAACACAAGAGCACCTAGCGCATGACATGGACACACACACATACTTGAACTACATTTGGGTCTGAATTGTAGTGCAACACTCAGTTTAGTGAGCCCACTATTGTTTTAGCTAAGGTCAGTCCAAACCATTAATTTACATATTTTATTTTTAGGTATTCGATACTTCTTTTATATTTTTCAGTCTTCAACACCATCTTGCTTCATTTGGTACATTTGGTGTAGTTCAACAAATCCAGTGCTACAACCGGCAAGGGTTACATGTCATCTTCCAACCCTAGAAGAATCAAGTTCTGAAATTTTTCAAAGACCAGGGTGCCTGTTCTTCCATACCAAGGCACCTTGAAGCACCCTAGTACCCTCCTGAGTTCTCTAGTATACTTAGATATTCCATATCCACTCTTTTCAAGACCTCTGTGTAACTATTCTTACTTCTGGACTTTCATGTAATACTTGCGACACTCTGTGATAGTCATTAACAATCAGTTGAGTTCCTTCCTCACTTTACTCTTGCACATTAGGGTTTCATGTCTATTAATTTAATTATTTAATAAATTTATACTGCTTTAGAGTATTTTTTTACAACATTTATGTCCTCCTAGATTATATTAACTATCATTATACTTCTCCTAGTTTAGTTAATTTTAGTTAATCACAAGATTAAACTTGAAACACAAAGTATAGTCAATGCCCAAGATGGGAAATTGAACTTTAACTCAAATGTAATGAAATTAATGCAAATAAATATGTCTAAAGAAAAGACAAGATATGCTAAACATGGAAGGAATACAACTATTTGTTTTGTGGAGGTAATATGATCTTGTTCTTATGCCTTACAAATTATGGATTTGTTAAATTTTGATGGAGAATTGGGGGTGATTACTCCTTAATTATGCAGAGGAGAGGTCAATGAATTAGGTGTACAAAACCAACACATGAATTATGAAGAGAAGAACCCAAAAAATGAGGAGTTGAAGCACCTTGCAAAGGAAGAAGATCACGTATCAAAGTTATTTAAGAACTATGATATCTTCCCCTTAAGCGCAAGAGGATAGGAAGGACTTCCTATAAAGAAATTAACCGCTTCAATACCTTCCATGACCCCACAAACCATAAAAATGCATATGGATATAAGCCTATTTTTGTAAATTAGCACACATAGTAGAAAAGAGAATAAATGACCCCATACTCTTCCCATGTTCTACATAACTAAGTAGAAAATGAGTATAACTAATGAATGTTGAAATATGACTAGAGAATGGATAATATTTCCCCTAATGCTCCCAAAATTGAAACTGAAACTAAGTATCATGGAGGGAGAGAGGGAGTGAAATACTTCATTACCACAAAAAATTGTGCCAAAATGAGTCAATCTAATTATGAAACCATATGAAAACCTTATGTAAATGGTGAAAATAAGAAACTGCTAAGAAATTTGTAGAAAGTACCCCTAGAAAAAATTATGTAGTAAGGTTAGAACCATTTGTATGATCCTTACCATACGTTTATGATCTTATGTAGTTTTTTCTAAAAAATTTATGTCTGATTTTGTTTCTAAGTCATTTCCACCTTCCTCTACATTTTTCTATGCCCTGAAAAATGTCTATTTGCTGGAAATATAGAGAATAAACCCTGAATGTTTTCCCCCACTTTTGAAGAGTCTGTAATATATAATTGAGTGCACATATAAAACAAATATGTATACCCATATATGAGAATATAATAATCTATGTATAACCTATAAAATACTGATGCAGTGGCCACCAAGAATAAATTGTATGTGTAAGGGAGATGCACATAGTAGAAACCATGACGGAAAATAAGAGAAATAATAACAAGAATCATGATAACCATAATAGTTTCAATATATCAAAACAATGATGTCAGTAGTAGTAAACCATGTGTTGGTAAAAAATAAGGACATATAATGTAAAATAAAGTAAAAACTTATAAAAATGTGTTACACAAATGGTGAAGTTCTTGCAAACATGGGACACCAACAATGTTGCAAGAAAATCAAGGCCCTTTAACCTACAAACATGAGATGCACACCCACGCACAAGGAATAATGCCATAAACATGGGACACCGATGGTGTCACAAGACAATCAAGGCCCTTAGACTACAATTAGATTAGAAAACAATCATACACATACAACTAACAAACATATATGAAAAGAAAGTGTATCCAAATGTGATGAAAATCACATATCATATGATATAAAAGAGATAGTGAAGCAATAATTGTAAGTTACACAAAATACACGTGTTAGTTATGTTAATACAAAATATAGTCAATACACCATACACACACACATAACCAAGTGTAATGAGGAAAGGAAAGAACTATATTGGAAACATAACACCTAGATATAATATGCAAAACTAGAAGCCCCTAGAGGTTAGTAGTTTGGTTAAATGTCAGGCCAACACCTATCATCTTGTATCACTTTATGTATGTCCTACATTGTTGAGCATGAAAAATGACCAAGTCCCAGAGAACAAGGTTGGTGTGTGTAAGGGGCATTGCAGAAGAAAGGAACATGAGGATACATGTGTGAGGAGAACATGGTTTGTGTACTAAAGACAAAAAGGGAATGATTGCGTGTGAAAGGACTAAACACTTAGCCAATTTTTGGATGCAGATCAAAATATAGCTTTCGAGTATTGACCAAGAAAGGTTTTGAAGATAAGGTTGGAACATGAAGACTTGCAGTTCAAACAAGGTCTATTTTGGGATATAAAGAATACCAAGTGACATGCATAGTTCCAAGCTAATAATATGATCTTAACTAGGAGTTAACTATAGTAGATCTATTATTAGGAAATATTGCATGATTTTGTAGTTATCTTGTAGCGGTGCATGGATATTCTTAGCATGCAACCTATTTTGAGAATGCATGGGTGGTGAAGGGAAAGTCCCCACCCCTATATATGTATTGATTTGCATAGTTTAGGAATCCATGTTTTTTAGAGTTATGCTGTTGGTTTTTGGGCGTGCATGACTCATGGTGACACTTATATGTATGTAAACAGTTTCTGTGTTTTCTAATATTTAATATAATGGATCTTTGTGGCTGGATATTGGTGATTGGTATAACTGAGCATGGATTCTTGTATGGTAAATCTAATTATGGTTCTTGTTTGATTATTCATGCCTAATAGTTAAAGATCTAGATCTAGATTATACTCTGTAATATACTTGAATGCTTGTTATAAATATGGAATATATATGTGTTCATCATGCTAACTCCTTGGTAGATCTCACATAAAAGAGGAACCTGGTACCCTTGCATATTTCAGGTGAGCACGCATGTTCTTCCTGGGTGATGTGCTAGCGTGCCTTGGGATTTTGGTGGGTAAAATAAGACTACATTTTAGTTCCATTGTCGAGACCTTTTTTTGAAGCCATTGCAAGGATGGTGCATGATGGAAACATACCAGATCAATTTGGACACTCTTGAAAGTTGGGTAGAGAATTTGGAGGATGAGTTTACACAAAGATACAACACTGAACCTGAGTTTAATGCACATGCATGGGTTGAAAATAATATTTATCACGAGATCTATGAGACATTCTTTTCCTGTTTTCCTATAGATTTGTATGAGTGGCTGTAGGATATGCATTAAAGAGGAATTAGAGGTATAGAACTCTAGTTTGGACGCATGAAGATTATCAGAATTTGCATGATGCTGATTTACCTTAGGACAAGTGTTGTAGATCACTGGTGGAGTAGTGTCTTGAATATCTATATATTGGAGTATGTTGTGTCTACTTATTCCTATCCAGAGGTAGCTGAGTTCCAGTTCTTGTACGAGCCCAAGAGGATCTTTTTTGCGTGCTATCCCTTTAGTGCTTAAAATATTTGATGGTAACACTGACTTTTTAAGAGAAACCTATAGGCTAGCTAAACCCCACCATGCGCGGGGGTAGGAGTAGGTGTGGTGAAAGATGGAAGACATAGTGGCAGAAAGGATAGAGAGAAGAAATGTGGACTTAAGTTAAATGAGGTGTGAGAGGGATTTGGAGAAACAACATGAAATTGTGGAACAAATGACATTGTGTTGAGAGAGAGATGGCTCATGAAGGATTTGGAGCTCATGCAGAGGACATGGAGTTGGAGCATCTGGAACTCCCCCATTTGGGTAAGAATGGAAAAGAAATCTCTTCGACCTTAGATGAGAGCACATCGATGGAAACTACATGGACCACAAGATCACATTTGATCCCTCCTGGTGACCTAGCCCTTGCTTGGTTTTCCAATTTCTACGACAATCATTAGTAAGAAAGCTAGTGTGGGTAGTAGAGTAGTGACAGATAGAGTTATTTACCATTAATTTTAGGATTTAATCAGGTAGCTTATTCATCTATGGTGGGGCAAGCATCTTCTGTGTTATTTGGAGGTCAGGTTGGAGGTATGTTTTCTGGTGTGTCATCAACATAGAACATGGGTGTGTAGAACATTGGTATTATGTCTGGAAGTAGTGTAACTTCACAGATGGTGGGAGTTCATTTTAGTAAAACTATCAGAACATAAGGCAACACATCCTCTGGTCCAATACCCTGCCATGAGAGGAGGATCTAGAGGTTCATGATCTAGTAGATCTGGTCATTCTGGAGGTGGAGGGAACACAAGAGGAAATACAGGATCTGGATCTTGGTGGGCATGGTCCACACCAACCCCAAACAGGTGTATTATGAGATGTCCCTTTATCTCCTAGAGTATAGAGGCATTGAAGATGCCATGGAGCATGTTCATATGTGTGAAATACTATGGCATGGGAATTACAGCCCTAGAGTGCAAAGCAAGTCAGTTTGAAACCACGTTGCAGGGGCACATGCATAGTTGGTATAGGAATTTGATCTGAATCAGACTTGTGTAGATTACACCACATTGCATGATGCTTTCTTGGTAGAGTTCCATATACCTAAGTTTGAGTAGAAGAGCATCAACTGTGCTAAAGGATATCAAGTAGGGCATGGCTGAAAGTGTAAGGGAATATGATGCCCATTTTAAGACTCTATTATCAAATTTATCTTATGATATTCATCCTAGTCAGCATGCACAATGGTTCATTGGTGGTTTGATAACCCCATTCAGGAAGGGAACTCTCACACAAGACTTTTATAGATCCACACAAAGCTCTTGAGGCAGCTCTATATGCTGAGGCCGTTGGTAGTGTGGACACTGGAGTAAGCCCCTTTTTGGAGGCGCAAATTACTTCTATGGAAAAGCAGTTAGAAAAATTGTCAGCCAATTCTACACATGAGATGCACAGTGGATTGTGGTGTACAAATTGTGAAGTAGAGGGTCATACCAAGGATAGTTTCCCTCATAGATTGGTGCGTGCCATGTTTCTGGATTGTGAAATCTACCATTTAGATCATGATTCAAGAAAGTGTCCTTTACTACGAGTGCCATCAGGAAGAACATGTCCAGTTACTATAAGATTTGTAAATCACACACTCATGACACAGAGAACTGTAGGTTGATTGATCAAATTCATGAAGCAATTGATATGGGTGTGTGATAGAATAGTGTTGCAAACAATTCCAAGGATCAAAGTGATAATTGTGGTCAGAATCAAAATAATAATGAAGGGCATTCTGATGGAGGTGGTCAAGGTAGAGGATATCATGGAGGATTTAGAGGCAAGGTCATGGGGGGGGAAGAAGTGAGTTTCCCTATGGAACTTGTTATACATGTGGATCTCCTGATCACAGGTAAGAATGCCCTCAAAACATTGTTTTCTCCTTTTGTAGAAAGAACCATAATTATGAAGAGTTCCCAAATTTGTATGAGAACCTGAGAAAGAAGAACAAAAATGATAAGGGCTGTGGGGATGTTAGAGTACAACGTGTTGTGGGAGATCAGTGGATGCCCATGTTAGCACTTGATCCTGATATGATACCTATGTTAGTGACTACTCATGTGCTGAAGTTAGGCATGCCCATGAGGTTCCCAAATAGAAGTTTGTTATTACAAAGGAGGAGGTGATCAATGCAAAGTATCCTGACCTTGTGCATCAGAAGGAAGTGTATCAGGAATCTATAGAGGTTATCAGGAACTTGCAAGGTGAGATACAATGCTTGAAGGAGCAGTCACAAAAGATAGAAAGGAAAATACAGTCCCACTGCCCCAAACAGATGTGGATGACATTAAGGAGGTTTGTAAGTTGTTGCGCCAAGAGAACATCATTCTATTGTTAGGGGAATGGCTGAGAGAAAAGGTACCACATGTTGAGGGTGAGTGCAAGAGAGAAATCTTGCACATGCAACTTGCCTCCTCATAGTATTGATTATGATAAAGAGATTATGTTGAATGCAGTTGTTGATGGGTGGCTTTTGAGTAACATCTTGATTGATACAGGTGAAAAAGTGAATGTGCTTACTCTAGACACATGGCTATAGATGGGGAGACCACCATTACAACCATATTTGAATGTGTTGTTCATGGAAAATAGGACTAAATCCACTGCCTATTGGAGTTTTGAAAGATGTCACTATTACAATTTAGGGGGCCGAGTTTACTGGTGATTTTGAAGTCTTAGCACTTGCAGAAGTAGATAGTTTTCCAGACATTACTTGGGTGCCCCTGGTGTTATGTAAATAATGCCGATATTTGATTCAATAAGGGTTATATCAGATTTGAAAATAATAAGGAATGTGTGATCATCCCTTTGACAGATGGAAAGGTTGTGCCTTATGTAGAACCTTTGAGTGAAGAGGATATAAAAAAATTTATGTGCGCACCATCAAGGATCCTGAGGTGTTGGAGCCATCAAAGGAAGGAGTAATTCCTAGTGGGATGATTCACAATCTGTGAGTGATAAAACAAGTGTTATTTGTGATAACTGGGTGCATGGGACTTATGAGATGGTTAGATGAGAAATGAAGAGTGTAGTTATGCGTGTCAGTAGGCTGCATTCTGTTAGGCATTTGGGAAATAACCAGGTACCTATGTACACTAGTAAAGGAAATCTTGAGGTGTTTCTTGCGTGCTATGGAAGCCCAGTGGAAAGATCAAGTAGAAAGAAGAAATATTCTAGTGTATACTTTACATGGGTCAACAGCACACTGGTGGATTACACATAGGGATAATCTTGTGGAGTGGTGTGAAGTGAGAATTGTGCTCTCTGCTAGATTTTTAAGAAGTAATACCCTCTCAAATTTGTGAATTTCATGGGAAGGATCCTATTCAACACCATGTTCAAAAGTGTGAGAGACTTTAGACAGAGGGGTAGGAGCTTTTTCCACCTTCACTATGGGTGAATAAGTTCTATTCCACCTTGCCAGGATTGCACTGTGCATGGTATGTCTATGCAGAGTTGAATAGAGTGATAGGGAATTGGACAGAGTTGATAGTAGGTATGGTTCATACCTTTGATTAATTTTCTACTAAACCACCTATGAATGAAGCCTTGAAGATAATGAAGTGCTTGACTATGGGAGATAGTGCAAAAGATGAAGAACTCATTCATGAGTTGTTGGGAGAATCAGACCTCAAGGTGCACTTTGAAGAAGAGGAGACTGATGAAGAACAACTTGGGTGCACCTAATTAGAAAAGGAAAAAGGTAAGATGGTTTATATAATAGATGATGAAGGGAGTTCATGAACTTGGATGTTGATCACACTGTGGGTATGCGCGAGGTCATGGATAGTGTAAATGAATGGGCGTGCACATACCATGAACCTATGAAGAAAAAGAAGGTCAACATTGGAACATAAGCTGAACCTAAGGAGGCTATCATTGGTGATTATTGGTCTGATTCAGAGGTTGCTAAGATCATTGAGTTGTTGCATGACTTCTAGGATTTATTCCCTAGAGGCTATCATGAATTGAAAGGAGTGCATGAATCTTTGGTGAGATGAGGATCAAGTTAAAGGAAGGTGTGCACCCAGTTAGGAAGATACCTTACATGATGAATCCTAACTATGCGTCATCAAGGTGAAGGAAGAAATTGATAAGATGCTGAAATCTAGAATCATTGAGCCCATAGAGGAATAAGAATGGGTTAGCCCAATGGTGATAAGTATCAAGAAATATGGTAGGATAAGGATCTGTGTGGATTATAGGGAGTTAAATGCTACTTGTGTTATAGATCCTTTCCCCACACCTTTTACAAAAGAGATCTTGGAGGGTGTGGCAGGGTGCGAGATCTACTCCTTTACTGATGGGTTCTCTAGATATCATCAAGTTTAGTTTGCTAAAGAGGATCAAGAGAAAACAACTTTCACCACTGAGTGGGGAAGTTTTGCATACACAGTTATGCCTTTTGGGTTGAAGAATGCACCTGCAGTCTTTTCACACATTGTGGTGCAAGCATTTCAGGATTTCATACATAAGTTCTTACAGGTTTACTTAGATGATTGGACTATTTATGGGCTAGTTAAAGACCATTGTGACAATTTGAGACTTATGTTTGAGAGGTGCAGGTAGTTGAGCATCTCTCTCAACATCAAGAAGTGACATTTTTTCTACACCCTTTGGAACTCTTTTGGGACATATCATATGCAAGGAAGGCTTGTTGGTGGATCCTACTAAGATTGCTGTTATTTTGGGCTTAGAGGAGCCTACTAACTAGAGTGAAGTGTGTGGGTTCCTTGGACACACACAGGGTACTACATAAAGTTCATTAAGGGTTATGCCAAGATTTTCATGCCCTTGGAAGAGTTATTAAAGAGCAAGGGTAAGTTCCATTGGGGTGAGGTGCAACAGTGCATGTTTGAAACATTGAAGGAAAGGCTTACTTTTGTGCCTATTCTACATTTTCCCTCATGGACCAAACCCTTTCATGTGCATGTGGATGCCTCTGGCATGGCCATTGGCACAGTATTAGCCATCCTGGAGAGGGTATTGTTGATCACCCTATTTGTTTTTCAAGTAGGAAATTGACCCCAGATGAACAAAACTACAAAACTACAAGCGTAAAGCTTTTTTTGATGATTTATGCATGCATAATTTTAGGTAGTATTTGTTGGAAAATCCATTTATCTTCTATACAGATCACATGGCATTGAAGTATCTGGTCAATAAGCCCATTTTGTAGGGTGCATATGCAGATGGATTTTCTTGTTCTAGGAATTTGACTTTACAGTTGTGGTGAAGCCAGGAAAGAGCAACTCAGGACTAAATCATTTATCCAGGATTAATTTGGGTGAGGATACACAGAGCATTGAGGATATAATGTCAGATGCACAGTTATTTAGATTAAACTGTGCACCCTCTGATTTGGAAGATATTGCAGTCTTTTTGTGTACTGGTGTGGCACCTGAAGGCATGAAGGCCTTGGAGAAGAAACAACTTGCTATATGTGTCACCCTATATGTTGATAGGTGGAGATATTTACAAGTTAGGTCATGATGAGGTTTTGTCTGGTGTGTACTTGAACATGAGTACCCTACCATTATGGAAGAGGCTCATGGTGGAATTACAGGTGGTCACTATGTAGGAAATTCCACCACACAAGATTCTTTTGGTAGGCCTTTGGTGGGAAATAATTTACAAGGATTGTATAGAGTATTGCAAGGCTTGTGACCACTTTCAGTGCCTTGGAAAGCTTGGGCATAGAGATGAGATGCCTTTAAGACCTATTGCTATTGCAGAACCTTTTGAAAAATGGGAAATTGACTTTGTGGGTCCTATTTCCCCACCCGCGCGTAGGACTGGATCACACTATATTATAACTTGTACATATTATCTTACAAGGTGGGTGGAAGTAACACCTACAAAGGATTGCATGGTATCTATAATAACAAGGTTCTTGTGGGAAAACATTATCAGTAGGTATGGATGTCCATTGAGTCTAACAAGTGATAGGGGCACACACTTTTTGAATGAGACTATCATGATATTATTAGCTGAGTTTATGGTGGCGCATCACAAGACAACCCCCTATCATCCACAGGCCAATGACACTTGCTGAAGCTTTCAACAAAATATTGAACCATACTTTGACAAAGATATTTGTGATGTTGGAAGAAAGGATTGGGATGATAAAGTCTCTACTGTACTTTGGGCATACAAGACAACTTATAAAAGATTGAACAAGGCCACACCTTTTCAATTGGTGTTTGGCGCAGAAGCTATTTTTCCCATAGAATTCATGTTACCCTCCCTATGTATTACATGCATAGGAGGATTGGCTGATGAAAAGGAACTTGAAGAGCACATAGAAAAATGATGTAGTTGGATGAAAGGTGCATTATAGCTCATTGGAGCCAGAAGACAGAAAAAGGCCAGGTAGAAGGCATGACATGATCAACATATTAAGAACAAGAAGATTGAGGTTGGGAAGATGGTTCTTCTATATGATTCTAAGTTTCTGCACCATCCTGGGAAGTTCCAAGTGCATTGGTTGGGACCGTATGTTGTGACTTACATACTTGATTCAGATGCTTTCCAGTTACAGGTGCTGGATGGAACAGGTTTCCCAGTTACTTCAACGGGAGTAGGCTGAATCCCTACTATAAATAAGTCTTCTTGGTGTTTGTAATAAGTCAGTATTTCCAGTTAGAATAGGTTTCCCTTAATGCATTTCCTTTATATGTGTTTCCTTTCATCATTTGTTATGCTTTGTCAATTTAGTTCAGTAGTTTTGTGTAATAAGCACACTTGCACCCAGAAGTTGATTACTTTATTATTGAGTTCATGCATGCAGAGGACCACATACATTTAGTGTGGGGTAGAGTGCAAACAGAGGCATGCGTATAAGAAGTTTGATGTTGATAATGGCCAAGAAAAACAAAAGTGCACGTTGGAAGTCCTAAGTATCAGAGGGGCACATGTAGTGGTGGTGATAATGGTTGCTGGAAAATGGTAAGGTGTCAAGGAAGATGGTGATAATAAGGATGATGCCAAGGAAAAATCCACATATAGGAATGAACACGCAGGGTAACACGAGGTAGGATATGGTAGGAAAAACTACTTGGAAAAGGATGTAGTGGTTGATGTACTTCGGCACTCAAAGCGCACGTAAGGAGGTCTGCGGTCAGTGTAGTTTTACATATGCTAGAAGGTTACGGAGGTTATGTGTGTTGGACGCGCATGAGGAAACATGCTTGGGGAAGACAGGAAAGGTCATATTTATTGTGGTAGTATGGTGGTAGGTGGCATGGTAATTAATGTGGTAAAAAGTGAAAAACTATAAATAGGGGTCGGGGTAAGTTATTTTTACCTTGTGATAACTTGTGGAAGAGATCTTGTGAACTAGGGCATCCTTGTGAATTTGTGAATGATCGATTGTGAAGGTAGAAATTTGTGAACCAGATTGTGAAGATGAACATGGTCATGTGCAAAGTGGGTTTGTGAAAGAATTTTTATGGGTTTGGATGGTGTAGTGTGAAAATAAACACGTTCTCTGGTTAGGGTTTGAAGAACTAGGGCACGATTATAGGATTGTGAAGGAGTAGGGTTCTAAGTTTGAGGCATCAAAAACATAGAGCACAATAGGTAGAAATTATCAAGTACTTAACCAAGGAGAATGACACCACGTAGGGTAAAAACTATTTCACCCAAGAAGAAGGGCAAGGGAAAACCAGTTGCAGTCGGAAAGTTTCAATGAGGAATGGTATTCAAAGATGCAATACCCAGATGGGGTATTGATGGGAATGGAGTGGGTGTCCCATGTGCAAAAATGGTTATAAGTGATTATAACCATCAAACCAATATGACTGAGAAGGATATGACATTGGAGCTGGTTCACCCCATAGGTGAAAGAATAGAAGATGACAAACCGGTGTATGATGACTCAGTGCAGAAGACATTGGAGAAGGTTGGACTTCTACAACTGTATGAACTACCATTTTTTGGAAAGCCTGAGAGATTATACCAGTGGCTTATGTCATGATACATGAAGACTATTTTTACTTCACGGGAAGGAGGATGCACATAACTCCACAGTTAATCTCAAGTTCACTAGGACTCATCTACACTGGAGAGTCAATTGATGATGACTTGGGAAACAATGAGGCTCGTCAAAGAAACAAATAAGGAATATGAGTACAAGAAAGGTGGGCACACCTTTGATATTGCAAAGATCAATGACCTAGTCATGAAGATGGCCATGTGCCTCCTTACCAAATTGAACAAACAAGAATGATGGACCCAAGTTAATAAAAGGTGGTTGAATGTATGCAGGAAGATTGTAGAAGGGACCATCTACAACATCTCAGCCTTCATTGTAGAAGATATCATTGATGCGCAAATGAGATGGAGACAAGATAATGTATGGTAATATTTTTCTTACCATTGTTTTCTCTAAGATTGGAGTGCCCGATGGGCCAAACAATAACATATGGGAGTACCCTGATGAGAACCCCTCTCCAGCTAAGAGGTTTACAACATATACTTGTGATACTATGACACCTACGTACAAGGCACACTTGGATAAATGGTATACAAGTGGATGCACGTGATGCCTTTGGCATAGAATGGAGGATCCCAGAGAAACTGTTAGCCTTGGTGGGGATGAGGCTGAGTTTGTAGTTTACAACAGTTTTACATTGGTAGATTTACATTGACTGATGGCACCAAGATCCTGTGGTGCAAATTGCCTTTTGCCTTCATAGCACAATATTTCCATAGTGCAGTTAACAGATTTAAGGAGGCCAAGAAATTGAGATTTGATCTAAGTGAAGTGGATCAGGAGCATTGTGCATTGTGTCGAACACTTTTCTACCCAAAGAAGCACGCGTATGTGGAAAAATATGTCTCTCATGACATACATTTTCTCAAACCCATTACAATACCAATTGCAGGGACAACTGCAACAAGGGTGTATATTCATTTATGACCAAAATTTTGAGAAGGGCATGTATGTAGAAGATGATGTTTCTATCCCTGAGGACCCTATAGGAAGAAAGAAGGTGGAGGTAAAGAAGAGAGATAGAGAAGAAACTCCTACAACGAGTAGGGTCAGTGTGCATGTGGGCCAGACCACAGGAACATAGGAGACAGGTGTAGGTATGAGTACTTATACTCATAGGAAGAATAAGTCTCCAGTCAAGGAGAAGTCTCTCAGTAAGGAAGAAGCAAAGGGTGATATAGAGTTCTGACTCTGAGAAGATGGAGAGCTTGAAGAATGAGGAAATAAAGGGGGAGGAAGAGGAATGAGAGCCTGAAAAGAACCCTCCCATATACAATGTGCATGAATCTGATGAGGAGTGGAGTGTGCATTCAGAGGATGACTTGAGAGGAAGGAGATGAAGAATTTTGGAAAAATGTGCATGAAACTCCGTGCCTTTCCAGACAAGAGTTAGAGAGTGTTGTGGAGAAAGAGGTAGCAGGTATAATACAGAACTTGGTCGAGCAGGAGGTGGAGTGCAACATTGAGGAAGAAGAAAAGGAGAAAGGTGGAAGTCATGGGGGAGATACAAGTTTGGCGGTAGGGTTCCCAAAGGGTGCACACATGGGTGGCACAGGCACACATCTACACAACAAGGACCTATTATGACTTATGATGCAGATCCAAACAAGGTCTTGTGTGCTCACTACCAAAGTACAGTGCCAATGACTCTTTCTATTGGTCATCTTTTGATAGGGAAAGTGCATACCACACACTAGAAAATTTTTCTTGGACATTTGAGTCCCACATGTCAATGAACCTGAATTTGAAGTAATGCAGAGCATTGCTAGATACACATGCTTCACTAGAGCTCCAAGGAGGTAAATCTAATTGTGGATTCCCAACAGTTGACTGATGAACAAGTGTGTAATGCACTGAATAAGATATCATGGAAGTGGAGGCCAGGATTTTTGGAAGGAAATAATAGGGTCAGAGTGCTGGAAAAGGATTGAAGAAAAGAATAAAGAAATTATTGTGAGGGATAAGGAAATAAAGGGGAAGGAACAAATAATTACGTAATTGAAAGCTGAGTTAAGGGAGGAAAAAGGGAAGTTGCGAGAGTATACAAAAAGGAAGAAGTTGATAGAAACTCAATTATAATAGCACACCCAATTGGCCCCCCCTCACAAAAGTATGAATCATCTTTCCATTGTTTAGAAGATTTAACACACATGATTATCACGATGCAGAAGCAACCCCTAGCACTAGAGTCACGGAAGAAGTTATGGCATGGAAGAAAAAGTAGGAGAAGGCACAGATCGAGGCAGCCATAACTCAATACACTGAGCTTCTTGCATCAGTAAAAACCATGGCTCATATGGCCGAAGTTGTCTATGACAACTGTGAAGACAGGGATTGGGTGGCAAGTGTGTTGGTTGCCACTCATGAGGCAGATTTAAAGGAGTTCTAGGCCAAAAACAAAGAAAATCAGGTGGAATGAGATAGGATCCTTAGAAGTAGAAAAGAAGAGTGATGGCAATTGATATCTTAAGGACCTCTATAAAGAATAAGCTCAAGGAATTGTATCCCCAGGTAATGCATAGAATGGACATGTTGACTGACATTAGCAAACAGTTGGAAAATCATTGTTGACACATTTAAGGCCAAGGGTGAAGAGATGACATTTGAAGAAGTCAGTGCGATGATGGGGGATTTTTTCAAGCAATGCAAGTGAGGTGGAAGGATGGAATGAAATTGAAGCATCATTGAATAAGGATTTTCCTATCCTCCTTACATAATAGCATAATTCTTTCATTCTTTGGTATTAGTTTAAGCCAACTTTAGGTTCATTATATTCTATTCTTTATTCTTGGAGGGACACATCAGATTACCCATTTCCGAGGATGGAAATGAAACAAGTAGTGTGGGGTAATGTTTGAGCATGATAAAATGACTAAGTACTAAGGAGAAGGTTAGCGCGTGGGAGAGAAGAAAGGTGCATGAGGAAGTGTGCGAGGAGAACATGGTTTACATGCTAAAGACAGACAGGAAAGGATTGCACGTGAAAGGAGTCAACACTTAGCCAGTTTTTGGATGCGGATCTAAATATAGATTTGGAGTGTCAACCAAGCAAGGTTTTGAAGATAAGGTTGGAACATGAAGACTTGTGGTTCAAGAAAGGTCTATTTTGGGATACAAGGAAGACCAAGTGACATGCATAGTTCTGAGCTAATAATAGGATCTGAACTAGGAGTTAACTATAGTAGATCTATTATTAGGAAAGCTTGCATGATTTTGTAGTTATCTTGTAGCGGCACATGGCTATTCTTAGCATGCAACCTATTTTGAGGATGCATGGGGTGAAGGGAAAGACCCACCCCTATATATATGTATTGATTTGCATGGTTTAGGAATCCATGTTTTTTAGAGTTATGTTGTTGGTTTATGGGCGCACATGACTCATGGTGACACTTATATGTATGTAAACAGTTTATGTGTTTTACAGTACTTAATATAATGGATCTTTGTGGCTGGATATTGGTTTGATAAACATCTGTTACATGGTTCTTGTATGGTGGAATTAATCTTGATACTTGTTTGAGATTCATGCTTAGTTATGATCTAGATCTAGATTATATTCTGCAATATACTTGAATGCTTGTTATAAATATGGAATATATATATATGTTCATCATGCTAACTCCTTGGTAGATAGCTCACATAAAAGAGGGACCTGGTACCCTTGCATCTTCAGGTGAGCACTCAGGTTCTTCCTGGGTGATGTGTCAATGCACCTTGGGATTTTGGTGGGTAAAATAAGACTAGCAAATAATGTATGCCATAAAAAACACGCCTTTATTTTATATTTTGTAAATGTTTGAATGTTTTTTTATATGTTTAAAATGTTTCAATGTTTTTGTATTATCTATTCATAAATATGTACAAGAGGGGAGATAACAAGAGATGTATCCCAAGCTAACCTCATGAGGAGGTGAAATAATTATTGAAGATGATGGAGGGTCAAGACTCAAATGAGTCATATAATGTGACACAAATGCAAGTGGAACCATCATGGTAATATGTGACGAAGAAGGTCAATGAGGAGAATAATAAATAATAGAGAACTGAGTAGAGATGGGGTACTCACGACCTTACAATAGTACCCATGTTCACATGAAGTGAGGAAACCTATTCATAAGAATGAAGGAAGGGATATCCTTTGATATTCCCATAAGAGACTAAGTGTGAATGTTACAAGTGTAAAAATAGGTTGAATACATTACATAATAAAACTAATACGTGCTTAGTATGGATGAGTTATGTATGGAATAAAATATGCACTAGAGAGACTATACATGAAGATTTAACTTGATAGTATGCACGATAGATAGAACTGAAGGGTATTTCAAAGTCAAGTGTGTAAATTTTGAGATAAACCCTCATTCCTTGTTGATCCACTTGTAGACGGGTCTAGATTGCTCCTATTTAGGAATAGTATTGATGCAAGAAATATTACTATATGTAGAAGAATTCTCTTTAAGTGTAACACTACCTTCAGTAATACGATGTGGATGAGGTGAATTAGATCTATCTACATGCTATGTCTCATAAGTGATGATACCTTTTTCCTCTAGTAAATTAATTTTATGATATAATACATAACAATAATTATCATATATATAAATATGATGGAATTAGAAAATCAAATGAACCTTCTCATATTCAAGCCTATGAGGAGGGATATGATAATGAGATGTTAACCAAATCAACCTCTTGTTAAATAGTGTAAGTAAGATGTCATGGGACGTATCACAAGCCTTATAAAAATAGATCCAGTATTCCATTTATGAGTAGGTGGATTTTGTACTTTTTGATTAGTATTAGGATGATAAAAAGTATTACCACGATGTAAAACCTTCAATTGATTATCATTTTGTATATGTTTCTAATGTGTGTTGTAACTATGTGTAATAGAAGAGGTTATAACATTCACATCAAAGGGCTTAGGCTTATGTGCTAGAATACTATATTGTTGTAAATCATTACCATATGATAAAAGATCAGGGAATGAATTAAAAGTGTCATAATGTAATTTTTCTTTGAGAGATTATATAATTCCCCTAAAAAATATGAATTACATATCTAAGATTGAACTCTACCTAGAAAGGGCATGCCTATGCCAAGAAATCTAAAACCTTTCTTTTAAGAGAGGTTAGAATATGTCAAAAATTAGTAAGTGACTCACTAAGCACTTAGTTTGGTGTTTTGGAGTGGAATTACATTCACGAGTTATTTTACCCGAGATTGAACCACATCTAGGAATGACTAACACTTATTTCACTAAATTGGGACTTATTCCAGTCCCAATAGCTAAAAAATATAGCCAATATTAGAATCCAATATTGCTATTTTTGGATTCCAAAATGTCAAATATTGGAATTATCTGCACTCCAAAATCACACATATTGGATTCCAAAATCACATATATTGGAATCCAAAATCACATATATTGGAATCCAAATCAAAATATATTGGAATCCAAAATCACCTATATTGGAATTAACTGTACTCCAAAATCACATATATTGGAATCTAAAAATCAAAATATTGGAATCCATTAATTATCCTTCAAAGTCCAATATATCTGGTCATCAGATTTAAATTTATGAATTTGTGAAAAAACTTTAATTATTTCAGGGAATCCAACATTGATCTGAGAAATAATGCTATCTGGTGGCTGCTAGCCCATATAAAACAGATACATGTTTAAGATGTTTTATAAGGGTCTAGCGGCTACTAGGCTTAATGATTGCTTTGGAATAATGCTCTTATCAGTTTTAAGATGTTTTGGAAAGATTAAACTATGCAAATTTGAATATTTCAAATGCCATTGAGCAAGTGACCATTTTATATTACTAGGCTAATGACATTCAATGAGATGTGAGACACTTCCATATTCAATTACTATGGTTGCATGATTGAACCTTGGGGCAACCAAAGAATTACCGAAGATGTTATGAAGAAACTTAAAGAGGGAAATGATTCAATTTAGGAGAATGTAATTAACTATAAAACCATTCCAGATATATTTTCATATTTAAAGTTAGATCTCATATTTACTTCATTTATAATGGTGTGATTGAACCTCAACGCAACCAGAGAATTTCTGAAGATGTTATGAAGAAATTAGTAGAGGGTGACGATCCAGTGTAGGAGAATGTAATTAATTGTAAAACCATACCAAATATATTTTCATATTTAAATGTAGATATAAAATCAACTGTAAGAGACATGGCATAAAAATTTTCATATTCAAATATGGATATGAACTTATTTAAAATTAACTATAAAACTATCCCATATATATTTTAGTATTTAAATATAGCTATGAAATAAATTGAAATTCCTTTACTAAAGGTAGGTAGAATTATAGTAAAACATTTGATGAATAATTTGAATTTATAATGTAACACTATTCCTAAGATGGGCTTCCAAATCAACAATACAAATCATAGTAAAGCTCCAATAAAAAATCTCCCTATAATTGTTTTTGTGATCTAATATAATCCCAAACATCTTCGACGTCCTTCAATGGTTGCAACAAAGGCCACAACACATCTAACAAGTATGTGTCTTCTGACTTAGAATCTATGTTAAATGTTTCAACAATTATGTAGTTCACAACATCATTGAACTTGTTTTTCTCTAAAGAGTCATCTACAAGCACTGTATTTTTACAATTGTACGATGCATTAAACTGCGACCAAACAGAGTTAATATTCTTGAGATATAATTTGGGATTCCCAGAACCTTCATAATCAGAAGTGTTTGGTCTCACACAATCTTCCTATGTAAATATGAACTCGAAGCTTGCAACCTCCAAGCCGATGTTTTGAAGGAATGAAGGCATCATGTCATCAACATTTGAATTTCTCGCCAATGTCCATATTGCTATGTTGAAATGTTTTTTGCACCATTGTAAGAACTCTTTCACATTAGGTCTGAGAAAATAAAAAAAAATTTCAAGCTCGATGCCACCAAACTTTTTTAACTGTTTAAATGCCGAAGATGCCTTGTGGAGGGTGTGTGCCAAAACACCGTTTATATCAAATATGATCAGTTTCATGTTGCATGTGTTCATATCTACAAATGAAAAAAAAAAAAAATCAAATGGTTGAGGGTGGTGAATCAATTAAAAAATAAAAAACAAGTCCCTTTCGATATTGTTATATCAAAAATCAAATGGTTGTAGGTGGTGACAAAGGTAAAATCTAAGGGTGTTCCTCATTTCTTATTGTTATACTAGGAATATTTTTTTTGAAGAATTTATTTGAATAGAATGTAATGTTTCAGCATGACGAGTCTTTACATACCGTATTGTAGTTATTTCATTGCATTGGAAAGTGGTATACATTTTCTAATATCGAAGCAAAAACTAGTATTTAAGCATGCTCACAATTAATTTAGGAATACATATTTCATTAATAAAAACTGCTCAAAGATTCGTTACATTAAATATTTTCTGTTAATTCACATTTGCAACTTATACACTCACACTCTGAACTTATAATCAGGGAAGATTTAAATTCTCCCAACTTATAATTGTACAATCATAATTTAAATAGTTACGCAGAACCATCACTAAAACATATGAATGTATTTTATTTACAATGTTAAGTTGTATCATCACAATAACATTTTGAAATGCTAACTTTTTATTTAGCATTTACTCACTCCAAATATTTGATGCCCTCTACCACATTCAATCCCTTTGACACTATTAGTGATAAGTCTTTGTGCAAATCAGTCATCAACCACATATCTTTTGAGAAATTTTCTCCTCTGCTTTTCATCCCAACCATAAAATTTGTTAGAGGGTTTCCCTTTGCACCTAATGTAATACACATTGTGTCTTCAGAATTGTAGGGGACATCATTTCTACTCCAAACCTTTTCTAGATCTTTTATTGCAATTCCATCGACCATTTTGCAATGTTCTTTTCCCCAGGTGATTAATGGATTCAAGTCAGTCGATAATTTTTTATTGAAGGCCTTTGTCAGCTTTTCAACATCAGCTGAAGTGAGTTTTTCTGACCAGAATCCCATTTCAAATTTTGTTGATAATGACTTTATAAACTCTTTCAGGCCACCTCGCACATTGATTCTCTCCCTGTGTAAACTTGAATGTGATGTCCCCAGAGGGCGATTGGTTTTTCTCATACAACAAGCCCTCCAAATCTAAAATAAGCAAGTAATTCTTGTGGCTAACTGCAGGGAAGTAAATAATTTTTTTAATTGGTCTCATATCAATTCTAACCAATGGAAAAAATCAACATTTTAGCTTACGGCTACCACTTACCAGTGGGCCTTGCATGTAGGATTGCATCTTCTTTACCCACAGCTGGATCCTTTGATGAAAGATTTATTTCAAACAATATTAATATTATTAATATAGCTATTGCTATGGAAAATGAAAGCATATTTGAAAAAAACATACTGAACTACGTGGTAAAATGGTAAATTCAATATTAGCACTTTAGGTAGCTACCACTTACCAACTGAGCTTCTGGCTTGGCTTGCACAGACCTTACTAGCTGCTAGTTTTTTTATGTAATATGTATTACAAACAACAGTAATCAATTCAAAATCAATTTCATGCTATCACAAATGAAATCATAATTGAAAAGCATACTATGGTCTCCATGGTAATATGGTAAGTACAAATCAAAATGTTCTATGTCTTCTGAATGAATTGTAGCACCCTAGGGTTCATTTATATCTGTTGAACCACCCATTGGCGGACAACACTTTTGAGATATTGATGTGGATTAGTGACCACTAGGCTATGCCATCATTGGCTGGAATAAGCATAGATTCTAATGTCTGTATCATTATGTCAATACTAATGGTTTATGTAGACAACCAACAACCTGGAAACTACAAACTATGTAGCGTTGGATGCCACCATGAACTTTTGAAATAGGTTATTTGATAATTCCTTCTTTGAAAATGATTCCGCTTCTAGAATTAGCTGAAATATTTTTCTATAACTATGTGAGCCTTAGAAATGGTTATGTTTAAAAATACACATGGCTAACATACCTAGGTTCTATCTATGTATATTCGTGCTGGCTACCACCGCGCACTCCACTGTTACTTTCTCTGGGTGTTGGTGGTCTGCATAAACCATTAATTTTTTTATAAATTTGTGGGGCTTAGTAGCGGTTCTTATTTATAAATGCACACATGACTAACATACCAGGATTTTCTTGCATATTCGTGGATGATGTGGCTGAGTTATCCTCATCTTGTGGTTAGAGCTGGTGAGCATAGAGTATTGTCAAAAAAATGAGAACAATGGAAATTGAAAACAGAGCTCATTAAACATATTTATAAAGTGATTGAAGGTCAATCACCATGATGAGTTGGTTGTGTAGCGTCAAGTTGAGAGGTTTGTACATCGATTCCTATTGTTCTTGGGTTGTCTCTGTAAATAAGAAATGTGTAAGTAGATTTTTTTGGTTGAAATACTTTTAACATAATCACATGTTCGAGTTGTATTCTGGTACCAACCTTTCTTCATATGAGAATAGTAATGTTTCAAAAACATTTCCTGACTATGTGTCTCAACAATAAAAATAACAGATTGATTGGATTCAACTAATGCACACAGTGCGACACTGCCACCGTATAGCACTAATACTATAGAATCCTGGGAACAACATCAAGTGAACATCTCAGACCAGAACTCATATGATCGCTCAAAAGGAAAAGGATGTTTGTTTCCTTTTAGGCCAATTTCACTTGCAGTTATCAATTGTTGTGGAAGTTTTTCCATCAAATCCCTAGTGACTTCTTCTCTTTCATCATTGTTTTTTTCACAGTTGTGCACTCCAGTTATTGTGTACATAAGACACAAAACTTTTAAATTGCCTGTTGCTATCATAGAGTCTGTAGCATCCATCCAGAATTGATTCTTCACTGTCTTTAACCTTTTCCATGTATTTTTTACTATTTCTCTCAACATTTTTGAATATTCAATTGGTATGAGAACAATAATAATACATTCCAACGCACTGGTTCCAATAACTGTTAGCAGCTCCATTATTTCTTCAGAAGAAATATCACTAGACAAATTACAAAAATCAGCGATAACACATTCTGCATTGAAAGGATTGGTGGCAGGAATAGCTGATAGAGTTGACAAAAGATGGAATGGGTATGCACATTGACAAGTAAATTCTTTGTGTCCTCCATCCTTTCCAGTATATTGTCTTCCATTGACACCACATAGTTGTCTAATATTGTCTGAGCCTCGATGGGAAGATCTTCTTCCACCACCTAGTCCTTTTTTTGTTTATCTTTTTTTCCCCTATGTGGGAATCAAATTTTCTCTTTCCTTTCCTCTCTTCACCCAATAGTACAGACAACTGGCGGTAGTGTGATTCATGCAATTTAACTTTTTTCAATTACATTGGATTCACTACAGGATGTCAATAGATCAATATCTGGATGTTTTTCTTTAAAATATTGTAGAACCTTTTCTCTCATTTTTCTGTCTCCTTTTATTCTCCGGTAGTAAGAATCAAATGTCTCTACTATTATGCCTACCTTGAACAGGGCCAATTAACCAGACATCCCCTGATTGTACTTTATCTGCTAGTACTGATAGTTCTTCATCATTCATTCCTCTAGTAACCCTGAATGAATTGGTTGTGAATCTTGCCAATGAATTAGGCTGAAAGTTATCCTGATTATCTTTAATAGGTGAACAAGAAAGGCCACCAGATCTAAACAACTCAAATGTTGTAGTCCATTTAGTCCATATATCATCTGAAAATAATAGAAAATTCCATTTGTCATATAGATTGATGGTTGTGTCCATTTTGAAAATCAAAAGGCATTGACTCTCAAAGTTCTGCATTCAAAGGAAAATTAAATGTTTTATATTTTTATATAAGGAAGAAAAAAGTTAATAAAAAATGCAATAAAATTAAAATACATTACCTTCCATTCCTCTGTTTTGTGTTTTGCCAATCCGGGACATTGAGGACATCCAAGTGATTTCCAAACCAATCTAGCTTTGTACAAAAAATCAATAAACTTGGTTTCTATCCAAGTTCTGTTCACTTCATTATGTTGTTTGCAAATATTAGTAATGGCTTCATTAGTTGCATTTGCAGAAAGAATGTGAGCCCTTCGAAACTGTAGCCTCGGATGTAAAGACTTGTAAGTATCTGAGCCCAAAATATTTTTTTGTGCACATATTGTATGTTGGCCATCAAGTATATAAAATTTAACATCATCCCTTTCCAAGTCTTTCAGATCTTGGAGCACCACAACCTTATTCGTAGACTCCAAGAAGGGAAGAAGAATTGCGTCCCTCTATGTAGGAATAACATTTATCAACATGGAGTGCACAAATTGAAGGTCAACATTCTCATCATCAACAGGATGATACTGATACTCTAGAGGTGCTACATGGCACCTAGAAACATCAATTGAAAATACTTCACCATTGAACAAAAATTAATCAAACTGCTACTTAGTTGAAGGTTCTGTTTTCATGAATATAGTGGTTGCTTTCTTCAGCAATGTAACTGATTTAGTATTCTTTTTCAACCCATGGAACTTTGATCTAGATGGATCAAGCTCCAATTTAGCCAAATATGTTCTCCTCAACATAGTAAACAACTTGGCATGTTTAGGCGGTGAAAGAGAACCTTTTCTATTCAAAAAATGACAAACGGAAGAGGTTGTATCACCTCTATACAATTTTCTAAGTACTGCAAGCATGCCATTGTGAATTTCTTCTGCATTTGAACAACCAGTTTTATCTTTATCTACTAAAAACCCCAAATCCCATCCATGTGTTGAACAAGAACATTGTGTTTTGTCTTCTAAGGCTTGCATTTCCCATTTCCTGAATAAAGAAACATCCAACTCCATATCCACAATAAGACACTTATTATTTTCATAGTCAATGCATTTGACCTGAACATGCAGTGTTCTCGAATCAATGACTGCAGAGGATATAACCATTCTGACTTCCTCATGTCTCATCATCTATAACAAAAAAAACAACCACATGTCATTGTAGTAGTTGTCAGGGCCATGGAATTCAACAAACTAGTCATCATCTCTTTTCTTCTAGCTCTCAGCGCCTTCAATGAATGGAATTGCCAAGAATGGATTGTGACCAATGGAAGACATTGTATCTGCAATTGGAGTAGAATATATTAAAAATTACTTCACATATGGATTAATTTTTGTTCTCACCATATGTTAATGAATGCAAGTATTAGCCTTTGTGATCACCAATCTCTATAATACATTACTTTTTATCATTGGTGAGAAATCAAAGTAAATGTTAGCTACTGTTAGGTTTCGACCGAACATGACATCTAACCTTCAACTGGTTACTGTAAATCATATTTTGTGGATCACAACATTAATACCAGAAACTATGCAAAATTGTTCTTGACAATTAACATGCAACATATTTTGGAAGGATTATCCATTGTCTGACAACCATCCACTTTGCGTAGATTACATGAAAGGAAACATTTGAAAACATAGATGTTAGCGAGAGAGAGGATTTAAGTCGACATATGAATGGACATTTTTAATATTACTTGTTGGTAATTTACACCAATTGAATGGACTAGCTTAAAGGCCATTAAGATTTAATCTCCATAACTAGTAGAAAAGAATAACGTAGTGGCCGCTAGGCTCAAGAATGTATTTATTTGAAAATAGCTATATATAAAAAACAATGGTCAAGCTTAGCGGCCACTAAGCTCCTCTTGATTACCAATTGTCATTGTAAGCACTATATGTTCAACTGTGGACCAATATTTTTTTCAATGATAGTAATTATATCATATTGGTTGGACTTCACATGTCAGACCCAATTACAACACTACATTTCAACAAGATGGATAAAGACTTATGTATTTCACCTAAAATATATCTTTGTAAATTATAAGCCATATTCGTTCGTATCAAAGAAAAATCCTAGCGACCACTACAATTTCTTAATTTCAAAATAACTATTGAATAACAAATCATGGTCTAGCTTAGTGGCCACTACGATACTTTCATTACCTCTAGTCATAGTAATCACTAGAAGTACAACTTTAGAATGATTGTTATTGTCAATGACTATAATTGTATCAAATTAGCCACACATTACCAAGGTGGAGCCAATTGCTACACTACTTTCCATTGAGAGGGATCAAGACTTTATCTTCGTATCAAAGGAATAACATTGCGACCGATAGGCACAACAATTTCTAAATTTGAGAATAGATATATAATAACAAACAATGGTCAAGCTTAGTGGCCGCTGGGCTCCTATCATTACCATTTTCCATTGTAATCACTATCTGTTCAACTTTGGATGGTTAGTGCTTTTCATTGATTGTAAGTGTCACATATTGGGTAGACTTCACATGGCAGACCCAATTACTACACTACATTCCATCGAGAGGCATCTAGTCTTATTTATTTCTCCTAAGATATATCTTTGAAAATTGTAATCCATATTCGTTAGTATCAGAGAAAAAGGGTATCAACCGCTACACTCAAGAATTTCTTAATTTCAAAAAAGTCGTTGAATAAAAAATCATGGAATAGCTTAGCGCCGCTATGACCATATCATTACCTCTTGTCATAGCAATCACTATCTGTACATATTTAGATCTATTGTAATTGTAAATGATTAAAATGTTAACAAATTGTCTGTGTTACCTTGTGAAGCCAATTCCTACAATGCTTTCCATCGAGAGGGATCAAGAATTTCTATTCTTATCAAATAAAATTCTTAGCGACTGCCAAACCTTCATTACTCATTGAAAGGAATAACGTAGCAACCGACTAGGCTCAAACTATTTTAATTTTGAGAGGATTCAAGACTTATTTATTTCTCCTAAGATATATCTTTGTAAATTATAATCCATATTCATTTGTATCAAAGAAAAATCCTAGTACGGCCACTAGGCTTAACAATTTCTCAATTTCCATTTAGCTATTGATTAACAACTCGTGATATAGCTTAGAGGCCACCAGGATCCTTTCATTACCTCTTGTCATAGTAATCACTATCTTTACATCTTTAGATCATTGTAATTTTCAATGATTATAATTGTTTCAAATCAGTTGCACGTTACCTGGTGGAGCCAATTTCTGCACTACGTTCCATCAAGAGGGATCAAGACTTTTGGTTCATATCAAAGAAAAGGTTTAGCAAGACTTATTTACTGCTAAGCTCGATTACTAGTTGAAAGGAATAACGTAGCGGCCGCTAGGCTCAATAGTTTCTAATTTGTGAATAGCTATATTATAACAAACAATGGTCTAGCTTTAGCGGCACTAGGCTCCTATCATTATCACCTGTCATTGTAATTGTATCGTTTTGGGCAGGCTCCTACTTTACATGGCATTGTATCATAATTTGCATTGCACTACATATTTATCTCGTACAAGATATATCTTTTTAAATTGGAATCCATATATACCCCTGAGAGTAAGTGATATTTTTTGTAGTTTTGATAAGATAAATCATTGCACAACAATTACTTAATTTGGAAATAGCGATAGAATAACAAATCATGATATAGCCTAGGCTGCTAGCTATATACCAATACCTCTTGTCATTGTAAACACTATCTTTACAACTTTGAGGTGCTAGTGCTTTTCATTGTTTTAATGAAAAAAAACCTTCTGGGATTTCAAAATTTTCATGCCACATGTCATCGTTTTAATGGTAGCTATTTATATTATAATATCGCAGTTCCATATA
This sequence comes from Taxus chinensis, assembly GCA_019776745.2. Lineage (NCBI taxonomy): Eukaryota > Viridiplantae > Streptophyta > Pinopsida > Cupressales > Taxaceae > Taxus > Taxus chinensis. The sequence continues at coordinate 584,828,988 of CM034151.1, read as the reverse complement.
GTTTCAAAATATTTTATTATTCATTTCTTTACATTTAAATTTCATAATAAATGTGTCAATTATAATGTTTTCTAACTATTAGGTTTAAAACATGCCATGTGGCACAATATAATTGGATAATTATTTTTCATTTGCGCACTACATCTAACATTGTATAAGTCGATTTTGATAAAAATAAAAAAATGTGCCTATACATTCATACACTTTATTTCATTTGTTTTATTACAATATTATATTTTTTATTGTGTTTCAACTATTTTAAGCTATAGCCATGTGTCACCATTTTACTAGTTGTTATTTATATTATAATATCGTGGTTTCATATTATACTAGTTTCTTTACATTTTAATTTCATAATAAATGTGTAAATTATAATGTTTTCTAACTATCAGGTTCAAACTTAACACGTGGCACAGAGTAATTGGAGAATTATATTTCATTAGCGCACTACATCTAACATTATCTAGGTGATTTTTGATTTAAAAAAAATAAAAATAAATGTGCCTATAAATTGATATAATTTATTTCTACTGTTTTATTATAATATTATAAGTTTTATTATGTTTCAACTATTTTAAAGCTATAGCCAATAACAAAAGGCATTGTTTTCAATATTGTTTATTTTTTCGATATCCCGCACCTTTTCTCAATGAGTGGCAAATTCAAAATTCGAATTGTGAATTCCCCCACATTTTTGAGAATTTGAAATTTCAATATTAACACAATTTCCCCCACTCTGATTTTAAAAATTCCATATCCCACACTTTTTTATATTTTCAAAATTTCTAACGTGGACTGTGCCGGAAAAAAATATTAAATACCCCAAAGAACTAGTTTTTAGGGTTTTTGTTTTTCGGTCTTGCAGAACAACAACTTGTGAAATCATAGAACAATACAAGCAAGCCAAGATTACAGGGCCAAATGCAAGAATCCCAGTCATTTTGGCCAGGGAACAATCAGGCAGTAATTATAATCTCATTCGTGGATTAACAAAAAGGGAACAATCAAGTAGTAACAAAAAGGGTGCTCACACACTGGGGAAGCAAAAGGGGTTGCGGAAAAATAACGCAGATAGTTAGCTCGATGCAGTAGTCATGGTTTGAATGACATCACCAAGCATGAAAAAATATCATATCTAAATAAGGTATTTATCAAAAATGTATACTATACTAAATGTGCACCTTTTTTATTGCGGGCTTATACAGTCATTCTATCTTCGACCGGATCCTATCTTTTTAACCTCAGTCCATCCCTGCTTTTCCTACAAAAACACACTTTAGTGGCCCAACTCTGCTTACCAATTCCTTCTGGTCATTTTTTCAAACCACCTTGTGAATACTAGTTCCTGTCTTTTTCACGTCAGTCCAGCCCTGCTTTTCCCTACGAAAATGTGATCCGTGCAACCCAACTCTGCTTACCGGTTCCTTCTAATCATTTTTTCACACCACCTTGTTCTTAAAGAAAACAAGGAATCTATTGGGCCCCAACCGAAGAAAATTTAATCCCTTTTCAACTTTGGTTTTTATTTCATTTGAACGCTTTCAAGTTTCCACCGATCTATGTCCCCCTCTAGATTGTTTTTCCCAATAATGATGGCCAATCACCTAAACACTAGTTTTTAAAAATTTAATGTTTAATGAGACTCAAAATATTGTTTTGGTATTCGTTACATCTGCCTTTTTTCCTTTTAATATGATGATAGAAAAAACCCGAGGTAAATATTTCATTGTACATTTTTTATATGGTTGTTGCATTGAATTTGTGAGAAGATATCGGTTAACAAAATGGTAAAAGGTTAAACATATTAGGTTTTCAATTGTGAGATAATTTTTTGTGCAATGGAAGGTTAAACATATTATATATACACCTAAATTTTATCTATAAAATATTATAATCACTATGTATTTAAATTTATATATTAAATATTTCAATCACTATGTATCTATGTATGTTAGTCAGGATGATATAATTCATTTAAAACAATATTATCAGTAGGCCACGTATTATTGGTAGAAGATAGAGTGTTGGAATATATATTAATTCATTAGGGTTGTTGTGGAAGGCCACAATATTATTAGTCTGTCTAGAAGGCCACAAACTAATATTATTTGGATATTAGTTGTCCCTAGGATTTTACAAAAACAAGAAAGCTATTGCAAGCTTAGCGGCCACTAGGGTATAACTTAATACCATATTTGTAGCTTAGCGATCAATACTCAATAACACATAACATGAATTCATACACTTCTAAGACACTACCACATCGTAATATTTGGAACATAGTTGTCACTAGGATTTAACAAAATAAAGAAAGATATTATGAGTCTAGCATCCACTAGGTATTGCCACAACATATTATTTGGAGCTTATCGCTAGGGTTTCACAAAATAAAGAAAGATATTGTAAGTCTAGCATCCACTAGGTATTGCTTCTAGGTTATGCCTCGAAAAACATTTTATGAGCTTAGGGATCAGTACTCAACAACATATCACGAAGTTATACGCTACTAAGACACTACTACAACATATTATTTGGAACGTAGAGGTCTCTAGGATTTATCAAAATAAAGAAAGGTATTGTGAGTCTAGCGTCCACTAGGTATTTCCACAACATATTATTTGTACCTTAGCGGTCACTAGTATTTCAAAATTAAATTAAGGTAGTATGAAATTAGTGGCCTCTATGTACTAGAACAACATAATATTTAAAAAAATATTCTACAGGATTTACCATTTTAAATGAAATATATTTGAGGTTATTTTAGCCGCTAGCCTTTACAACGATGTAACAATTTAAGCTTTGCATTCATTAGGATTTAACACATAGGATTTGGGTCATAGAGGTCATAAGAATTTAACACATTAACATAAGATTCCAGGAGGCTAGTTTCTGCTAGAATATGCGTACTCATAATGTGTGCAAGTTGTCGGCGGTATGCTTTAACAAATCAAATTAACAAATTTTGAGCTACATGGCATCTAGTTGCTTCCACAATAGAATATTTCGAGCTTGGATGTCTCGAGCATTTAACAAGATGAAGTATGGAATTTTTAGCTTGACGTCCACTATCTTATGATGCAACATATTATTTGAAGATATTCAATGTCGCTAGGATTCAACTAAAAACATGTCAGGTATTGCAAGCTTAGCGCCCACTAGGTTTTGCCTCGAAAACATTTTCTGAGCTTAGAGATCGGTACTCAAGAATGGATATCATGAAGTTATACGCTACTAAGACACTTTTGCAACATATTATTTGGAGCTTAGCACCCACTAGGATTTCACAAAATAAAGAAAGATATTGGAAGTCTAGTGTCCACTAGGTATTGCCACAACATATTATTTGTACCTTAGTGGTCGCTAGGGTTTCACAAATTAAATTAAGGTAGTATGAAATTAGCAGCCTCTTACCTACTGCAACAACATAATATTTAAAAAAATATTTCTACAGGATTTTCCATTTTAAATGAAATTGATTTGAGTTGAGCGGCATCTAGCCTTTACAATGATGTAACAATTTAAGCTTTGCATGTTCGTTAGGATTTAACACATAAGATTTGGGTCATAGAGGTCACAAGAATTTAACACATTAACATAAGATTCCAAGATGCTAGTGTCCACTAGAATATGCGTACTCATAATGTTTGCAAGTTTTCGGTGGTATGCTTTAACAAATCAAATTAACAAGTTTTGAGCTACATGACATCTAGTTTCTTCTAGAATAGAATATTTCAAGCTTGGATGTCTCAAGCATTTAACAAGATGCAAAGTATGTAAATTTTTAGCTTGACGTCCACTATCTTATGTTGCAACATATTATTTGAAGATATTTCGTCGCTAGGATTCAACTAAAAACATGTCAAATATTGCAAGCTTAGTGGCCACTAGGTTATGCCTCGAAAACATTTTCTGAACTTAGAGATCAGTACTCAAGAACAGATATCATGAATTTATACGCCACTAAGACACTGCCACAAACATATTATTTGGAGCTTAGTGGCCACTAGGATTTCAAAAAATAAAGAAAGATATTGTGAATTCTAGTGTCCATTAGGTATTACCGCAACACATTATTTGTACCTTAGCAATCGCTAGGATTTCACAAATTAAATTAAAGTAGTATGAAATTAGCAGCCTCTCCGTTACTTCAACAACATAATATTAAAAAAAATATTTCTACAAGATTTACCATTTTAAATGAAATTGATTTGAGTTGAGTGATTGCTATCCTTTACAATGATGTAACAATTTAAGCTTTGTGTTCGTTAGGATTTAACACATAATATTTGGGTCATAGAGGTCACAAGAATTTAACACATTAACATAAGATTCCAGGAGGCTAGCATCTGCTAGAATATGCGTACTCATAATGTCTGTAAGTTGTCAGTGGTATACTTTAACAAATCAAATTAACAAGTTTTTAGCTACATGGCATCTAGTTGCTTCCATAATAGAATATTTCAAGCTTGGATGTCTCAAGCATTTAACAAGACAAAGTATGTAAATTTTTAGCTTGGCGTCTGCTATCTTATGTTGTAACATATTATTTGAAGATATTATGTTGCTAGGATTCAAGTAAAAACATGTCAGATATTGCTTAGCGGTCATTGGGTTATGCCTCGAAAAACATATTTTGATCCTTAGAGATCGGTACTCAAGAATGGATATCATGAAGTTATACACCGCTAAGACATTGCAGCAACATATTATTTGGAGCTTAGTGGCAACTAGGATTTCAAAAAATAAAGAAAGATATTGGAAGTCTAGCGTCCCACTAGGTATTTCCATAACATATTATTTGTACCTTAGCGATCACTAGGATTTCAAAAATTAAATTAAAGTAGTATGAAATTAGCATGTCTACGTACTACAACAACATAATATTTTTTAAATAAATATTTCTATAGGATTTACCATTTTAAATGAAATTTATTTGAGCTGAGAGACCGCTAGCCTTTACAATGATGTAACAATTTAAGATTTGTGTTCATTAGGATTTAACACATAAGATTTGGGTCATAGAGGTCACAAGAATTTAACACATTAACATAAGATTCCAGGAGGCTAGCATCCACTAGAATATGTGTACTCATAATGTGTGCAAGTTGTCGGCAGTATGCTTTAACAAATCAAATTAACAATTTTTGAGCTACATGGCATCTAGTTTCTTCAAGAATAGAATATTTCGAGCTTGGATGTCTCAAGAATTTAACAAGACAAAGTATGAAATTTTTAGCTTGACTTCGGCTATATTATGTTGCAACATATTATTTGAAGATATTATGTATCGCTAGGATTCAAGTAAAAACATGTCAGATATTGTAAGCTTAGCGACCGTTGGGTTATGCCTCAAAACATTTTCCTGAGATTAGAGATCGGTACTCAAGAATGGATATCATGAAGTTATACACCACCAAGACACTACCATGACATATTATTTGGAACATAGTAGTCACTAGGATTTATCAAAATAAAGAAAGGTATTGTGAGTCTAGCATCCACTAGGTATTGCCGCAACATATTATTTGTACCTTAGCATGGTCACTAGTATTTCACAAATTAAATTAAGGTCGTATGAAATTAGCAGCCTCTATGTACTACAACAACATAATATTTAAAAAATATTTCTACAGGATTTACCATTTTAAAATAAATTGATTTGAGATGAGAAGTCTCTAGCCTTTACAACGATGTAACAATTTAAGCTTTGCATTCGATAGGATTTAACACATAAGATTTGGGTCATAGAGGTTTTTAACACATTAACATAAGATTCCAAGAGGCTAGCATCCGCTAGAATATGTATACTCATAATGTATGCAGGTTAAAGTGGTATGCTTTAACAAATCAAATTAATAATTTTTGAGCTACATGGCATCTAGTTGCTTCCAGAATAGAATATTTTGAGCTTGGGTGTCTTGAGCATTTAACAAGATGAAGTATGTAATTTTTATCTTGAGCGTTCACTATCTTATGTTGCAACATATTATTTGAAGATATTATGTCGTTAGGATTCATGTAAAAACATGTTAGATATTGTAAGGGGTTATGCATCAAAAACATTTTCTAAGCTTAGAGATCAACACTCAAGAATTGATATCATGAAGTTATACGCTGCCAAGACATTTCCACAACATATTATTTGGAGCTTAGCGGCCACTAGGATTTCAAAAAATAAAGAAAGATATTGGAAGTCTAACGTCTACTAGGTAATTCTGCAACATATTATTTGTTCCTTCGTGGTCGCTAGGATTTTAAAAATTAAATTAAAGCAGTATGAAATTATCAGCCTCTGCGTACTACAAAAGGATAATATTTAAAAAAACATTTCTATAGGATTTAACATTTTAAATGAAATTTATTTGAGCTGAGTGGCTGCTAGCCTTTACAACGATGTAACAATTTAATCTTTGTGTTCGTTAGGGTTTAACACATAAGATTTGGGTCATAGAGTTCATAAGAATTTAACACATTAACATAAGATTCAGGGAGGCTAGCATCCGCTAGAATATACATATTCATAATGTCTACAAGTTATCGGTGGTATGCTTTAACAAATCTAATTAACAATTTTTGAGCTACATGACATCTAGTTGCTTCCAGAATATAATCTTTTGAGCTTGGATGTCTCAAACATTTAACAATATGAAGTATGTAATTTTTAGCATGACGTCGGATATCTTATGTTGCAACATATTATTTGAAGGGTAATTTATTACTGGGATTCATGTAAAAACATGTCAGATATTGCAAGCTTAGCGGCCGCTGGGTTATGCCTTGAATTTTTTTTCTAATCTTAGAGATTAGTACTCAAGAATGGATATCATGAAGTTATACACTACTAAGACACTACCACAACATATTATTTCAAACGTAGCGATTGCTAGGATTTATCAAAATAAAGAAATTTATTGCGAGTCTAGTGTCCGCTAGGTATTTCTGCAACATATTATTTTTACCTTAGCAGTTGCTAGTATTTCACAAATTAAATTAAGGTAGTATGAAATTAGCGGCCTTTGCGTACTACAACACCATAATATTTAAAAAAATATTTCTAGAGGATTTACCATTTTAAATGAAATTTATTTAAAATGAGCGACCACTAGCCTTTATAATGATGTAACTGTTATCCAAAATAAGCCCCATGCTTATTTTTGGCTAACTCCTCCTTCTTCTCCTTTGTTGGCACTTAAATGAATTTTTGGCATGCTTCAGGTACTCAAAAGATTTTGGAAATGATCCCATCAGATAGGATTTTTCCTCACCTTTCCAAAAAGGTAGAATTTTCCTCCTAACTCCTTGTATTTCTCAAGCTATGGCTCAACGGAGTTTTTGAGGGAAATTTTCCCTGGGAAGGCCCGCAACCAATAGGAATTTGCCATGTGGCAGGGTGGAATGGTAGGTCAGCAGGGGTAAGTTGAAAAAATTTCCAAAGGGCTTGGTGGGGGGCGGAAGGAGAAATTTTTGCCTGAAGGCCCAAAGACCAATAGGAGGCTGCCACGCCAGCCGGAGGTGGAAGTCGGAGGCTCAAAGTAAATTTTTGCTATTTGCCAAAGTAGTCGGAGGCTGCAAAGGGAAAATTTTTCCAATGGAAGAAAGAAAATTAATTAAGGCCCGCACCAAATCAAAGTGTGCCAGTGCATCGGCAATGGAAGTCGGGCCAGTGGGGGTAAGTTGAAAAAATTTCCAAAAATGGCATAAAGGAAAATCTTGGCCCGAAATCCCGCAAAGGAGGAAAAGAAATTTGCAACGGCCGCAGACCAATAGGAGGTCACCACGTGTCTAGCCAGAGGCAGAAGTCGGAGGCGCAGAGTAAACTTTGGTTTTTTTCCAAAGTAGTCGGAGGGCACAAAGGGAAAATTTGACATGAAAGCCCGCCAAGGTGGAAAAGGAAAAATTGGAAGTGCATCCCCGCCAACCAATGAGGAAGTGACACGTGCCACCTGGACAGCAGGGCATGCGGTGGCAAAGTTGGAAAATTTTCCCAATGAAAAATCAAAGGATGGAAGCGAGGTTTGGGCCCGCGTTTCCATCAGTGAATAGGGATGTGCCACATGGTAGTGAAGCGGCAGGGCTCTGGGATTTTTGGGGAAATTTTCCCAAATTCAAAAAGGGGAAAATTTTAAAGTTTCAGCCCACCAATCCATTTTTGCCCTATTTTTGCCCTTAATATTCAAAGGGGCATAACTTTTGATCCAGAGCTCAGATTTTTGCGTTCTTGGTGTAATTAGAAAGTTGGTGAAATTCTCTACACGATGGAGGGTTCAATTTTATATTTTAATGGAGATTTTTGGGAGAAAAATGGAGAAACATCCTTGGCATGTAAAAAATGTAAAAATGGTTACCAATCACCAAATTTAATGATGGGTTGTTTTTGGATCTGCAGAGCAATGTACTTCGAAGTATGGGCTTTTTTATGGGAACCCATCATTTTGTAGGCTAATTAGAAGAATTTGTCAATGGTTGGAGTTACAAATCAAATTTTCCCGTGTTTTTGCACTTTTCTTCATTCTGCTTCATGATAAAAGCCATTTTTGGCTCATTTGTAAAGGTTGTTCATCTTTTCTGCTCTGCCCTCCCTTTTTTTCTTCCCCAGGGTTGAAAATTGAGTTAGAACCTCCTCCCATGCTCTGTAATGGCGTTTTTTCCTTTTACAATTAAAATGATGTTCTTTGCAAACTTATGGAGCAACAAAAATGTGTTTTTTGGTGCATCTGTCCATCCTTGCTCATTTTTTGCTTGTTTTCTTCTTGCCTCTCTTTATTGCAAGTAGTTGTGCATGTTTTAATGTTCATTGCAGGTTTGGAGCTGTGTTCATGGAGTTTTGGAACATTTTCTGTGTGAAATATATTCTTGGGCCTGTGATGCACTTGTCCATCCTTCCCATTGCTCACCTCTTCTTGTTTCATGGCAGTTTTGATAAATGTTCAACATTTTCCTTCTCTGGTGTATCACTGTTTTAGTGTAGGCTCTATTTTTCCCTCTTTTCTCTCTCTTGCTCCTTAGCATAGTTAGATTAGGATTAGATTAGCTTGCCTACACTGAAATAGCTTGTGGCAGGTAGTTTAGGAAGAGGAACCAGCCTTCTCTGGAGAGCTTTCCCCATTTGCAAAGGTCCCACACTTTGGGAAGGCTCAATGTTGTGCATTCACACCAAATGACATTGCCTTAGAAAAGCATATCCACAAGTCATTTTGGGGGTGCTATGAATTTGCACTAACAGTTTTGGCACGCCCAGTGGGACCTTAGAGGTCTTCCTCCTTATTTTTGATAGGTTGGTGTGTTCCTGTTAAGGATTCAACCTTTGGAGGCATATTCAAAAGCACATCTGGCGACTCCATCTAGTAAATAATTCATTCTCTGAGTTGCAGACATGTTTTCCATCCATTCATCCATCTTTTTCCACCTCTTCCATCTTGTTTCATTCCATGAAGTTGTGCAATCATGACTTCATTTCCATCATGGAATTCACATTTACAATAGCAATAATATATTTCACCTCCAACATGTTTTACAACTCCTTCAAATCAGCATTTTGATCAAATTCAAGATCAGCATGCTTACCCATATGATTTATACCAAAATCAGTTTGGTTGTGAAGCATATCAAGAGCAAGGGTATGCATGTAATGAAAACAATCAAATGGAAGATGCTGATTTTGTGGAGAAAATCTAAAAGATGGAGGCAAAAATGGTGCAATCAAGAGCAACAGCTCAAATGAAGGCTTTCAAAATTAGTTATAGGACTCCTTGTCCATGGGGAGGCCCTTTTCCAAGACACTTCAGCCCTCAAGAGAAGCTAAACTTCATGATAGATGCTACCCTAACTTGCACAATGGACAACAGAGATAGAGGCCTATAAACTTACTGCTGAACAATCTTGTCAATGGGTAAGTTCTACACCATCATCTCATTTTTCTCTTTCCATTCCTTAAGCAGCACCATCTCATTTGGAATGCCAAATTCTAAATCCAGTCAATTTTGCCCCAAGAGTTATTTCCATTCCTCAATTCCCTAGTCTTCCACCCCATCTCAATTCTTTTTTCCTTTTCCCTTCCAAACAGCCATTCCCTCCAAAGAAACAAGAATTTCTACCTCCTCCAAGACCATAAAAAGTTACAAAATCAATTGAATCACAACCCACCCCTCCTCTTGCATTCCCAAATCCATGTTGGGAAGATAAAAATTAGAATTCCAGTCAAGGAAAACAGCAACAAGAAGAAGAGCCAAGCAAGGATGAAAAAATCAAAAGTTTGGTAAGCTTGGCTCTCAAATTTGGGATAAAAAGATCCCCTTGATGTTTAAGCCTTCAAAGGAGGTGAAAGTTGAACAAGTGGTGGTTAGGACTGATTTTGTTGTAACAAAAGAAGAGTAAAAAGAAGAAGTAGATCAGCAATCAGTTTGCTCATAATGTAGTGTCCATGTTAGCACTTTATTTAAAGGAAATGTTGATCCAATTCGAGTTACACAATCAGCCATGGAAGAAGAAGATCTTTCAGTCCCAACTTTTCCTCTAGAGCATAAAATTGAAGAGTTTGACTTGACAAACCTCATGCTAGAGGGAGAGTTTAATCAAGTGGTCTTCAAGAAGTGGAGGAGGAAGAACAACCAGTTCCAAATCCCATTGAAGAGGAGCAAATGGATGAGATCAAGTCAGTTTTTGCAACAGCAGAAGAAGGAAGCATTATTGATAAAAAATTTCTTTCATTTGAAGGGGCTGATTTGATTGATGAAGCCATTATGGAGCTGAACAAAACAGGTCCAAATTTTGAGCAAGAGGCACAAGAAATTTTATGTTTCTCTCCCACTTCATCTCTCTAAAAATCTGATTTTTTGGATGAGTTTGAATTGATAAGTTTCATGCTTGAAAATGAAATTACACATGGTGAAGAAAATGTAGACTTGGAGGTCACCATATAAGAGGGAGAGACCTTAGAGCAGCAGGACATTGAAGAGTTTGATTTTCCATCAGACTTAGAAGAATGTTTGGATGAAGAGCTAGCTGAAACTTCAATATTTTCTTCTTCACCATTCATTCTCCAACATCAAGAGCCTGCTTCCACAAAGGAGAACATAGAAAAATAGCAGCCTGTGTTTTGTGACAGATCTTTAGAACCAATGTTGGAAGATATTAATCTTCCATGTTCTTCACTAGAAAAGGAAGGAAAACGGTAGAAGAACTCCATCACTTCTTCCACACCATCCATTCAATAAGGTATACAAGAAGACTCCATTTTTGGAGTTGAAAATCAGAGCTATGGGCATATAAAATGGATAAAACCTTGCCCAATAAGGTACTTGGCTTCATTGGAGCCAAAGGAGAAGTCACAACCAATCATGCTTTCTTCTAAGCATAAGGATGAGCTATAAAGTATGAAGGATCAGGTGTCATACCTCTTCAATCCAAATGTAGAGCAACTAAAAGAGGTATTCAATTTGATTTTCAGCTAACACCTTGCTAATTTGGGTAGAAGACCAGCTTCTTGTTGATTTTCCACTCATCAAAGCAGCCATACTCAGCTCCAAATCATTTGCATGGCTACCAATTTTGAAGAAAGGAAGCTATTTTGCACAACCAGTTGTAGGGTTTGTTTAGCCCATCTTTGCTTCTAGTTAGAGTAGAGTAGGTAGGTTTTCTTTCAATAGAAGAAGTGCTTGTGCACACTCTGCATGTTCCATATGGAGAATGTATGATTTTTAGTTTTGTACATGGTTTTTGGTGCTGCTGGTTTTTCTCTTGCATAGTCCATTTCAGTGGCATTTTGGTGAAAACAACTCCAGTTCAGTGGGTTTCCTAGTGGCTCAAAGAGGAATTTTTCAAAGTTCAGATCATTTTTCAGGCTACAACTCATGAATCCATGCCCAATGGATGCTTCAAAGGCTACTGATCATTCATCTAGTAGGCAGATGACCTTTCTGAGTCACCAATTGTTATCCAATATAAGCCCCACGCTTATTTTTGGCTAACTCCTCCTTCTTCTCCTTTGCTATCACTTAAATGAATTTTTGGCATGCTTCAGGTACTCAAAAGATTCTGGAAATGATCCCATCAGATAGGATTTTTCCTCACCTTTCCAGAAAGGTAAAATTTTCCTCCTAACTCCTTATATTTCTCAAGTTATGGCTCAGCGGAGTTTTTGAGGGAAATTTTCCCTGGGAAGGCCTGCAACCAATAGGAATGTGCCACGTGGCAAGGCGAATGGTGGGTCAACGAGGGTAAGTTGAAAATTTTGCCAAAGGGCTGGAAGGTGGAAGGAGAAATTTTTTCCCAGAGGCCCGTGCACCAATAGGAGGCCGCCACATGTCCAGCCAGAGGCAGAAGTCAGAGGCGCAGCGTAAATTTTGGCTTTTTACCAAAGTAGTCGGAGGGCACAAAGGGAAAATTTTGCCCACGGGCCTGCGAAAGAAAGAAAATTGATTAAGGCCCGTGCCAAATCAAAGTCTTCAACGCGTGATGGAGGTCGAGCCGATGGGGGTAAGTTGAAAAAATTTCCAGAAATGGTGCAAAGGAAAATCTTGGCCCAAAGCCTACAGGAGGAGGAAAAGAAATTTGCAAGGGCCGCGAACCAATAGGAGGCTGCCACGTGTCCATCCAAAGGCGGAAGTCGAAGGCGTGGAGTAAACTTGGGATTTTTAACAAAGTAGTCAGAGGGTGCAAAGGGAATATTTGACCCAAAATCCCACCAAGGTGGAAAAGGAAACATTTGAAGCGCATCCCGTGGCCAACCAATGAGGAAGTGACACGTGTCATCGAGACAGCAGAACATGGGGGCAAAGTTGGGAAATTTTCCCAATGAAAAATCAAAGGATGGAAGTGAGGTTTGGGCTCGCATTTCCATCAGCGAATAGGGAGGTGCCATGTGGTAGCGGAGTGGTGGGGTGCGGGGATTTTTGGGGAAATTTTCCCAAATTCAAAAACAGGAAAATTTTAAAGTTTCGGCCCACCAATCCATTTTTGCCCTATTTTTTCCCTAAATCTTCAAAGGAGCATAACTTTTGATCCAGAGCTCATATTTTTGAGTTCTTGGTGTCATTAGAAATTTGGTGAAATTCTCTACACGATGGAGGGTTCAATTTTGTATTTTGATGGAGATTTGCGGGAGAAAATGGAGAAAAATCCCTGGCATGTAAAAAACATAGAAATGGTTACCAACCACCAAATTTAATGATGGGTCGTTTTTGGATCTGCAGAGCAATGTACTTTGAAGTATGGGATTTTTTATGGGAACCCATCATTTTGCAGGCTAATTAGAATAATTTGTCAATGGTTTGAGTTGCAAATCAAATTTTCCCACGTTTTTGCACGTTTCTTCATTCTACTTCGTGATAAAAGCCAGTTTTGGCTCATTTGTAAAGGTTGTTCATCTTTTTTGCTCTGCCCTCCCTTCTTTTCTTCCCCAGGGTTGAAAATGGAGTTAGAACCTCCTCTCATGCTCTGTAACGGTGTTTTTATCTTTTACCATTAAAATGATGTTCTGTGCAAACTTCTGGAGCAACAAAAACGTGTTTTGTGGTGCATCTGTCCATCCTTGCTCATTTTTTTGCTTGTTTTCTTCTTGCCTCTCTTCATTGCAGGTAGTTGTGCATGTTTGAATGTTCATCATAGGTTTGGAGCTATGTTCATGGAGTCTTGGAACATTTCTGTGTGAAATATATCCTTGGGCCTATGATGGACTTGTCCATCCTTCCCATTGCTCACCTCTTCTTGTTCCATGGCAGTTTTGATAGATGTTCAGCATTTTCCTTCTCTGGTGTATCACTGTTTTAGTGTAGGCTATGTTTTTCCCTCTTTTATCTCTCTCTGTCTCCTTAGCATAGTTAGATTAGGATTAGATTAGCTTTCCTGCACTGAAATAGCTTGTGGCAGGTAGTTTAGAAAGAGGAACCGGCCTTCTCTGGAGAGCTTTCCCCATTTGCAAAGGTCCCACACTTTGGGAAGGCTCAATGTTGTGTATTCAAACTAAATGAAATTGCCTTAGAAAAGTAGATCCACAAGTCATTTTGGGGGTGCTGTGAATTTTCACTAACAGTAACAATTTAAGCTTTGCGTTCATTAGGATTTAACACATAAGATTTTTGTCATAAAGGTCACAAGAATTTAACACATTAACATAAAATTACAGGAGACTAGCATCTACTAGAATATGTGTACTCATAATGTCTGCAAGTTTTTGGCAGTATGCTTTAACAAATCAAATTAACAATTTTTGAGCTACATGACATCTAGTTGCTTCCAGAATAGAATATTTCTAGCTTATATGTCTCAAACATTTAACAAGATAAAAGTATGTGATTTTTAGCTTGACGTTGGCTATCTTATGTTGCAACATATTATTTGAAGGTATTATGTCACTAGGATTCATGTAAAAACATGTCAGATATTGTAAGCTTAGCGGTGGGTTATGCCTGGAAAACATTTTATGAGCTTAGAGATCAGTACTCAAGAACGGATATCATGAAGTTATATGCTACCAAGACAGTTCTGTAACATATTATTTGGAACGTATCGTTCACTAGGATTTATTAAAATAAAGAAAGGTATTACAAGTCTAGTGTTCGCTAGGTATTTCCGCAACATATTATTTGTACCTTAGCGGTCTCTAGTATTTCACAAATTAAATTAAGGTAGTATGAAATTAATGGCCTTTGCGTACTGAAACACCATAATATTTAATAAAATATTTCTATAGGATTTACCATTTTAAATGAAATTGATTTAAGATGAGTGACCTCTAGCCTTTACAATGATGTAATAATTTAAGATTTGCGTTCATTAGGATTTAACACATAAGATTTGGGTCATAGAGGTGGCAAGAATTTAACACATTAACATAAGATTCTAGGAGGCTATCATCAACTTGAATATGCATACTCATAATGTCTGCAAGTTTTTGGTGGTATGCTTTAACAAACCAAATTAACAAGTTTTGTGCTACATGACATCTAGTTGCTTCTAGAATAGAATATTTCAAGCTTGGATGTTTAGAGCATTTAACAAGAAGTATGAAATTTTTATCTTGACATCTGCAATATTATGTTGCAACATATTATTTGAAGATATTCTATTGCTAGGATTTAACTAAAAACATGTCATATATTGCAAGCTTAGCGGCCGCTAGGATTTCTCAAAATAAAGAAAGATATTGGATGTCTAACGTCAACTAGGTATCGCCATAACATATTATTTGTACCTTAGTAGTCTTTTGGATTTCACAAAATAAATTAAACTAGTATGAAATTAGCGGCCTCTACATACTGCAACAACATAACATTTAAAAAAATATTTCTACAAGATTTACCACTTTAAATGAAATTGATTGAGCTTAGTGGCTGCTAGCCTTTACAACAATGTAATAATTTAGGCTTAGCATTCATTAGGATTTAACAAATAATATTCTAGGAGGCTAGCATCCACTAGAATATGTATACTCATAATGTTTGCATGTTATCGGCGGTATGATTTAACAAATTAAATTAAAAAATTTTGAGCTACATTTTTTTATCTTAGCGTGCACTATCTAATTTTGCAACATAGTATTTGAAGATATGTTGTCGTAAGGATTCAACTAAAAAAAGGAAGGATATTGGGAAGGTTAGCATCTGATAGGTTATGGCTTGAAAATATTTTTTGAGGTTAGCATTCAGTTCCCAATAATGGATATCATGAAGTGATACACCACTAAGACACTACCACATCATAATATTTTGAACATAACGAAGACTAGGATTTAACAAAATATAGTAAGAAATTTTACAATTAGATTCTGCTAGGTATTGTGGTAAAATATTATTTGGATCTTATCGGTCGCTAGGATTTCACTCATCTAATTAAGGTAGTATTAAATTAGTGGCCTCTATGTATTGCCTCAATGTAAAAAGTTATGCTTAACATTCATTACTATTTAAATCATAATTTAGAACATAGTAGTCGAAAAGATTAAACACATTACATTGAGATTCTAGGTGGCTAGAGTTTTGAGCTACACGATATCTAGGTGCTTCCACAATAGAATATTTCATTCTTAGATGTCTCAAACATTTAACAAGACAAAGAGTGAAATTTTAGTCTCCAAGCTTGTTTTGCAACATATGATTTTAAGATATGTTGTTGCTAGGATATTATGAAATCTTAGGCTATTAAGATACTACCACATCATAACAGTTAGAACATAGTGGCTGTCAGGATTTAACAAAATAAAGAAATATATTTCAAGTCTACTGTGCACTAGGTATTGCACAGCACCGTATTATTTGTAGTATATGCCACCATCGACAAATTTGGAGAATTTTTCTCGAACATTTATCAAAATGCAACAAATACATGTTCAGATAAGTATAACATTTGGAATATATACACGATCATTGTATCAATTATAAATATTCATCTATTAACATGCCATAGATATCACAGTGCTTTCTCACCTATCTCACATTCTACAATTTATGATTCACTATGGTTCTTTCTTAACTATGGGGTGTTATTGATCCGGGATAGTGCAGGCACAGTTTCTTCCTTAACTATGGGCTTGATATTGAACCGAACCCATAGTGTACAATTACTTCTTGGGTTTGTTGCCCTCTGTTCGGGACCTATTTTATCATCTCACTATCTTGCATCCCCAAAAGTTTTTTTTTTGTAAATACAAGAATCTATTTTTATCTTATCCATATCCAGAATCGTGATTCTATATAGCTCAACAAACTTATCAAGCAAATCCTTTTGACTACCATATGATTTTTTGGCAAATTTCCTTCAGAGTATCTATTTTTAATGTATTTTTTCCCTTATTTTGGAAACAATATCAATGACATGCAGAATTTTCTCCTTCATTCACCTCATCTATTATCCTTTGAAAATTAACTATGAATTGCTGAAGGGATTTCGTGAACTCATCATCAGAAATCAATGCATGGTTTCCTTTAAATATTTCCATGACCGAAGCTTCTATGAAAACATGATTTTCTCTAGAAATAATATCATCAAACTACAAAGAAATGTTTTCTTACATGTTCATTCCATTCCCTTAGTCTTTGCTTTGTATAATTAGCATATATCTGACATATACCAATATCATCCACGGTCATAATTATAGGGTCTTTACAAATGCCTTTTTTAATGACCTGGCCCATATGTGTTAATGTTTTTTGCAATGATACTAATCTTGTAATGAATTTTTCATTTTTTTTCAAGCCATCTTCTATCTACTTCTTTGCATGGATCTAATTATTTTATATTATTATACAAGCCATGAAATGCATCTTTTACATCAGAAACTATACCAAGAGGAGCTGTGGCCTTTAACTGAGTTTCAAGCTCTATATTTCTAGCATGTACTCCCCTCACTACCTCTACAGTTGCTTCTGTTGTGGCCCTTATAAAGGATTCTATATCTTCCTGATATTGCACCACTTGGGATCCTTTGGCTTTCCTTTTCTTTGTAAGAGTGAAGAGGTATTATGAAGTTTCATGCCAAACAATGGCTTGTTGTGTTGACACCTTCTTTTTGGCTACCCTTTTCAAGGTTCTTGGCCTTGGATTGAATTCAATGTTCACTAAGGGATCTTCTTATGCCTCCCAATCTGGATGTTCTTTGTAGGAAATTACAAATTGCTCTGCCCAATCATTTCTCACTTATTGTAAAGTGGAGGGAGAACATTGAGAGGGTTACAATGGGGCTTTAATGGCTGAAGATTTATTTGGTTTAGAAAAGACTTCTCGAAACTCAAATTTAGATTCATTTGGTGGAGATAAGGGAGCATAGGGTTGTTGTGAATATTATGGATACAAATCTTGCTTTCTCTTCATAGCGTCCTTTTTAATAATTTCTCTCCAAGGTGGAACCGCCCCTGACTCCTTCATATTTTGTTGAAAAAGGCTATATTCTATTTGGGTGATCCATACCTAGTCATTATCATCATGCACGTGAGCATACATTATATTTAACTATCCTTTAAGGGAATTAAGGTGACAGAAAACCGTATTCCATATGTCATACTTCCTTAAAGGGTGTTTAGGGAGATGAAATGAATTTCTATGGGCTGAGGCATCCTTCAAATTGGGCCACCTATTAAATATTCTGTGTCCCACAAGTACTAGGAAGGAGGGATGTGTTTTAAGCTTCTTCTCCTTACACTTTAAAGTAATACCATTGTAAATTTTATATGTAACCTCTTGTACTGCCAATTTTTCAGGAACATAATATAGAAAATGAAAAGGAGGTGTAAGGAGCCCCTCTATCATGATAATTGTATATTATGGATAGAAGAATACGGCTCCCATATTCCTGATGGAAATGAGGACAGCCTCATATATTATCGATGGTGTTGTTTCATGTAATTGTTGGTAGAGATTAGGATATAAATAAGAGCATATATATTGAATATGCGATATGAAACGATGGGCCTACAAGTCTTAATATTTCTCATTTACCCTCAAAGGGCTTGAAGGAGACCATATTCGATAGAAATATGGAAATTTGAGAACACCAATGACAACATTGAGAAGATAAGAAGCCATGTAAAATGGTTTCCCATGGTCGAAAAAATTATTTCTTTGTGCCACCTAATTGTAACAAAGCACCTGACCTAAGGAGGGAATCTTGTCTCATCAATAATAAAAGAAAGTAATGGGATCCAAGAAACATCCACCTTAGAGATTGACAAATCTCCATGTAGCCTACTCATGAGTGCCATGCCAATGCAAAATCATGGTCTAAACCTTTTAATATGGATTTCAGAAAACTTATAATCATCCATATTATCCATCGGGTCAAATTCCCAAATTTTCAAAACATCTCTTACTCTCCTTTTAGCCATCCAAGGCTCGATTGTGTCTAAGTTGTATAAGCAGTATGACTCTGGAAGGTTATGATAAATTGTGTATGCATTCCTAGCAAACAAACCTATTCTCTTTTTCCCTGATTTAGAAAACAATGAAAAATCCTTGGACTTGGCATGAAATAGATAAGAAGTGAAAAAATCTTGAAATGGAAGCACCTCTGATTTAGCAATAATTAAATGGAGGACAACTCTTTTTATCACCCTCACATCTCGGAACTGTATTGCTTTCTCTTCTAGTATACATGTTATGTCTACAACATCAACATCAACACTTTCATTTTGAACTATGGAATATAGAGATGAATAATAATGAAATTAGTCATCTAAGGCTCCTAGATTGAACATGCTATCTCTTATTATTTTTTCATTTTCGTTGCAATATAAATAAGTATCGACCATTGCCATTGCCCACTCTCTCGCCATGTGTAAAAATTTAAGGGCCACGAACACTACATACATCATTAACATAAACAAATTCTGAGACAAATGACATAATTGATTTTACGACAACATTCATATGTCCCGTATAACAAATATTAGGTAAGATTAGAAAATAATTTCCAATAAATGAAAGAAGGGTTGATCCTAGTGGTCATCAGAGTCAGAAATTACTTAATATTTCTATCTTAGTGGTCATTAGGAATTATTCACAGTCTTACTATTAATGTAATGAGAAAAGTGCGGCTTTACATGTATTACTGAGGGTTCAAGATATGCGTAGTTTTAGTAGGCGTGTTCGCTAGTTGTCATAGTAGTAAAAATATTAATACAAAGATCTAAGTATGTCAATACAATAACTCTTGAGGCTTCAAGACTTACATCGTTAAGATCCTAGCGATTTCTAAGTTCAGAAACTATGCAAAATTGTTCATGATAATTAACATGCAACATATTTTGGAAGGATTATCCATTGTCTGAAAACCATCCACATTACATAGATAACATGAAAGGAAAATTTTAAAACATAGATGTTAGCAAGAGAGAGGATTTAGGTCAACATATGAATGGATAGTTTTAACATTACTTGTTGGTAATTAACACCAATTGAATGGACTAGTGTAAATTCCATTAAGATTTAATTTTTTGAATTTTGAAAAGAGTGTGCGAGAGAAAAAAAAATAATAATGGGTCTAGTGGTCAAGTTCTAAGAAGAATTTGTTAAAAAAAAATGTTTAGTTGTCGCATAACACATTTTACAAAAAATAACGTAGGACCCCAAAATACCTAACTAGTTTTATTTGAAATTGAGTGTTGGAGTATGCTATAATTCACATCTATTCATATCAAAGAAAATGATTCATAGCCACAAAAATCCATTACTAATTGAAAGGAATGAATTAAAGACCACTAGGATTTTCCATATCTTAATTTAAAAAGAGAGATAATTTCATTACCTCTTGTTGTAGCAATCACTAGCTATACAACTTTAGAACGATTGTAATTGTCAATGAGTGTAATTGTATCAAGTTAGCCACACGTTACCTAGTGGATCCAATTTTTGCA
Organism: Taxus chinensis; assembly: GCA_019776745.2. Classification (NCBI taxonomy): domain Eukaryota; kingdom Viridiplantae; phylum Streptophyta; class Pinopsida; order Cupressales; family Taxaceae; genus Taxus; species Taxus chinensis. Next base: position 584,808,646 of record CM034151.1, on the reverse strand, counting down.
CTACTTTCCATCGAGAGGGATCAAGACTTTCTCTTCGTATCAAAGAAAATGCTTAACAACCACTAAGCTCCATTACTAGTCTATATTAGCGGCTGTTGGGATCCTATCATTAACATTTTCCATTGTAATCACTATCTATTCAATTGTGGATTGCTAAGTTCAAAAAGCATGCAAAATTGTTCTTGACAATTCACACACAACATATTTTGGAAGGATTATCCATTGTATTACAACCATCCACATCACGTAGATCTAAGTCTGATCTAATTCTATCAAGGGAAGTAATCTTGAGGATTCAAGACTTACATAGTTCAGATCCTAGAGATGGCTATGTTCAACCAAAATGAAATATTTAGAGATTGGTCATATCCATGAATTATCCACTAGAAAAATATTATTAGAATCATAAAAATTTCTCCAATATTTGAATTGGTGGGGTGTCAAGATATACATAGTGTTGATCTTAACAGTCACTATGTTCATCCACAATGAATTATTTAGAGATTCACCATATCTAGACTTATTTCAAATCCCAACTATTATTGCGATGAACAATAGAACGCCAATTGTTGCACTACTGAGGGGTACAAACACAAGTATTTCTGATCCTAGTGATTGTTAGGGTTAGCCACAACATAGTTTTTTAGATCTTAACCATTTATAAGAATCATTAACAAATAGATGCGTACTTCTTATCGTACCTGTTACTATGATCAGCCGCAATGATATACCTATAGCTTAGTAGTCACTAGGCATCATTAATAAGAAAACTACTAATGCATTAACAAGAAAATATATAAATCTTAACAATCAATAACATGCACCTAGAAAAAATATTTTGAACTTAGTCTTAGCTAAACACCATTCAGTGGACATCTATCATTGACTTAAGAAAATTGTTGTAATACATGTATTAGTAAGGGATCAACATTTACTTATGTCTGGGTAGTTCATTACAGGATCATGAATATGTCTCATTGCTAGACATCATTCATATACATACTATTAATAGAATGACTGAATCACTACTATACAAGCACCACTGAGGGGTCAAGATATACAGTTTTTTAACCATGACATTTGCTAGGTGTCACTCTAGTAAAAATATTAATGCAATGAGAAAATTCTGTCAATGCAAGCACTCTTGAGGCTTCAAGTCTTACATAGTTCAGATCCTAGTGGTCGCTAATTTGATCAACAACGAAATATTTAGAGATTGGCTATGTCTAGAATTTTATTCACAATACAACTATTATTAGAATGAGAAAAAATTCTACATTATTTGAACTGGTGGGAGGTCAAGATATATGTAGTGTTGATCTTAGTGGTCTCTATGTTAAGCCATAACAACCTATTAAAACCTTCTACATATCTAGGCTTATTTTAAAGACTAAAAATTATTGCAAGAAAAAAAAACACAAATCCAATCACTACTGAGGGGTACAAAAATAAGTATTTCTTATCCTAGTGGTCACTAGGATCATCCGAAAAATATTTTTTGGATCTTAATAATGTATATGAATAATTAAAAAATAAATACGTGCTTCTTATCCTTCCTATTACTACGATCAGCCCCAAGGATATACCTATAGCTTAGCGGTCGCTAGGCATCATTAACAGGAAAACTACTAATGCATTAACAAGAACCTATATAAATCTTAGTGGTTAATAACATCATACTCATGGATAATATGGTGATCTATAATTAGTTAGTAAATGAAGTCTCAAAGGCGATGGTACAATTATAATAAATATAATGAACACACTCTTTGTAGTGTTAGTATAAAAATACAAACTCTGAACCCTATATATAAGCTCCCTTGTTATTAAACCTGATAATTTTTCATGATATCACATCTCCCTATTTCCATATGCTTATCGTCACATTGAGAAAGAAAATCCATGACATCTTATAATTTTTACTGTTAATATATCATTAGCTAATTTAACTAAAACAACTAGAGCATGTAATTTTAATCTCTAAATGTTATATATGTCTTTCCAGAACTATCACTTAAGTAAAAAATTATTCAAAATCTTGTTTAGCCTAACTTCTCAAATAGTAGGTTTTATAATTCCCCGATTCACTCATTTTCAAAGAGGAACCTACAAAGATGGAACTCTTTGAATGTTCTCTTTGGTAGTCACATATATGTTTTTAATTTTTTTTTATTTCCAATAATTTCCTTATGTAATCAAATAATTACTGTAAACAAGAAAAAAATTATTTGTGTTATTATTACTATTTCATCTATTGGAAGTTACTATCATTATTGAAGGAGCAAAGGTGAGAATGCATACCAATTTTTATGCCTTCACGAAAACAAATTGTGCTCAGAATTTTGGCAATCAAATATTGATATGATTTTCTAATGAATTCTTACATTTATGGAGTTTTGCCCTTATGCCAATGTTCTTGTATGAAGCTTCACAAATTTAAGTGTCCTTGAAATATACTAATGAATGAAAATCTATAATTATATGGAACAGACACTACCAACTGCCACTTTCTTCGGCACATGAATTACAAAAGACACATGACTACCATTAATTTGATTTATATTTAATGGTTAATTAATGGCTATCAAACGGCGCACATATTTTGAATATCACAAAAACTTTACTTTTTTTGGTCAATGGAAAATTAATTTTAGGGGAACCACTATATTAACCATATATAAAAGCCACACATAAAAATTATCAATATTAAGAACAATATCATCAAAATAACAACATGCTCAATGTCAATTTTATCATCTTTAAATTACATAGTGAGTATGTAAGTATTCCATACTTTGACTATGATACAAATACTATGTGATTCGATTGATGTCATAGATATTGAATTATCATATTTCGGATATCGCATGAGCTTTACATTGTTCAATTTGATGAAACTCACAAATATATATACATTTAAAATGATTTTAACTGAAGTTATGAACCAGAGGGTTATGGGACCCCACCCTTAAAAACACATACCAAACTAAAACCAAAAAAACCAATAACAAAAGGTCCCACAAAATGGTTGGAATGGAGAAGAATGAAACACCAGTGAAAAAGGAACAACAAGACACCAAGAGCACAAGACCACAACACAAAAAAAACCAGCAAGGAAGAAGAATTAATTCTCATCCGAAAGAACCACCACCCCTAGAAATGGAGATCCACGTGCTACCCTGCCCATAGCTCTAAGTGCCATGTTTGACATAACACGCTTTCCTTCCTCCACACCTCGACCGCTGCCACCAGGAACACTGCCAATCTGCTATTTGGCCTTACTAAATAGAAGAAGAAAATCCACCCTAGCATTTTCCCAAAAGTCATTGAGGTGCTCAATGACTGATTCTATAGGAAAATGAGTATCAGAAATATCAAGAGGTGGAAGTGTGCTAGGCTCCAAACTTCCCAATGCCAGAACAAAGCATGAACAACCTCAAAATGCAGGAGAAGCTCCCTATACCGCTGAATGAGCCAATCAACCCTGCGCCCTGAGCCAATTACCTTTTCATCCACCTCCTCCACCCAAACCAGAGGGTCAGGGACACTACAATGGTCCAATTCAACTCATAAACCAATGCGATGGAAATGGTAAATGAATAATTCCATGACTTCCAAAACATCCATCTTGACCGAATGGAGTAAAAGATAATTGGAAACGAAAGCCGCTGTGATTTTTGAGTTGAATTTGGCCTTGCTATTATTTTTCATGTAAGAATCACCCAACACATGATCTATAGCCTCGAACTTGAGCATAGAACCATAGCAAAACAATTCTTGAAGCCGCCTATAGGAGATGGCTGAAAAAAATGCCATTTCCCTTCTCTCCCCATGCAAAGTGACAAAATGGAAACCTAGAAAGACCATACTTGCACTAGACCAAAAACTCAATCAAACTCAAGTGAAAAGAAAGAAAATTGAATGACCAATAAATAAAGAGTGTTGCACGTGCCACCATTAATTCAAAATTAACAACATTATCAACAAAAGAGAACCATGCTCACTGACAATATTATCATCTATAAATTGCATAGATAGTATATATGTATTCCATACTTTGACTATACTACCAGTTATATGTGGTTCAATTGATGTCTCACATATTGAATTATCATATTGTCCTAAAAAATATGCATGTTTGCTAACATCGTTTTTAAATTTTTTTTTATACAAACAATATCTTCATATGTGTGTGTCAATGATCTTAGTGGTGCCCATGATGTTGATCATTGGCAATGTTCTGAAATAAAAAGGAAGAATGCAAAATGGAGAAGTATTAGCTAACTCTAGTGCATGATCCATTTTCTTTTAAGATGGAATGAATGATTCAATACTATATTACTTAGGTTAAAAAAACTATAATTTATCTAGGTAAGAAGATTTGCGACTTGAAGTTGTATATCCAATATTTTCTCCATTAGCTTTCTCTCTTATTCCATTCTTTAATGCTCATGTTGAAGCCTTCCCTACTCAATTTATTTCAATGTTTGACACAATATATGCATGCGATTTTTGACTACCTATTTCAAATATCCATAAGATTTTATTTTTCTCTTCACATCTTTTCTCTAAATTTCATTTTTATTCAAAGGGGTTTCTATCTTTTCTCCTTCCAAATTTTCAATGTTGATAGAAGGGATTTCTGATTTCCCTCTCATGTCTATTTTTCAGAAGTATAAGTGGTTGTATTAACCCTCTCTTTTCCATTAAAACCAATAAACTTGTGTGTTTTCTTTGTGTAATGTGATCTATATCTTCATAGAAAGTCCATGTTGACTGTGTTGGTAATGTTGTGTTTTCCAATTGTTTCTCCTTCTTGAGGGTTTTCTTCAACCTGTTCATCTTGTATTTGCATTTCTTCCCAGTGAATTTTTTTCCACAAACTTCATTCAAAGCATTTTTATATATTATCCCAATGTTTCTTGCCGATATATCCATGGTTTAAATGTTCATACACCTCTTTGTATTTTGAAATAAATGTTTTCACATCAGATGTTGACCACAAATCTTTCTTTGTATTCTTTCATTAGCTCCTCTTTATTTCTATCTCTTTCATATGCATGGGTTATTGAAAATTTTTCTTCTAATTTTGAATCATCAACATCATCAACAATATATGGAGAATTTAGATCAATTTGTGAATGTGGAATACAAGGACCCAATTTCTGTGCACCGCTTGTATTCTCTTGCAAATTTGAGACACTATTTCCATCTAAGTTTTTCATGCAGAATTCCTTTACATGGCAGTTGCTTAGCTGTGTTGAAAAAACCATATTGTCTGCATAGTTTCTTGGAGTTGATTTGAAAAATTATTATTCAAAACGTGAAAAGAAGGAAAATGGTGATATTTCCATGTCCTACAAATTTATTAGTTACTATAAACAATCACAAATGAAACAATTTACGTACTCCATCATTTTATCTAAACTTAATTTCATTTTCCATTTTCTAAAAATAAATATACAAGGGGTCCTACGCTCTGTAAAATCACAGAATCAAAACATGTGGAGAACCATTGAAAATTGGTTAATTACGTACTAAAAAATGTAATATTTATAATCACTATGAAATGGGTGTATAAACTGAAATTCTTCAAAATAAAATAACAATTATTTACCTCTTTTAATTTTTCGTAACTCTGTTCTTCCCTCATTTGTGTATGTGCTCCTTGTTTTGGTGTGGTCTCCTTCAAAATGAGTATACAATTTTCACATTTTATTGCATTAAATATAAACATTAACAGAGTTTGTGTGGATTAAAATTTAATATTGTACCACTTAATATTAAATGTAGTACAAAAAAATAAAAACATACTCTCAAGTGGCGGATTTTACATTACATTGTTTAATGACCATTTAATGTTTAGGGAAGTGCAATATTAATTATGCAACATTTGACCTTACAAAAAGTGTAATTGTTATTGTATTATAAAAATATTAATCTTTCCCCTACACTATGAGGTTTATGGATAAAATTATTCACATGGAAACGCGATCTAAAATTAAGGTAACATTTTTATAACATAATTTTTAATGTATGAAAACTACAATTTGACATTGTTTGAGACTTAATTTCAATATTTAATTGAAACTAAGTCTTTAATATTGAGAATTATTAATAAAAAACTACGTAGCATGTGTTACTTATACTTAATATTATATACAAATATTAAAAACAAAGATATAAAAAAATCCTAGAAACAATTAAATACACATAATTGAAAAAAAACATATACCACCATCGTTAATCAAATAAAGTCTAAATTATTAAAACTAAACTTATATTGTTAAAATATTAGGTAGGATATAAAAAATTTAGAAAAAATTAATATACATAAATCAATCAAAGCATATACAGCCATTGTTAATCAAATAAAGACTAAAAATTAAAGTCTATACCATAGAATAAGCATAGCTATACAATTAGAGAATTGAATACATGAACGATTTACTTTGACACAATATTAATGGCCCTAAATATAAGGCCAAGTGAGAATCTGCACTTCGTCTTAAAAATGCATGTACTTTGTTAGGGTGAGGGATTACACTTCAATGTGCAAGGGATCACACTTCGACATGTGAGGGATCACACTTCTACATGTAAGGTATCACACTTCGATGTGTGAGGAATCAATCTTTGACGTGAAAGGGAATGCACTTCATTGTGTGGATAATCAAACTTAGTGGATGCACGAGGCTACGACTCTCTCGCTTTATAGTCAACTATCACTGTCACATTCAAGTGTGAGTTTTCAAACTTGGAATTACACCTGCTTAAAAATTGAAGTGGATTACCAACTTCTAGCCTCCCATTCTAGTCAATATTTGAATTTTATCGTGTAAAAACAATAATTACGTCACAGTGGCCACTAGGCTATACAACTATTGAAAGCCATAGGGGAAAGAATCCAATGACTGTGAGTGGTAATGTGTAGTATAGTACCACTAGTTATAAAAATTGAAGTCAACATTTATAACTTGTATACTAAGAATTTATAAAAAAGGTAGCCAATAAGACGAGTAAAATCAAGTCACATGTACAAAACAACCAATAAAAAGGTGACATACTAGCTGTCCTGAAAAGCTGATTTCATTCACAAGAAAGGGTGAATATTAATGTTTTTGTACTAAAAAGTACCTATTTTTAATCCCTTAAAAATACTTTTAAAAAAAAATTTAAATGCACAAAATAAAATGTGTGCATTATAAAAATATTAATCTTTCCCCTAGAATATGTGGTTTATGGATAAAATTATACACACATCAGCAGGATCTAAACGGTGTAAAACAATTTGTTAAATATGTTTAAAGATTTGGATTAAATGAGGTTTTAAAGATGTTCATATATGATGTATATTTTTATTTTCTCATTGTGATTTCAATTCTCCACACTAATGTTAAAGATTTAAGTGTTCTTTGTACTAATTTTCTCTTTTTATTTGTGGATACAATTGAAACTGAACTTTGTTTTTGAAGGAGCACATGTGGATTTACTATCCAAAGGTGTGAAAGTTACGGAGGGACTAGTTTATCCATCCAAATATACGCTCCATTGTAGAGACATGGGGTCTAGCTTATTCTTTATCATAATAAGTATTGTATTCAATGGAAGAGTGAGACTTCCATAAACAATTGATGATTGTGAAACCCTGGCAGAAATTGAAAAAAAGGGATACTTTATCTCATGGGAAAGGAAGAAAATGATTAAGCTTGTGATTTAAAATGTTTCATATGTGGGGGGTGATGGAATTCAAAACATCATGAGAAGTGAATCAGAGGATACATTTAATGAGGATTAAGGTTTGAATTCTACCAGTGATATCCACTATTTCACAACTCCTAAAGACAGGGATGAATTTGCTACAACCTATGTGGTGCTAAAACATAACTGTCCTAAGAAAGATGGTGACATAGCTGAAGATTTTATATCCCTAGTACAAGAACAACATGTGATTTTTGGAGTGGTGTTGGGACCCACACACTATGGTGTTTTTGTGGAGAATATTATAACTACATGCAAAGATTTCTATCCAAATATACAACACACAAACAAAGTTTCATGGTCAATCGAAAACTTAGTTCATCTAGAAACAAGAACTTCACTTTGTGTGAATGTAAATTATGACCTCAAAGAAACAACCACCACTTCAAAAAATGACTTCAATTTGAAGTTGAAGGGGGTTAATGCCAAGTTGATACATTTTTGTTCAAAAGAACACAAATTTGTTGCAGAATAAACAATTACAAATTTCTATGAAGGAGACATGACGCACTTAAACAAATTAGATGGAAATACATTTGGGGTGCATGTTGATGAATTAACTATGCCTTTTTGCAAGGGTTGCTCCATATCGGAAGGATCTCTCATCTAATGGCCTACTAGCCAATAGGCCAATCAATATGGTTTTGTTATGGAAGTAAGGCTAAAAGAAATCCCAGAAGAGTTTTCGGTAGAAATGTGGAGTGCATTTAAAGTTTCATTGCCTCAATTGGTACAACAAAATTCATATGAATCCTCCATATGTAGTAGTAATGAAAACTTGATAAAAAGACCTTACAATGTCTACAAAAGCCAAAATCTAAATTCTACTCCATCTAGTACATCAAAAGGCAATGGAAAATGATGAAAAATAAAGAGAAGAATTTTTTTCTGAAGTTGATAAAAAAACCTTTTTACAAGGAAGGATGTCTCTCTAATCTATCTCTAAGCACCTTTAATCATAGATGGAATTTAGCTCTAGATATGAATGAACCTGGAATCAAAAACTTTGTACTTAATACATTTCATTGCAAATGATATCAGTTGTGATCAAGGTCAAACTTCATAATATATGATAGATGAATTGAATTTATTTAGAAGGGATGTATGTTAGAATGCATGGTATAGATGTCATGGAATCGTGAAAAGCACTTATTAAAGATACAACCAATATTGGATTAATGACAAGAGGAGGGTAGTAAATGGAAATATAGGAAAACAAAAACAAATTCCAAACACTGTTGTAACTATTACATTGATATCCAAATTTTTGGAGAAGAATTATGATATATCCCCACACATGTCTCGTTTAGTGGGACAAGATGGTACTAAAGTAGCAATGAGATTTCTACTTGCATGTTATAGTTTTGTTTACATACTAAAAAAGTGTAATGAGGGCCTTTCATTGTTGGGCCTTCCTCAAACATCACAGTAAAATCTTAGCAAAATATGGAAAGAAAATTTCTCCAAAGTTTCACTCACCAAGAACAACTTCTTTGCCAAATGTGATGAGTGCAAAAAGCTTAAGAACAAATGTGCAACGACCTCATGTCCAAAAACACTAGAAAAAATAGATCAACTCTAGAAATGGCACAATGATTACATTCAAAGTTGTCATGTAAATAACTATGCATGTAGAGTGCAATCACAATAAAACCCTATAGCTATTTGAGAATTGTGCATGACAAAATGGACAGGAAAAAAATTCAAAATCAATAAGCAATACTATTAATCTCCCTGTCACCTTGACTGATATGCTAACACACGGGCACAAAATGGTGGGTTTTAGGAACTTTGGTCTCCCTTTTGTTGAGTGAGGAAATCTATGACTTTAAGGCCTTTACGAAACCACACTTGCTAGATGGTAACCAAAATATCATGGGTATCAGAAAACCAAAGATGTTTAAATTCTATGTCAAAGACAACAAGCATGTTATGGAGTTCAAAGCATCAATATTGGAGTCCATCTAGTCACACTCAATTAATATATGGAAAATAGTGGATGGAAAACCTTTCTTTCCTGAAGGGGATCCTCCATTGGCACCCTTAAAGGAACCCAAAGAGATTGCAAACATGCAGAGTGGCATTCAAGCATACATTACACACTAGGAAAAGAGCTCAACAGATGGTGGAGAAGCATACTATGTTCCAAATATTGCATATTAGAAAAAATTTCTATGTGCCCCAGAGAATCCCTTTGTCAATTGTAACATGACGAGAAGAATTTTTTTTTTGCCAAAAATAATTCAGGATAACGCAATGTATGATCAGATAGTGGGTGCACCATGTCTTGACATGGATAACTAATCTATGTCAAAATTTCCATTCAAATAAGGATATATATGTTGGACCCATTTGTGATAGACCTCAAGAGGAATTCAACCCAGTAGTGGATGTGAATGTTGGGCAGATGATACTAGTAAGACTAGGTTGATGATAATGTACCTATATGGATGGGCAAGGAAGAACTAAAAATAATACATGATGTTCACACAAACACTCAAAAGATAAGGGTATACTGGTGGGAACCCACAAGAAAAGGAAATACAGAAAAAGAAAGGTATGAGGAATGCTTGTTGAAAAAGCAATGGTGGGAAAATCAAGGGACACATAAGATATTGATATAGACAACATCATCTGGGCATGGAGTCCAAGAAAAATATGGAAAGGAGTTCAAATTAAAATATCGAATTAGGGTCATAAAGCTATCCAACAATACCTTGCACAAATTCAAGAACAATAATTAATACCCTTGTGAGGGATCAATGCTTATGTAATTTTCTCGAAGGAATTGATTACTTATGGAAATACATTTTCAAATCCATTTCTTCAAAACAACTTGTTTAACGTAATTCTTACCTCTTTGTTGTTCTTTATGATTTACAGAATGGAAAAACATAAAAGTTAGTTGAACTTTATCACACATAACTTGCATATTTACAATATCACCGTCATTTTTTATATATATTTATATAAAAATTATATCAATATATAATATACATAAAAATATTAAATGAATATAAATTTGAAGTATTTAAATAACTACTATTTTCTATTTTTTAAAGTGCAAGATTGTAAAATTACCGTCATCTAAAAAATATTTGACAGACATAGGTGGTTGTCAAATTTAACCCCTAAGCTGATGTAACTTTGTGGTGGCTAGGCTTATGTAACTTAGTGTTCGTTAGGATTATGTAGCTTAGCGGTGGGTAGGCTTATGAAAATTGTTACCAGTAGGTTGGTGTAACTTTGGAGCTGCTAGGATTATTTCATCTAGATGAATCTACTCTTGTGTAAATTAGCAACCACTAGGCTTATGTAAGTTAACAACCTATATGCTTATGTAAGATAATGAGTTGTAGGATTATGTAAGTTAACAACCTATACACTTATGTAAGATAGCGGCCACTAGGCTTATCATCCATTTATGTAACTTAGAGGCCACAAGGCTTATGTAACTTAGTGGCTGTAAGGACAGATGTAACTTTGTCTGCAAGGAAGATATAACTTTGACTAGGCTTATTTCACCTGAGTATGCACTTTTATCATGTAAGTTAACAGACCATTAGGCTTATGTAGATAATAGCATGAGGATTATGTAAGATAGCGGCCACTTGGCTTATGTGGGGGATTCAAATAATAACAAAATAGAAATCCTAAAATAGTGAAACTAAAATCAAAAATCGGGATTTATAAATTGGATTACAATAGTGGTGATAATTGGAATCCAATAGGATAAAATTATTTGGAATCCAATAATAGCAAAATTAGAGTCCAATAATAGGGAAATTGGAATACAATAATAACTGAAATCATAATCCAATAATAACGAAATGCTAACACTCCAATAATAGTGAAATTGGAACTCAAACTAAGTCATGCAAGGTAATGACACATCATCATGCGAGGGATCACACATCATTTTTTTATGCGAGGTATCATAGTTTTGAAGTGTGAGGGATCACCCTATTGACAAAAAAGGGATCAAATTTTAACCAGATCAGGCATGAAAAAGCAACAAACGATAGGATCTAAACTCCATATATTATAATGAAGTCACAACAGTAGTCAAAAGATACAGGGCCTACTAATAAAAAGCAAGACAATGATATAACTATCAACTAAACAACATAAAATGCAACATACTATTAGAAACAAAACAACAACTTGAACACCCCCAGCTCTACCCATTGAGGTATTATCTCTAACTTCGAGGCCTCCCATTCAATCCAATGATTTGAATCGTCTGCAGTGTGTAGGTAAAAAGTGCCAGAGTGGATGATATGTGTTGGATCATTAACGTTTGAAATCCATACGAGAAAGAAGCCAATGATTTCTCTCCTTTTCTGCACCCCAAATGATCCTCAGGGACTCCACTCAACATGTGTAGTATAGCTTTTGACTATGTTGTTCAAGAAACTTGATAGCTTTGAAGATGGCCATAAATTGTGATACGTGTTTATCCTTAGACCTCCCCAGGTAACTATTATCACAGGGAGTTCAATTTTTTGTCATATTTACAAATCAATCAATGAAAATATGCCACAACCCTCATCCTCATTCAGGCTTTATTTTCCCCTAGATGTGCTTTCATCATGTAATTGATAGCATCTCTTTCTTAATGCTTATCTGACCTCATTTTCCAACCATGAGGCATTTTGTAGGAGAATATTGGTCCCTCTCTTGGATTGATGTAAGCATTGTCCTGCCACTTGCATTACTGATGTGTAATTCAAGATTGTGAACCATTTCCATATCCTAAAATACTCCTAAGGACTACGATCCAGAGGGAGGTGGGGTCACTTTGTGGGGTGCAGGGTTATTAGTATTGACATTAGTGGTGATACTTGGAATCCAGTTGGTCGGGCTATTGGTAGTGGGAGTATTAGTGAAATGGGAATGGGCGGAGTGACGGGGGAAATTAGAATCCAATGGTGGTGATTTTTTTTTGAGGCAATGCTTGAATGAAGGGGAAAAATGAGCCCCTGGGGGAGGGGTCTAATATTGCTACTAATGGAATCCAATAATAGCAATAATGGAATTGAGTATAGACCAAAAATGGAAGCCAATATACACAAAAACGGAGATGGATTTCTTCCAATATTTGAAATACTAGTCTCAATTCACTAGAATATGCCAATTTACTGGAATATGTCCTAATTTAGTGAAATAAGCGTTCTTTGAGAAAAGTTATAATAGGTCAAAAATAGTAAGTGACTCACCAAGTACCTAGTTTGGTGTTTTGCATGGACTTATGTTCATATGTTAGCTTACTTGAGATTAAGACCCACCTAGGAAGGGCATGCCTATGCGAAGAAATATAAAAACCTCAATTTGAGAGAGGTTAAAATAGGTTACAAAATTAGCAAGTGACTCACCAAGTACCTAGTTTGGTTTTATGGCATGGAATTATCTTCACAAGTTAGTTTAGCCGAGATTGAACCCCACACGTAAAGGGCATGGATATACTAAGAAATCTCAAACATTTCCTTGAGAGAGGTTAAAATAGGTTAAAAATTAGTAAGTGACTCACGAAACACCAATTTTGGTGTTTTAGCAACAAGTTACATTCACAAGTTAGCCTACTTGAGTTTGAGACCCACCCGGGAAGGGAATGTCTATGCCAAACAATCACAAACCTTACTTGAAGAGAGGTTAAAATAGGTCAAATATTAGTAAGTGACTCACCACATAACTTATGGAACAAAATATATAGTGCCCACATGTTCAGGAAGCATAATATATGCTATGGGAGGTGTCTTGTTATTTCCCAACTATCGAGTATTTTCCTAGATACATCAGTTGGGCAGGGTCTCTAAAGAGTCATGAGACCAAAAAACTACTAAAAAAATTGGAAAGAAATTTCTCACTAACCATTGCACCTATGAACCTCCCATCTAGAGCCTACAAATTAGCATCAAACCCATATAAAAAATCAACTCTGAGTTGCTCTCCTCTCAGTCCAGTTTTCTCAGGGTGGAAATGAATACATCATGTCAAAAATGTCAGTGTTAGGGTATTTAGGGAAATATTTTACAAACAAAACCTGTTGAGACCAAACACATGGTGTCCAAACATCTAGGAGAGATAGTATATGCTATCAAAAGCATCATTTTTCTGCCCAATTGTCCCATACCTTCCCAACTACATTGGTTTGGCAGCATCTCTTAAGAATCCACGAGACCAAAAGACTATAAAACTTTGATTAGAAAGTTCTCACAAACTGTGGTACCTAAAAACCTAATGCCTAATCCTATATATTGGCATCAGGCTCGTCAAAACCTTGTCTTGGTTTCTACCCTCTCCACTTGGTTTTTTCAGGGTGGAAATGAATGCAACACACCAAAAATGGTTAGTTTGAAACAATTTTAGGGTGTCCAAGGTGATATTTTATAAACAAAACCTCATGGAACCAAATATACTGTGCCCACATGTCCAAGTATATTGGTGTACACTATCAAATGTGTCATTATTTTTGCCTAACCATATTTGACCTTCTTGGATATATCAGTTGGGTGAAATCTCTTAAGTGTAGTCACAAAATCACACATTTCCTATTACATTTATACCGCTGGGTATGTTAATTTATATATGGATCTTGCATGATAAATGTATTCACTAGTGACCCATCCCTAGGTCTTGTGGTCACTTAATCAGGTATGATTGGGTTTTGTCTGGTTTAGTTTTGGCCATCTTTCAGGGTGTCTCAAATGTCCTAATTTGTTTAGTTGTCATCTTTAGGTCTAAACTGGGGCACCAAAGTCCATGATTTTAGACGCATGTGTCATCGTAATTTGTGGTCTTAATTTCTTTAGTCGAGGTCGGTCCTAATGGTTACCCTGTGTATTCCCCTAGGTCATAGTCGATAGTTTCAGGTCACTAGTGTCAAAATCTGAGCAAGAGATCCCTATATAAACAAAGCATACTCACTACATTATGGGCAAACATCACACACATCAAGGGAAGCTATCTACTTAGGAAAGGGACTTCATTTAAGCTTCTTCTACATTTGCATCACACAAGCACAAAGGGGAAGGGTTGTATTCTTTCCTTTTCCATTCATTATTTTGCATTTTACATCTAGTTATTGACCCTTATTATCACGTCATTGGTGCTAGGGAATCCAGGCACAATATTACACACACACACACACACACCCCAGAAATACATCAGGGTTAGAAATGTAGTGCATCGCTCAATGATAAGTCCACTAGTTTGGTGGCTGAGGATAGTCCAACCCCACTAACCTTTTGTTTTATAGGTCATTATCTAGTCCATCTAACGAATCCAACATGAAAGACAAGTAGGGGTTCAGATCTCCTTGCGATACTACCAAACACAGATCTTGAGATCTTTCATAGTTCCTAGCACCTAGAATTAAGACCAGGGTGCCCTAGCACACTCCCAGGTGCCTCATTATAGACAGACATTCAGCTTCAACCCTTTCTGAAGTCATTTGATCATAGCCTACCCAGTCTACTACAGTCCATCACACAATGAGGTAAGTTATTTATAGGTTAGTAACATATCCCTCTTATTTCTATTATTTCAATCCATTCAAATGTAAAATAAAAATATTTAGACATAGCACTTTAATAGAAAACTTAGATTCTATTTAGGTTAACTTATAAAATAATTAAAAACCAAAAAACCCTATTTTTAGTTAATCATTTTGTTGAACCTGTCATTTTGAACATTGTTACTTTGTGATTATTTGTCATTAAAATAGCTATTCTTTTACTATCATGTTGCATTTTAGAGTCAAGCCTATTTATGATGAGGTTACCATTGCTGAGCTTATAACTTTATAGAGTACTCCTATGAACTTACCCGATGCCACTCAACATCTCCTCCTGGAAGGTCAAAAACATGTGCCAAACAATCTTGCTAACTCTCCTATCTGCATATGCCTTGTTGATGACCCTGTTGCTTTTATTCGTTGTATGCCATGCCATCTGGTGTCCTACAATCCTTCTTATTATTCTTCTGACATGCCACCTGATGTTTTAGATCCTTCTATCATTTATTATTTGTTAGGCATTCATTCCCAACTTGGCATGCCTCATAACTCTCCTCCAACCACTCATATCACTACTCCCATGTCTCCTACCACTTCTCATTGTGTTTCCCCGACATTACCTTCTAGTTCATTGACAAATTTTTATTAACTTGATGATCTTATTGATAGTAGTGTTTCAGCTAGCATTGACCATATTACTTTGTCTCTCATTTCTATGGAGTCTCCTTCTTTCTACACTACTAAGAGTGCCCCACCTCTTCTATCTTCTTCTTCTCTTGCGATTGCTTCTACCATAGTGCACGAGTCTCTACCTTCTATTGTTTCTTCTCATTCTACTTCTAATATACCTACACTTCCTTCTTCTAATTCACTCATACCAAATTTTCCTTCTCATATTGTTTGTGAAACTTCCCCTTCATCATCTCATGTGCCTCGTTAGACAAAAACTCCTCATGCGTCTTTAGCTTCAAAGTCTACTATCTCACCTCTTGATATACCTAAGATCACACACAATGGCAAGATTCAACCTCTTAATACAATGTGTTGGGCTCCTAGAATATTGACCAAGTATGAAGGCACTTAAGCACTCGGGATCCCAGTTCTAGAATGGAGCGCAAGGAAAAAGTGCT
Source organism: Taxus chinensis (assembly GCA_019776745.2). Lineage (NCBI taxonomy): Eukaryota > Viridiplantae > Streptophyta > Pinopsida > Cupressales > Taxaceae > Taxus > Taxus chinensis. The sequence goes on along the minus strand of CM034151.1, from coordinate 584,792,239 downwards.
CAAAAGAAAGGCTTAAGGAAGAAAATAGTGCGTGCGATGCATGAAAGGAGGTTCGGGACTTAGAAAATTTGAGTGCCCAAGGTAGAACACGTGAAAAGTATGATCGGTTGCACACGGATAAGATGCTAGCCTAGCAACAGGTTGGCCCAGGAAAGAGCATGCCCCGGATGGAATCTTCTAGAAGATCATCATGAGATGGAGTGGAGAGCTCAGGCCTGAAGGAATATGCTTGCATGGAGGACCACATTCGACACTTGGCAATGGATTTGAGGGCAAGGAAAGGTGAGTTGGCAGCTTGGGAAAGTGATAAATACAAGTGCCTTCCACGGAAAATATATATACACAGAGAGAGAGAGAGATATATCATCTGGATATACATAGGGAATAACGGGTTAGAGAGTAAGTGAAGCTCTGCAGAATTGCTGCGAGTGGATATTTTGGTTCAGGAAATGATGTACTAAGCATGGAGTTGTTATTTTTCTTTTCTGTTAGCTTAGCTACATATGTCCAATGATGCAAATGACTGCGGTCTACTCTCTGTGACACTCTATAATGAACCAATGAATATATTGAGGTTACTTGTTATAAATAGATATGAATATCAATGGATTTAATGTATATTTCATTCATATGAGTTCTCTTTCCTTTCATGCTATTAATGAATGGTTGTATCTTTCTTTCTATTATAGTATGTTTTGGAATTTGTTAAAGCACTTAGTCTGAAGTGACCGCAAGGATCTGGAGGCCATTCTGAGCCCTATGCTTCTTGTATGTCTCGAATTCTTTCCTAAATACTCTTACACTAATCATAGATAATGCTTCCCACTAAACTCACATAAAAGAGAGGCTCAGTACCTGTGCATGCCTCAGGTGAGCACTCATCTTCTATTGGGTGATAGGTTGGTGTGCATGGGGTTCTTCCTTTTGTGATAGGAGTAAAAATGACTACATCTTGGTTTCATTATCGGGACCTCTTTTTGAAGTTGTAGTGGGATATCACATGCATCATGATCTATGTAAAGAGTAATGACGGATCAGTTAACATTAGAAAATGTTGAATCATGATTCAAGAGCATGGAGGATGAATTTTTTCAGAGATTCAACACTGGACCTGAGTTTAATACATGTAGATGGGTAGAAGAGAACCTCTACCATGAGTTGTATGAGACGTTCTTCTACTGCTTCCCAGTAGAGTTATATGAATGGCTTTCACCCTATACATCTAGATCAAGTTGGTGTTATAGATCACATGTATGGGATGAAGAAGACTACCAAAGGTTGTAGGATACATATCTGACGTGGACCCGTGCTATCGATCATTGGTGGAGAGGAGTACTAACTAACTACACTCTAGAATATGCCATATCTAAGTATTCTTGTCCAGTGGTTGCTGAGTTTGAATTTTAGTGAGAACCTAGAGGAACATTTCTACATGCTATTCATCTAGATATGAAGATATTGATGGTTACCATGAGTTTAGAAACGCTCCCAATGACTGGATAAACCGTTCCGACCACCGGGTAAGGGAACTTGGGTGGAGGAAGATGGAAGATATCATGACAAAGAAGGAGAGGGAAGAAAGATCACTCAAGTATAGAGAAGTGTGAGAAAGGGAGATTGCTAGATGACGTGAGGCTGCTAGTGTGATGGATCTATGGAGACAAACGTTTCGGGAAGGAGTTGAGGTTCACGTAGAGGACGTGGAACCTGAGCAGTCTATACTACCCCATCTTGATAAGCATGTGAGGGAGACCCCTTCGGCTTCTAGTGAGAGTTCATCACACGGAGAGAGGAGAGTCCTTGGCACATATCTAAACCCACCCAGTAACCAAGCCTTGGCACTTGGTTTTCCCGATCCAGGAAGAAGTGTTATTGACCTAGTTGATATAAGTGGAAGAGACAGATCCACGCCTAGGAGGTATAATTTTTTAGTTATTTTTTCTATGGCTGCACATATTCTAGTATTTGGAGGCATTTTTGGACAAGGGGCAAGTGTACAAGATTTTAAGCTTGCATCAGGGAGTGGCACAGGACAAAGTAGTGGTAGTGTGGTGTTATCATAGACCATCAATGCATAGTTCAGTGGGACCATGGGGGCACTCGTCATAGCTCCTACAGGCCCTATTAGACCCAGTGGTTCTGGTGGCTCTAGAGGTATAGGACCTGGTGAACTTGGTGGATCAAGCAGTGGAGGAAACACCAGAGGGAACCAAGGCTCTGGTTCAAAACAAGGAACCTAGCCACCACCTCAAGTATTCAATGAAATGTCTTTGCATTTTCTAGATTATAGGGGCATTTAAGATGCTACATAACATGTTCACAAGTGTGAACTACTATGGCACACGAAGGGTATCACAACACCAGAATGAAAGGCTAGTCAATTTATGACCACACTGCAATGGTGCATGCATAGCTGGTATAGAAAGTATGACCCTCATCAAATGGTGGTGGGCTACACTAATTTAAAGAATGAATTCCTGGCAGAGTTCCACATTCTTGAATTGAAGTATAAAAACATTAGTGCTTTGAAGGAGATTCAGTAAGGAATGGCAGAGAGTGTGTAGGAGTATGATGCACATTTTAAAACTATCTTGTCTAAATTATCATATGATATTCACCCTTCACAACATGCACAATGGTTTGTTGGAGGATTGATCACCCCTTTTAGAAGGGCCTTGTCTCATAAATTTTTTACAGATCCGCATGAAGCATTGGAAGTTGCCTTGTGTGTCGGGGCTATTGGTAGTATTGATACTGGTGTTAGCCTGTTCTTGGAGGCTCAGATTACTACTATGGCCAAACAGTTAGAAAAATTGTTTGTGAACTCAGTCCATGAGACTCGTAGTGGTTTATGGTGTATGGATTGTGAAATAGAATGGCACCTTAAGGATAATTTTACTTAGAGGATGGTACACATTGTGATAGTAGATTGTGAGATTTGTCATGGGGACCATGATGTAAGTAGATGTCCCTTGCTGGAGTGTGTGATCAAGAAGAATGTATCTTGTTATTGCAAGATTTGCACCTCCACAAACCATGATACTAAAGAATGTAGACTCATTAACCAGATCCATGAAGCCATTGATCATGGGGTACACCAAACTAGCATTTCCAGTGGTTCTAAAAATGATGATCGCCATTACGAGGAGCACGCAGATGGAGGTGCATGTGGAAGAGAATTTCAAGGAGGATTCTGTGGTCGGGGTAACCATGGAGGAAGGAGTGAATTATCGTTTGGAACATGTTTTAACTATGGATCTATAGAACATTACAAGTGTGAGTGCCCGGACTTGTTGCAGTGCTCGTGGTGTGGAAAGAAGCATAAGTATGAGGAGTGACTGGAATTATTTGAGCATATGAATTAGCAGCACTGGAAGGACAAGGGTGCTGCAATTGTCAACATCAAGAACGCAGACTACAGTGGATGCCTCAGGTAACACGGGATGAAGGTTTGGAGCCTATCTTGATAACAACAAGGGAAAAATCCATGGGCGCAAGAGAGATACCAAGACAAAAGACATTGGTTACGAGGGAGGAGGTCGTTCATGGAAAATATCCAGACCCTGTGCATCAGAAGGAGATATATCAAGACACCATGGATGTTATTTGAAACTTACAAGGGGAGATCCAATATCTAAAGGAGTAATCCAGAAAGGAGGAACAAGGAAGGAGATTCGAGGTGCAAAAGGATGACTTGGATGAGGTCAAGGAGGTGGGTAAAATGCTAAGGTAGGAGAACATCATTCCTTTTCTATGATCTTTATTGAGAGAGAAGGTACCATGTGCTAGAGAAGAGCGCGAGAGATAGGTCTTGCATGTGAACCTTCCCCCTCACAACCTTGACTATGACAAGGAGATTACATTGCATGTAGTTATAGATGGATGGTTCCTCAGCAATATACTCATTGACACTAGTGCAAAGGTTAATGTTCTAACTTTGGATGCATGGCATCAGATGGGGAGGCCTACATTACAACCATCTTCGAATGTGTTGTATATGGAAAACAAAACTAAGGTAATTCCCATTGGTGTCTTGAAGGATGTAGATATTACTATCCAGGGAGCCAAGTTTACTGAGGACTTCAAAGTCTTGGTGCTCATCGAGGCGGAAAATTTCCCAGCACTACTTGGGTGCCCTTGGTGTTACAAAAATAATGCGGACCTTTGGTTCAACAAAGGGTACATCAGATTCGAGAACAAAGAGGAATGGGTCATTATACCCCTAGTTGATGGGAATTTGATGCCCTATATTGAACCATTGGGAGAAGAAGTTCTGGACAAGATTTATGTGCACTCAGTCAGAGACCATGAGATGGTACACCCTACTAATAGAGTTATCCAGTTTGAAGATGTTCAGTTAGTAAGTGATACCACCAGTCTAGCTTGTGACAATTGGGTGCATGGAGCTTATGAATTGATGGGACGATAGTTGAGAAGGTCGGTGACCAAGGTAATAAAGGCACACACTGTTAGGCACCTTGGAGGAAAATAACTGCCCAAGTATTCAAGAGGATCCTTCCCTGAGATCTTTCTACAGGAGGTAGAAGATCAGTGGAAGAATGAGAAGGAACGGAGGGAGATGTTAAGTTATGTCTTGTTTGGTACAATAGCTCGTTGGTGGGCCACACATCAAGAGAGCCTTTTAGATTGGTGTGAGGTAAGAATTGCTCTCTTTGTCAGATTTTATAGGAGTAATGTACCCACCATTATCAAGGAATACTATGGGAAGGAGCCCACCTCTTTCCATGTCCAACAGTGTGAACAGGTCTAGAGAGAAGGCGTAAAAGCTTTGCCACCATCCCTCTGGGTGCACAAGTTTTATTCTACACTGCAGTGTTGTGCACGTGCATGGTACATTCATTCAGAGACATGCCACCAGAAAAGGAATTGGCAAGAGCTTGCAGCTGACCTTATTCAAACCTTTGAGTATTAGAACACCAAGCCATCGATTAATAAGGCCTTACAGGGTATAAAGTGCCTTACCATGGGGGATAGTTCCAGGATGGAAGATAGGCTGTTAGAATTATTAGGTGAACTAGGTATAGGGGCACGCTTTGAAGAAGTTGAGGAAATAGAAGAGTTACAGCTTGAGCGCGTGTGCATGGAAAACGAGAAAGGAAAGTTGGTATATGTGATTGATGGAGAGGAATAAAAAAGATTAGATGTTAGCCATTCTGTAGGGACATGCGAGGTAGTGGACAGTATAGATGCTCACGTGTGTGCTTGCCATGAGCCTTTAAAGATGAATAAAGTTAACATTAGTTCAGAAGAAGAACCTAAGGAAGCTATTATTGGGGATTACTGGACAGAGAAGGAACTATTAAAGATCATTGATCTGTTGCGTGAATTTGAGGATTTATTCCCACATGGGTACCATGAGTTCAAAGGCATTCACCATTCCTTGGGGGAGATGAAGATAAAACTATAAGATGGTGCACGCTTGGTTAGAAAAATTCCCTATTGGATGAATCCCAATTTGCGCTTGAAAGTTAAGGAGGAGATAAAAAAAATGATAGCTTCCGGGATCATTGAGGTAGTGGAAGAATCGGAGTGGATAAGTTTGATGGTAATCAACATCAAAAAGGATGGGTGGATTAGGATTTGTGTGGAAAATAGAGAATTGAATGCAGTTTGTGTCATTGATCCATTTCTAACCCCCTTCACTGAAGAAATTTTGGAAGGAGTCGCAGGGTGTGAAATCTACTCCTTTACAAATGGATTTTCAGGGTACCACCAAGTTCAGATTATAAAGGAAGACCGGAAGAAGACAACTTTCACCACCGAATGGGGAATTTTTGTATATATGGTCATGCCCTTTGGGTGGAAGAATGTGCCTGCTATTTTTTCATGCATAGTGGTGCAAGAATTCCAGGACTTCATCCATAAATTTCTTCAGGTCTATTTGGATGATTGGATAGTATATGGTCTGGTTAAGAACCATTGTGACAACTTGAGATTAATGTTTGAGAGGTGTAGGCAGTTGAGGATATCCCTCAACATTAAGAAGTGTGTGTTTGCTGCACACTTTGAGACCTTATTAGGGCATATCATATGTAAGGAGGGCTTGCTGGTAGATCCCGCCAAGGTTGCAATTATTGTGGGGTTAAAGGAGCCTACTAGCCAGAGCGTAGTGCATGGATTCCTTGGGTATACGGGGTATTATAGAAAATTCACTAAGGGATATGCTAAGATCGCTGTGCCTTTAGAGGAGCTACTTAGACAAAAAAGTGCCTTCCATTGGGAAGAGGCCTAGTAGGGGGCATTTGATACATTAAAAGATAGGCTTATTACCGTGCTTATTTTACGTTTTCCCTCTTAGGACAAGCCCTTCCATGTCCATGTAGATGCCTCAGGGACTGCCATTAGAGCAGTACTTGCACAACCAGGTGAAGGGGTTGTTGATCATCCTCTCAGTTTTGCAAGTAGGAAGCTGACACCAGCAGAGCAGAATTATACCACAACCAAGCATGAGGCATTGTTGATGATCTACGCACGCTTCAAGTTTAGATAGTATCTGTTGGCAACACCCTTTGTATTCTACACCGACCACATGGAATTAAAGTATTTAGTAAACAAGCATGTTCTTCAAGGGCGCATATGTTGATGGGTGTTGTTTCAAGAGTTTGAATTCACCGTTGTAGTGAAGCCCTGAAAAAGAAACTATGTTCCTGATCATCTGTCAAGGATTGATTCAGGAGAGGACACACAAAGTATTGAGGAAACAATGTCAGATGTGAAAATATTTAGATTGAGGTGCATGCCCTTAGATTTGGAGGAGATTGTAGTATTCTTAAAAGAAGGTGTGATGTCGGATGGAATGAAGGAATTGTAGAAGAAGCAATTGGCCATACACGTCGCACCCTACATGTTGATTAGTGGAGACTTATACAAGTTGGGATGAGATGAAGTTTTGCGCAGGTGTGTATTAGAGCATGAGCACTTGGCCATCATGGAGGAAGCACATGGAGGAAGTGCAGGTGGGCATTACGCAGGTGATGCCACCGCGTGCAAGATATTAATGGAAAGATTATGTTGGGAAAACTTATACAAGGATTATAGATATTATTGTAAAGTGTGTGACCATTGTCAGCACATTGGAAAACTAGGAAGGAGAGATGAAATGCCTTTATGACCTATCCCTAGCGCAGAGTCTTTTGAAAAATAGGTGATAGATTTTGTAGGACCTATTACACCAGCAATGCGTAGGACTAGGTCATGTTATGTCATCACTTGCATGGATTATCTCACAAGGTGGGTAGAGGCAGCCCCAACTAAAGATTACATGGTAACAACAATGGTAAGGTTCTTATGGGAGAAGATTATCATGAGGTACGGATGTCCATTGAGTTTAACCAGTGATAGGGGTACACATTTTCTGAATGAGACCGTGAGGATCCTGTTATAAGTGTTCATGGGGGCTCATCACAAGACTATGCCCTATCACCCACAAGAAAATGGAACCATGAAAGCATTCAACAAAATACTGAGTCATACCTTGACCAAAATCTGTGATGTTAGAAGACAAGATTGGGATGACAAAGTATCGAAAGTGTTATGGGCTTACAGAAAAATGTATAAAAGACTAAATAAAGGCACACCTTTTCAATTGGTGTCTGGTGTGGAAGCTTTTTTACCAGTTGAATTTATGTTACCTTTTTTGTGAATAGCACGTGCAGGAGGATTAGCCAATGAACAAGCACTGGAAGAAAGGATTGATGAGCTAATGAAATTAGATGAGAGACGATCACTTGCCCAATGGATCCAGACAGTGGAAAAGGAAAAGCAAAAGGCTTAGCATGATCGCCACATTAGAAACAAGAAGTTTAAGGTTGAGAAGATGGTGTTACTATATGATTCCAAATTTCTGTGCCATCCTGGAAAGTTGAAAGTCCATTGGTTGGGTCCCTACACAATTTCATACATCCTTGATTCGGGCACGTGCCAGTTACAAGCACTGGATGGGATGAAGTTTCCTAGACACTTCAATGGCAGTAGGCTGAAGCCCTACTATAAATAATTCTTCTTGGTGTTTGTAAATAAGGTAGTCTTTCTAGTTAATTTAGAAGTTTCCTTTATGCATTTTCCCTTTCTTGTGTTTCCCTTTCGCATTGTTGTTTTGATTTTGTGCCTTGGGCACCAGTAACCTTATTGCTATTTTTAGAGAATTTGTGAGTACATAGAGGACCGTGTATCATTTAAGTGTGGGGTGGAGAAAAGTGAAGAAGCACATGATTAAAAGTACCAAGGAAGTTGTGATGAAGAGTCTTGTTGTGTAGCCCGGTTGAAAGAGGTAGATGAAGAGAAAAAATAGAATGGCTGGTGCTAGGATAAAGCTACTAGTAGATCTCATGTACAAAGGAAAAGGAAGCACAGTTAAAACACCACGAGGTAGGCAAAAGAAAGAATCTGGACAAAAGAAGTGCCTTTGGTGTAGCTTAAGCACGCGTAAGAGTCTCTTGTCAGGTTGGTTGGGTTGTGCGCCAAAATGTTAGAAGACTTTTCACATAAGGGTGCATGAGTGAAGGCACTGAATACAGACTTTGTTTGAAAAATCCACATTAAATGAACAAAGTATGGGGGTAGGTAAAGTTGCATTTAATGATCAGAAAAAGGAAAAAATATAAATAAAGATTCGGGGCACTCTCATTTTTACTTTGTGAAAATGAAGAGTTGGAGATATAAGCGAGTGTTATAAACTAGGGTTTTTAGATTCGATCGAGTGGAAGATTTGTGTGATTAAAAAATGAAGAGCCAATTTGAGATTACAGACTAGAAGGAATTACACGGGCGTGGAAGGAGTTAAAAAGGTGTTGTTTTATGAAGAGTTTAACCAAGTTAGGGTTCGAAAAACTATGGCACAGGTTTAGAAGAGTTATATCATGGATCTGAGATCAAAGATTGGGAGAAGAAGGATAGAGTAACAAAGAGAGGGTAGGAGTGATAAAAATACCTTGACCATGGAACCTAAGAAAGGAAAAGGCAAAGCCAAGGCTAAACAAACAGAACCCAAAGTAGACACAAATGAAGAATGGTGTGTAAAGATGCAATACCCAGATGGGGTGATGATGGGAAAGGAATGGGAATCCCACTTGAGAAGCATACCTATTAGTGACTATAACCACCACACAAACACCATAGAGAAAGAAATGGTGTTAGAATTGGTATGCCCCACCAACAAGCAAACACCTGAAGTTTTACCCATATATGATGATGACGTCAAGGTTAAATTCGTGAAGGTAGGGCTGTTGCAACTCTATGAGTTGCCTTATTTTGGGAAGCCAGATCACTTATACTAGTGGTTGATGTCTCGGGTGTATGAAGACTATTTCCACTTTGTTGGGTGTAAGATGCACATGACTCCCCAATTGATTTCACAATTTACAGGCCTCATATGTGAGGGAGATAGCCTAGAAGATGACCTTCGTGACAAGGAGGCTATTCAAGAGACCGTCACTGAGTATGCTTGCAAGAAAGGGTCATGATACTACAATATTTCAGACATCAAGGACCCCATTATAAAGATGGCCATGTATCTTGTGACTAAGATAAATGGCTAAGAAAGATGGACACAGGTCAACAGACCTTGGCTACATGTTTGCAGGAAGATTGCAGAGGGGATGATATACAACTTATCCATGTACATTGCAGAGGAGATTGTTAAGTGCATGAAGGAAGGGGACATGATCCTCTTTGGAAATATCTTACTAAGCATAGTGTTTATAGAAATTGGAGTGCTAGATGCATCAGACAAGTTCATGTGGGAGTACCCAATCGAAGACCCTTCGCTCGTGAAGAGGTTCGAGAAGTATTCTTGTGATACAATGACAACTCCCCACAAATCACGACTAGAAAAGTGGTATATGTGCTTGAGGAATGCATTCTGGGCAGAGTGGAGGATCCCTGAACAACTCCTAGTAGCCACTGAGGGAGAAGTTGAGTTTGCAGTGTCCCATCACTACTACTTGGGTAGATTCAAGCTTATTGAAAAATCATGGAGCCAAAAGATTCCTTTCATGTTCACTACCCAATACTTCCAAGCGGGAGTAAACAGATTTAAAGAATCAAAGAAGCTAAGGCTAGAACTAGGAAGGTTAGACCAGGAACACGAGGAGATGAGGAAGAAGTTGAATTACCCCAGTGGTAAGCACGTATATGTGGAGAAGTACGTGTCGCATGAGATCCAATTGACTAGGCTAATAACGCGTCCCATCACTAGAGGATCCCCAATGCGCGTGTACATGCACATAAGGCTGAATTTCGAAAAGGGTGCATATTTGGAGGATGAAATCTCCATACTTGAAGACCCCTTGGGGAAGAAGAAGCCAGTGTCTAAGAATAGAGGTAAAGGAGAGGAAGGAGCACCAAGTGTGCCGACTACTCAGACAGTAAGCATGCCATCTACAAGTGCCGTGCCAAGCCAAGCACCTACATATGGAGAAAGAAGTCTCCAGTGAAGGAGAAGATGCCAGAATTAGAGGCACTCGAGAAGCCAACCACCATAGAAGAATCGCCAAAGGAAGAAGAGAAGGCCAAATCTCCTTATCAAAAGCCACCTCTCAGGAAGAAGCTGAGGGTGGATGAAGAAGATGACTCAGAGGCAACTGACAACTTAGAGAAATACTTGGGAGAAGGAGAAGATGAGAGTGAAGGAGATGACGAAGGACAAAGAACCACATGTGTTAAGTGTCTATGAATCGGAGGAAGAGAGTGGAGAGGAGAAGCAAGATTTTGTATTTATGTAGTGCAAGGGTGCATAAGATGAGGAAGGCACCGAATACATGAAGGAAGATGAGAAGGATGACAAGGATAAGTAGGGAGCCATAAGTTTTACAAAAGAGAAGACTGAGGTAGTAGAGCAAGAAGAGAAAAATATGCTCGAAGCCCTTGTAGACCAAGAGTTAGAGCGCAACGGGGATATAGTGCTTAAGGAAGGGAAGGAGGAGAGCGTTGAAAAGGAACATGACAGCTGAGGAGGCCCCACTCTAATAGTTAGCTTCCCCAAAGGCGTGTGATCTGGTAGAAGAACTCTGGATACATAATAGAGATAGGTAATGGGCTATGTGGATGACATGAAGAAGGTGTTCTGTGCACAGTTCCAAAGCACCATACCCACGGAAAGGCTCCTAGCCATGGGGTCTTTTGAAAAGGATGGCACGTACCCCAAGACCAAGAAGATGCTCTCTTTGGTGTTTGAGTCACACATTGATGAGCTAGACTTTGAAGTCTACCAGAAAACACTCATCACATTGCCATAGTCTAAGGGAGACAACCCCTTAGTAAATACTCAGGAAATTTCAGACGAGCAAGTATGCAATGCTCTAAACAAAGTCACGGTCAAGACCGAGGCTAGGCTATTCATGTGAAATGATATAATCAGAGCATTGGACGTGAAGTTGGGGAAGGAGGAAGAACTGGCAGAGAAGGCTAAGAGTTTAAAACAAGAGGAATTAATCAACGCATAGTTAAGGCGCGAGTTAAAGGAAGAAAAAGTAAAGGTGTAGGAGGTCTAAAAGAACATGGAGTCGATCAAGAGTGCCATCATATTAAATCACCCATACCTAACGCCAATCCCTCATAGGTACGCATCAAATTTGGAATGCTTAGAAGACAAAACACTCGTCCTCACTATGGAGAGGAGACCCTTGGCGTTGGAATCTGTAGAAGAAGTGGCCGCATGCTTGAAAGAGGAAGAATGGTTGAAGGTAGTAGCACTTGTTGCCAAGTACAACCAAGTAATTTTGGAGATTAAGGTCACTGCCCAGTCTGTAGAAGCCACATATGACACATGCGCGGATAGAGATAAGGTGGTGAGCTCCTTCATTGCCACGCTTGAAGTAGAGCTGAAAGAGTTCCAAGAAAAGAACAAAGGGAATAGGGTAGAGAGGGAAAAGGTTTTGGCTGAGGTAGAAAAAAATTAGAGGCAATTGAGGCTTTAAGGAGCTCATATAAGGCCTGACTGAAGGAATTATACCCCAAAATTGCCAGAAGAATGGATAAAATCGTAGACCTGGGTAAGGAAATGGAGTAGATTGTGGACACTTTGGGCACCCAAGGAATTAACCTAAGATTTGATGAAGTGACCACCTTTGTGGGCAACCTATGCCAGAAGGTGAAGGGTGAGGTCGAAGTGTGGAACAAGCTGGAGGCAGATCTGTGAAAGGACTTTCCCAGCCTATTGAATTGATGTCCCCCCCATTATTCATTATTTCCCCTATTATTTCATCCTTATTCATTTTGTAAAGTATAAGTCTACATATTGGTTCCATAAAACAACTTGCATCTTGGTCAAGTAAAATTTTTCTGAGGATGGAGAACATGTGTAGTGTGGGGTGATGTTGGGCCCCTGGACTATTGACCAAGTATGAAGGTGCTTAGGTGCGCAGGATCCTAGTTATAGAATGGTGTGTAAGGAAAAAGTGTGTAAGAGAAAGGCCTAAGGAAGCAAATAGCGTGCGCGACACGTGAAAGGAGGTTCGGGACTTAGCCAATTTGAGTGCCCAAGGAAGAACACATAAAAAGCATGATCGGTTGTGCATGGATAAGATGTCAGCCTGAAAACAAGTTGGCCCAAGAAAGAGCATGCCCTAGATGGAATCTTCTAGAAGATCATCATGAGATGGAGTGGAGAGCTTAGGCCTGAAGGAACATACTCACATGGAGGACCACATTTGACACTTGGTGATGGATCTGAGGGCGTAGAAAGGTGAGTTGGCATCCTGGGAAAATGATAAATAAAAGTTCCTGCCACGAAAAAGATATACACACACATAGATATATAATCTAGATATACATAGGGAATAGTGGGTTAGAGAGTAAGCGAAGCTCTGCAGAATTGCTACGAGTGGATATTCTGGTTCAAGAAAGAATGTACTAAGCATGGAGTTGTTATTTTTCTTTTCTGTTAGCTTAGCTACATACGTCCAGTGATGCGCATGATTGTGGTCTACTCTCTATGACACTCTGTAATGAACAAATGAATATATTGAGGTTACATGTTATAAATAGATTTGAATATCAATGGGTTTAATGTATATTTCATTCATATGAGTTCTCTTTCCTTTCATGCTATGAATGAATGGTTGTATATTTCTTTCTGTTCTAGTATATGTGCTAGAATCTATTAAAGCACTCGGTTTGAAGTGACTGCAAGGATCTGCAGGCCATTCTGAGCCCTATGGTTCTTGTATGTCTCAACTTATTTCCTAAATACTCTTACACTAATCATAGATAATGATTCCCACTAAAATCACATAAAAGAGAAACTCAGTACCCGTGTGTGCCTCGGGTGAGCACTCAGCTTCTGTTGGGTGATAGCACGCATGGGGTTATTCATTTTGTGATAGGAGTAAAAATGACTACACAATGTTTCCATCTTCTTCTATTCCATCACATGAAATTCTCTCCCTTATGCATGTTGTAGGATGAATTTAGTCTCAGGTTCACTCTCTCACCTTAGAAACTAGGGCTTACTATGCATCTATAGATAACAATTCCTTGCATGGTAATATCTTTCCCAAAAAATCCGTAACTCAACTTTTTTTAAGGATTTCACCATGCCCACATTTACATGCTTTGATGGTACTGGCAACCCTCAGATTCATATTGCACATTATCACACTCTTATGGCCTCTTATTCTAATGATCGACTATTATTAAGGCCTTTCATTTTAGTCTAATTGATGATGCACTTCAATGGTATACCCATATCCATTTTGGTTATATTAGCACTTTCTACAACATGCAGGATGCCTTCCTTCATAGTTTTATCATCAATACTATTACTAGGGTCACATATGTTCATATTCCCACTCTCCATCAAGGCTTTTTGAACCTATTTAGGATTACATCTTACGCTTTAATGCATGTATACATCAACTTATATTTCATCCTAGTGACTTGGAAAAGAAGTTCCTCTTCTATCTTGGTCTTATTCCTCCTCTAAAGAAACACTTATAGTATGATACTTGTGAGTCCTTTATACTTTTGTATTACAAGATTATTGATCTAGAACATGACCTTTTTTATTCTCCTCTAGCAGAGCTTTCCCCAATTTCTCTGATTACTATGGCCTCTGCTCTTCCACCTACACCTCTAGTTGTACATCCTCAACAACCTCCACCCTTAGCTAAAAATCAAACAAACCGTGCTACTCCTACTCCACCTCCTAGAAAAAATACAAATAAACCCTTATCTCAACCCAAAGAGCAAAGACAACAACCTTAGTCTCCTCCTCCATCTCCTACACATGTCTCTCCACCTCTACGTCCAATTACTCCCACTACTACTTCACCTCAGTACCATGAGCCTATATGTTTTTCACCTAATTATCTACCTCATGATGTCTTGCATATGTTAATTGATTTGTGATTAATTCAGCTTCCTTCCAGTCACCACCACCCTCCACACCGTTTACAATGCCAACATGATCAATATTACTATAATTACCATTGTATTAGTGTCCATCATGACAATGACTATCTTGATTTATGTGAGAGGTTGCAATATTTAGAGGACACTAGTGTCATATTATTTTCCTCTCCTGAGCAATCATTATCTCCTTCACCACGACAACATAGGCATAACCCCCTATGTCTTCTCTACCTGGTACTTAGTTTGTTCATCAATCACCACCATCACATGCACACTATCCACCAACTCCATTGCTTCCACCTCCATATTCATTACATCTGCCTCACTCACACTATCCATCACATCCATCCCATGGCTTTCTACTAGTCTGTACATATCCCATGGTCACTCCATATGACACACACTTTGGTCCATACACGTATGCTCCATCCATTTCATATGCATCCACCTCTACCTGTCCTCCGAGTCATTGGTTAGTGATCATTATCACCTTACCCCCCGATGAAGCACTTGTGTTCTTATGGTTCTTACACAACTATTGAGGGATTAGTTTTAAAAACCTTTCACCACGTGCTTCATCATTTATCTAGCACACCTTAATCATTTCACGATGACATACTCTTACTTATGTGGTTCATCCTTAACTGCTGAGGGGTCTTATCACATGATCCTATTCATCCATACACTAGGGGCATTGTTAATCTTACCCCCCCTCATATTTTCATCATTGTATCATATTACCCTTATATTACATTTCCAAATCTTTCTTATGATACACTTATCTCTTTCACATTTATTCTATTACCACCATTACAGTACCTAGGCACTACATACTTTATTCATCTTATCAATCATATTACATTACTTTACTACATCATCATATTTTATCTACCATTACTAACATGATCATACAAATTCATATTCATTGCATAGAATAAAACACACATGCTAGATTAATAACCATACAACCATACGATATCCATCACATCACAATAAAAAAAATCTCCAATATCGATCTCATATATATCAAAAATAGGTATCCATACATATAGTGGTCATTTGATCATCATAACAAAAACATGTTTCATCACTGGGGGAAAGGCCTCTACATCATATAAAATCCTCGCTATCACACCTCATCATCAATATCACTTTCGTGTACAATGAGATCCCTAGAACGTGATGCCTCACCACCGAAGTGATGCCACATTTCATGGCCCCAAAACTTCTCCACTTGTCTGTGTAACATGGAAATCTCCATATTCTACTCCAAAAATTGATGTTACAAATCCTCATAATGAGCAAACACGTCCTAAGCCAAGGGACCACCACCTACCACCTCCTGGGCACGTCGAGTCTCCTCAAGTGCCTTGTCCCTCTCGGTAAGAAACATCGTACTTGTCACCACTGCTATGGCTACTGTATCAAACAAAGGGGTAGGATCTCCTACAATATCATCCACATGCTACAGTGTCCCTCTGCTTAGCACATCACTATACATATTCCATGTCAATGTGTGGATAGAAATGTCTACTATCAATGACCAATAGTAATCTCCTACACACATAACATATAATCTCATGTTATTCAACTACGTACAAAACACAACATAAACAATTCATTAACCACATTAGCATACACAAATACTTACAATCTTCCACAACCACCACTACAGGGTCAGGGATGCCTCCCTCACCCACTCCTCTTACTAGTAACTCCATAGCACCCACAAATACTAGATGTAACAACACCCATTGATGCACTTCCCACCTCAGTCAATAATCCTCCATACTCCCTACATCATTGCCATCCACAACCATTATCGCTAGGTATACCACATCTAGCCTCAGTGGTACTAATTGATCCACTGTGGGCTCTGGCCTAGCACTTGCCCTCTTGGGGGCTCTAATGGCCCATATGCATATATATGGCTTTAGGGGCACATCATGTGCCATCCCAAACTACCACGATACTCTCTCCACCTAAAATAGATTTTCTACACATGGAAAGTGGTGCTCTAACCACATGGTCATCTGAATACATCGCAACTCTGTCACATCCTTAGGCCATCTCCCATAATCGTGATATGGCCTCCATATCACTGAATCAGATCCCATCCTATCTATCAAGGCTCTGAAGCTATCTGTATCCATCTTCTTACCATGAATATCCTCCCACCATTGAGAAAATATCTTTGGCTGAGTCCACTCTCCTTCTGGCCCTGCAAATGGTCGCAATACAACTATGTGCTCATATGCCCATACATATAGTGGTGTGGTGGCCCCTATACCTATACCATGCTCATCCTCCATAAACTGATACAAGTCCCTATACATGTAGGCCAACACACACTGAACCCATGCATTTATAATCCCATCCTCCTCTATCTGCTAACATTTGTCATGAATTTTAGATAAGATGCTTACACCCCCCTCCCTCTACCACTATACATGGTGCTATCACCAATGCGATGAAATTTCATAAATGTAGAACCCTCGATTGCAATATCACATACAAACTAATATGGGCTTTTGTTGGAACCTAGGACCCTATAAAATATCATCTAGCCAAGCATATTTTCCACTCCATATCCACTACCTACCCCGCCATCACCTGTACTCTCTCCCCAACCATTGACAACCGTAGTATGCAATATACATCCTCCAACGTCATTTTCATCTCTCACGTAGGGAACCAAAATATGCATGTGTCTGCACATCATCTCTCACATAATGTAGTCAACATAGGCATATTATGGGGCACATCCCCCCATCCGTGCTATATGTTGTAGGCCGGTAGGGTTGAACACATCCCACTCATCATCAAAAAAAACCCAATCCCAGTAGTGTACTCAAGTGCCAACCACCATGGAACTCTCTTGAGTGGATATCCCTCTACAAAACACAAAAAAAACAAAAAACCCAACAATTAACATACTTTACATGATAAAAAACAATTTCTCAACATGTTGGAAACACATTCCATAGTAGTATCTATAAAACCAAAATTTTCTAGACCAAGGCACCTAACATCAGGATTGGGGTGCCCTAGAGTAAGACACTAGTGCCCGGATTTTTGAGCTCCAGTCCTAAGGGTCACTAGCACCCTCATTTCTCTTGTCCAAGTCCCAAACACTGAGAAAAACTAAAAATCTCTAAAATGCAAAAATTTACCTCAACAACTTATTCCACCCTACATTTAAGAAAAAATAATACACTTACCAACTCTGCAATGGTACGCAATGCTACCGCAGTTACTGCTCTCTCAAACTGGGTTGGATGTAATGGTCTCGCTTGAGGCATCCTTACTCGCTTCATCTACATTGTAGTCATTTTTACACCCACTAAGAACAAGGGAACCCTAATGCATGTCGGCCTATCACCCAACGGGCGCTGGGCGCTAACCTGAGGCATGCGTAGGCACCGAGTCTCTCTTTTTATGTGATTTCAGTGGGAAAACATCATCTATGATCCAAACTTAAAGGAAGTGAGTGGAAAAGAGACTTGCAAGAATCATAAAGCTCAAAATGGCTTCTAGATCAGTGCAGTCATTCTAGATAGAAAATTACTTAACAAATTAAGAATTAAATCAAACAGAAAAGAAAATGTGAAAGGATTCAAACTCATTCCATAAACATGCATAACACAGAACCAAGAATATATGCAAATGCACCAGAATCACTACTAATCATATTCATATAAACTGGTAACCTCATTACATTCATTAGATTCATTATGGAGCATCGTAGAAAGGAAGACCGAAGTCATGCATCATAACTGGATTCCTATCCTTTAACTCTCGAAATGAAAATTTCAACATCCAAGCCCTTGATACATCCATCTCCTATGTTTTATCTACCCAACGCAAGAAAAAATTCTTTATAGCATTTCTATAGAGCTCTAATCTCTCTTCATCTCTCTATATCCCTTTCTTCTGTGAGCGCTTGTATATATAGGTATCCCAAAGTGCAAACTTATCCTTTTGCAGCCTCATATCTGACACCAAGTGTCTAAATGTGGTCCTCCATAGGTGCATGCTCGTCTAGGCATGAGCTCTCCACTCCTTGTCATGATGGTCTTCTAGGATCTTCCATTGCATGGAATATTCCTTCCTAGGCCAACCTGTCATAAGGCTGACACCTTATCCACTCCGCATGCATAGTCAATTCATGCTTTTCTTATGTCCTGCCTGATACACCAAATATGGATAAGTCCCAAGACCTTGTCCTGTGGGTGCACATCATGAGTTCTACTAAGATCCTCATAGACACTTTCCTTGTGCGCCCATTTCCTAACTCCAGTCTTGCTCGCCCATGCACCTTTTTGGACTTAGTCAATGTTTTAGGGGCCCAAAATCACCGCACACTTTACCTATTCTCCATCCGTGGGAACATTTCTCCAATGAATAAAGAATTACAATAGAATTAACATATTGGGAAAAGAATAAGGGAATGAAGAATTTGGGAAAGAAAGAATGGGAAGTGATGGAATTATTGTAACAAGATAAGAAAATATTTTTTCAAGTCGGCCTCCAACTTATTCTAGGCATTGAATTCATTTTGCATTCTCTGGCAGAGGTTACCCGACTAGGGCACTTACCTCCCAAAAGCTCAGTCCATATCCTTGAGCATTCATAGTGTCAACATTTTTTTCCAACTCCTTGCCCACGTCCTCAAGCACGTCCATCCTTCTAGTAATCTATGGGTATAGCTACTTTAGCTAGTTCTTGATTGTACCCCTTAGGGCCTCAATGGATTTTGAATTATTTTCAACCTCGGCTAGGATTCTATACCACTCTGCTCTGTTCTCTTTGTTCTTTTCTTGGAACTCTTTAAGCTCTAATTCATAGTTGGTGACTAGAATACTTGCCACTTTATCTCTATTTGTGCAGTTGTCATATGTGGCCTCAACGATATGGGCAAAAAACTTTACATCAGTAAGGACTTTTCTGTATTCAACCATGATTGTTACTACCTTTAATTTTTCCTCCTTCTCCAAGTGCGTTGTTTCTTCTTCCACAGATTCTAAATCTAGAGGTTTCCTTTCTATTGTGAGGATGGAGGTTAAGTATTCAAGGCACTCAAGGGAAGATCCATACTTTTGTGTAGGTGGTGCTAGGTCTGGATGCTTCAAAAAAATGGCATATGTGATGGATTCTATCTTCTAATGTACTTCACACACCCTTTCTTTTTCTTCCCTTAGTTCACGCTTTAGCTACATGCTAATTAGTTCCTCTTACTTTAAATCCTTGGTTCTCTCTTCTAGATCCTCTTATCTCTTTTCTAGCTCTACCTATAGAAATATTACTTTGTCATTCCTCCCAAATAACTTGGCTTCTAGCTCAACCAAGACTTTATTCAATGTGTTACAGACCTGTTCATCTGAAGGTTGTTGAGCATTTACCAAGGGGTTGTCTCCTTTTGACCCAGGAATTTCTATTAGTGCCCATTAGCTTACCTCGAACTCTGGCTCATCGATGTGGGACTCAATTACCTAAGAGAGCATCCTCCTCATATGAGAGTATGCACCTTCTTTATCAAATGAATTCATTTCCAAGAGTTGATCTGTTGGGATAGTGCTTTGGAAGTGCATGTGTAACACCTTGTTTGGATCATCAATGTAGCTCATTATTGGCCCCTAGATCTCCATGTGCTTTCCTCTTGTGCACATTCCCTTAGGAATAGTTATAGTTAGAATGGGGCCTCCCATGCTACCATGATCTTTTCCTACGCTCTCTTCCTTATCTTCATTTATGAAAATTTCAGCACTGCGCTCCAACTCTTGTTCCACCAAGGCCTCAATGATTTTCATTGCTTCTCTTTCTACCACCTTGTTTATTTTCTCCTTTGTGAGGCTTGGAGTTTTCTAATCCTGTGCGCCAACATCTTCACTTCTTCCCATGTTCTGGGTGTCTTCCTCCTTCTAGCTACCCTTGCGTCGTACGAGAAGGAACTCATGTTATTATTCTCCACCCTTTTCTTCTGAATCATGCACACTAAAAACAAGTGGTTCCCCGGCCTCCTTTAGATTTATATTATTCATCATCATCCCTCTCACCCATGTAATTTTCCCAAGCTCTTTGTTTCTTCTAAATCAGCCTCCTCCATCACCTTCTATTTCTTCCTAACTGGGGATTCTAGAATAGGAGATTCTGCTTTCTCTTGTTCCTCCTCTGGAGATTTCTCCTCTGCGATATTTCCTTATTCTGACACCTCCTCTTTGACTGGTGACCTCTTCCTACATGCATAATTACTTGTTCTAGCACTTGTTCCTGGGGTGCCTATTTCCTGTGTAACTTGGGCACTTGGTGCCTTTTTATACATTTCTTTTTCCTTTTAGCTGGGCGTGGGATTCTTCCTACCTCTTGGGTCCTCAGGTATAGATACTTCACTTTCAAGATAAAAAAATTCTCAAACTTGGGTCTTATGCAACAGTATACTCACACTGCAGACCCTCCATACAATGGGTAGAGTTAGGGGTTTCACCATTTAAACTTCATGTGACAAGTACTTTTCCACGTACGTGCACTTGTTGGGTTAGACCAACATCCTACACATTTTCTTGTGGTCCCGGTCCATCTCACTAAGGTCAAACTTTAACTTCTTGGACTCCTTGAATCTGTTAACTCCCACCTGGAAGTATTGAGATGTGAAGGTGAATGGGAGCTTACACCATGGGCTCATGGTTTTCATCAGTCAACTTGAACTTACCAATATAAAATTGTTGGTATACAATGAACTCATCTTCTCCTACTGTAAGCGCTAGCAATTGTTTCGGTATTCTTCATTCTTCCCCAAATGCATTCCTTAAACGTGTATACCACTTTTCAAGATGCACCTTGTGAACGGTCATCATGCTATCATAAGTGTATTTCTCAAATATTTTTTGTAGGCGAGGGGTCTTCCTCTGGGTACTCCCAAATGAACTTGTCTAGTGCATCTGGTACTCCTATCTCTGATAACAAAATGGTTAAGAGGACATTACCAAAGAGAATCTTGTCTCCTTCTCATGCACTGGTGATAATTTCATCCATAATGTATGTAGAACAATTATAGATGGTGCCCTCTGATATTATTCTACAAACATTCAACCAAGACTTGTTTACCTAAGTTCGTATTTCTTGCACGTTGAGTTTTGTTATCAGGCACGTGGCCATTCTCATCACTATGTCTTGGATATATATGATATCAAAGTACCTTGACCTCTTCTTATACACATACATGACCACTATTTCCTTAATTTCTTCCTTTTCACATAGGTCATCCTCTAAGCTTTCTCCCCTCATAGAAAAGGCTTGTGAATCTTGAAATTAGTTAAGGGGTTATGCGCATCTTGCGCCTTGTGAAGTGAAAGTGGTCTTCATGTACATGCAACATTAGCCACTGATAGAGGCACTCTGGCTTTCCTGATGTAGGGAAACTCATAGAGTTGTAATAAACCCACCTTCTCTAACTTCACCTTGACTTCATCGCTATAAATCAGTAACCCCTCAGGTGTTCTCTAGTTAGTCGGGTGCACTAACTCCAATGTAATTTCCTTTTCAATCACATTCATGTGATGATTTTAGTAACTTACTATCATTTTTCTTTAAGTGGGATTCCCATTTCCATCCCAAGTAAAGCCTCATCTGGGTACTATATTTCTGCATATCATTCCTCATTGGTGCTTGCGGTAATCTCTTGTTGTTTTCCCTTTCACTTGCCCTTCTTAGGTGTTACTGCTAGTTTTCTTAGGTGTCATTGCTTGGGTTATCACTTCAACTTCTCTTCCTAGCTCTTCTCTTCTATCTTTTCTAAGTTCAAATCTCAAAATTTTGAAGAAACTCCTTTCCAACCCATGCCCTAGCTTCCAAACCCTAACTAGAATTTTCCTTTCACAAGATGACGCTTCTCCACAACCTTCTCTACGCCCGTGAACTACTTCTCTGCTGGTTTGCAAATCCAAACTAGTCACTCATGGCTTAAATATTTCAAATTTTTCTTCACATGGATCAACTCTAGAAACCCTAGTTCAGAAAATCTATTCCTCTTCGTATTCGCAAAGTAAACAAATGAAGTGTCCAACCTTCTATTTATATTTTTTTCCCCCGCTTTTAGCATTAAATTACCACTTCACCTAACACCATACTTTAACACTTCATGTGGATTTTTTCAAACAAACCCATCTTTAGCACCTTAACTCATGCACCCAACCTTGCATGGAAAACTCTCCAACCTTCTGACGTGCAACCAATCCATCTTGACAGGAGACTCTTGCGCACCGCATAACTAGCGCCGAAGGTACTTCTTTTGTCATGATTTTTTTTACTCTTGCCTACCTCATGTTGTGTTTGCACTTCTTCCTCTCTTATTACGTGGATCCACAATATAGCCTTACCTTGACACCAACCATCCTTTTTCACCTTTCCTTACATGCACTTCCTTCCATAGGGCCATTCAACTGGGATTTTCAACGCAATACTTCTTGGTGCTTAACACTTTGTATTTTCTTCCACCTTACTCTACTCGACACTAAAATAATGCGTAGTCCTCTACGCATTCACAACCTTCAAAAAGTAACGAGTTTACCGGCACCCAAGGCACAAAAAATACAAGAACGAGAAAGGGAAACACAAGAAAAGGAACATGCAATAAAGGAAATCTTGAACTATTTGACAATACTACCTTATTACAAACACCAAGAAGACTTATTTATAGTAAGGCTTCATCCTACTCCCATTGAAGTGTTCTGGGAATCTCGTCTCATCCATCACTTGCAACTGGCACGTGCCTGAATCAAGGATGTACAAGATGATGTAGGGGCCCCAACTAATGGAGTTTTAACTTCCCAGGATGGCATAGAAACTTTGAATCATATAGAAGACCATCTGCCTAACCTCAAACTTTTTGTTTTTAATGTGACGATTATGCCATGCCTTTTTTTTCTTTTTCAGTTTCCTGGCTCCACCTAGCTAATGATAGTCTCTCATCCAATTACATTAACTTGTCAATTCTTTCTTCCAATGCTTTTTCATCATCTAATCCTCCTACCCACGCTATATATAGAGAAGGTAACATGAATTCAACTGGAAGGATAGCCTCGGTGCCAAACACCAATTGAAATGGTGTGGCCTTATTCAACCTCTTTTAGGTTGTCCTATATGCCCAAAGAACAACTGATACTTTGTCATCCCAATCTTATCTACCAACATCACAGATTTTAGTCAATGTGTGGCTAAGTATTTTTTTAAATACCTCAATAGTTCCATTTCCTTGAGGGTGATAGGGAGTAGTTTTGTGATGGGCCAACATGAATTTTGATAGCAGAATCCTGACCATTTCATTGAGGAAGTATGTACCTCTATCACTTGTCAAAATCAATGGGCATCCATACTTTCTGGTTATGTTTTCCCCATAAAAATTAGCATAAGTAGCCACTGTACAATCCTTTGTAGGCATTGCCTCTGCCCACCTTATCAAATAATCAGTGCAAGTGAGGATATACTACGAACCGGTCCTTCGCGCCACTGGAAAGATTGGTCTGACAAAGTCGATAGCCCACTTCTCAAATTGTTCCATGCTGGCTATTGGACCGCAAGGGGATTTCATCCCTTTTTCTAGGTTTTTTAAGGCACTGGCAATGGTCACCAGGCCTTGCAAAACTCAATGTAATCTTTGTAAATAGTCTCCCACCAAATCCTTAGGAGTAGAACCTTCCACGTGGTTGTATTTCCTAAATAGTGTCCTCCTGCAATCCCATCATGTGTCTCTTCCATAATTGTAATGCACTCCTGTTCTAGTATGCATCCGCACAGAACCTCATCACGACCCATTTTTTATAGATCTCCACTAATTATCATGTAGGACATGGCATGTATGGCTAACTTCTTCTTCTCTAAGGTCTTCATTCCGACTGGCACCATGCTTGTTTTGAGAAATACTGCAATATCTTCCAAGTCTAAGGGTGCACGCCGTAGCCTAAATAGTTGTGCATCTGGCATGGTATCCTCAATGGTTTGCATGTCCTCCCTTGAATCAATCCTAGACAAATGATTAGGTCTGGAATTACTTTTTCCTAGTTTGATAACCACTGCAAACTTGAATTCTTAGAACAATAGTACCCATCAACATATGCACCCTTGTAGACTGGGCTTGTTCACTAAGTATTTCAATGCCATATGGTCAGTGTAAAATATAAAAGGGGTTACCAACAAATACTATCTAAATTTATGAAGCATATAGGTTATTGATAATGCCTTGCGCTTAGTTTTAGTATAATTCTACTCCGCTGATGTCAACTTCCTGCTTGCAAAGCACAAAGGATGATCAACAATCCCTTCACTAAGTTGTGCAAGTACTACTCTAATGGTAGTTCTTGAGGCATCCACATGAACATGAAAAGGATTATCCCAAGAAAGGAATCATAGTATGGGTACGGTGATAAGCCTATCCCTCAAAGTGTTGAATGCCTTCTGGAGTGCCTCTCCCCAATGAAAGGCACTTTTATATCAAAGTAACTCTTCTAAGGGCATAGATATCTTGACATATCCCTTGATGAACTTCCTATAATACCCCATATGCTCGAGAAATCCATTTACTGCACTTTGACTAGTAGGTTCCCTCAATCCCACAGTTACTACAAATTTTGCAGGATCTACTAGCAGGCCCTCCTTACATATGATGTGTCCTAATAATGTTGCAAATGGGGTAGCAAAGACACATTTCTTAATGTTGAGGTATATCCTCAACTACTGACACCTCTCAAACATTAGCCTTAAAGTGTCAAAATGGTCATTTACTAACCCATATACTGTCCAATCATCTAGGTAGACATGAAGAAATTTATGGATAAAGTCATGGAAAATTTGCACCACAATGCGCGAGAACACAATAGGTGTATTCTTCAACCCAAAAGGAATGAATGTATAGAAAAAAATTCCCCACTCAGTGGAAAAATTCATCTTTCTCCGGTTCTCCTTCGCAATCTTTACCTGGTGATAGCCTGAGAATCCATCCGTGAAAGAGTAGATCTCATGTCCTACCACTCCTTCTAAGATTTCTTTAGTAAATGGGGTTGGGAAAGGATCAATGATACATACTGCATTCAGGTCCTTGTAATCAACACAGATCCTTATCCTTCCATCCTTCTTGATACTAATCACCATTGGACTTATCGATTTTGACTCTTCAACAACTTCAATAATGCCTGGCATTATCATCTTATCTATTTTCTCTTTGAACCTCATGCGTAGGTTAGGATTCATCTGGTATGGTCTTTTCTTGATTGGGCATGCACCTTCCTTCAACGTTATTCTCATCTCCCCCAAGGAATGGTGGACACCTTTAAGCTCATAATAGCCACGGGGGAATAAATCCCCAAACTTACATAAAAGATTAATGATCTTAGAGACTTCTTTCTCTGACCAATAGTCTACAATGATTGCCTCTTTAGGCTCTTCTTTTGAGCTAATGTTAACCTTATTTTTCTTTAAAGGTTCATGATAGGCACACACCCATTCATCAACACTATCTATGACTTTACGTGTCCCTACAGAGTGGTTAACATCCAAGTTCTCTGCTTCTTCTCCATTAATAACATACACCATCTTCCCCTTTTCTTTCTCTATACATGCGTGCTCAAACTTTATCTCTTTTGTTTCTTCCTCATCAAAGAGTGTTTCGAGGCTAGGTTCTCCTAGTAACTCTTGTATTCTATCTTCTGCCATAGCACTATCCCTTGATGTAAGGAGCTTAACAACCTGCAACACCTTATGTACTAATGGATTTGTACTTTGGTACCCCAATGTTTGAATGAGGTCAACCGTAAATTTTTTCCAATTACCAGTTTGGTGATGCATCTATGAGTGGATATACCATGTGCGTGCACAACCTTGCAAGGTCGAGTACAACTTGTGAACCCATAATGAAGGTGGCAATGCTTCTATGCTTCCCTTCAAGACTATTTCACATGCTTGGATATGGAAGGAAGTGGTCTCTTTACCATAGTAGTCTTTTATAGCCATGGTTGCGTTACTCCTACAAAACCTTATAGAGAAGGCAATTCTCACCTCGCGCCATTCCAAGAGATTATCTCGATGCATTTCCCAAAAGTGCACAATAGTTCCAAGTAGGACGTAACTTAACATCCCTCTTTGTTCATTTTCCTTATTCCACTGAGCCTGTAAAAAGACCTCAGGGAAGGCTCCTCTTGAGTACTTAGGTAGCTCATTTCCCCCTAGGCATCCGATTGTATGTGCCTTTTTCACCTTTGTTACCGATCCCCTTAAATGCCATCTAATTAAATCATAGGTTCCATGTGCCTAATTATCACACACTATACTGGTGGTGTCACTTAGGGACTGAGCATCCTCAAACTGGATAACTCCTTATGTGGGATGAATTGTCTATGGATCCTTGATTGAGCACACATATCTTCTATCCAAGACCTCTTCTCCCAAAGTTTCGGTATAGGGTATTGATTTTCCATTAGCTAGGGGTATGATGACCCATTCCTCCTCATTCTCAAAGCTTATGTATCCCTTGTTAAAATGAAGATCCACATTGTTCTTATAGCACAAAGGGTGCCCAAGTAATGTTGGAAAATTGTCTGCCTTGGCGAGAACCAAGACTTCGAAGTCCCTAGTAAACTTAGCCCCCTGAATGGTGATAGCTACAAACTTTAGGACACCGATGAGCATTACCTTCAATTTTTTTTCCATATACAACAAATTTGAAGATGGCTATAATGCATGTCTTCCCATCTGATACCATGCATCCAAGGTGAGAACATTGACCTTTGCGCCTGTGTCAATGAGGATATTACTAAGGATCCATCCATCCACGACCACATTTAGCGTGATCTCCCTATCATAGTCAAGGTTTTGAGGGGGAAGGTTTATATGTAATACCTTCCTCTTGTGCTCTTCTCCAGCGTGTGGTACATTCTCTCTCAACCATGCTCTTGGAAAGGGAATAATATTATCTTGCCTTAGCATTTTACATACTTCCTTGACCTCGTATAGGACATCCTTTGGGGCCTCAACCTTCCTTCTCTGCTCCTCCCTCTTGGACTGATCCTTTAGAAATTATATTTCTTGTTGTAAACTCTAAATGACATCCATGGTTTCTTGATATACCTCCTTCTAGTGCACATGGTTTGGGTACTTCCCATGTACCACTTCTTCCCTTGAAACTACGTTCTTCTGCCTTGGTATTTCCTTTACGTGCGTGACCTATGCTCTTGTTGTTACCATAATAGGTTCTAAACTTGCATCACATGTTACCTGTGGCATCCATTGTATGTCAACCTTCTTAATTCTTACCATTGCAACACCCTTGTCTTTTCAGTGCTGTTGATTCATATGTTCAAAGAACTTAGGGCACTCCGTATACTTGTGCTTCTTCCCGCACCATGAAAACTATAAAAAATCTATGCACTCATGCTTATAGTGGTATGTAGACCCACAATTAAAACATGTTCCACATGGTAACTCACTTCTTCCTCCTCCTCAATTACCACGACCATGGAATCCTCCATGAAATACCCTTCCGTGCATGCCTGCATTTGCGTGCTCCTCATAATGGTTATCATCACCCTTAGAACTATTGGAAATGCTAGTTTGGTGCACACCATGATTAATGGCCTCATGGATCTATTCAATAAGCCTACAATCCTTAGTATTATGGGTTACAGAGGTGCATATTTTATAGGAGCAAGATACATTCTTCTGAATTGCGCATTGTAATAAAGGACATCTACTCGCATCATAGTCCCCATGACAAATCTCATAATCTATTACTATGGCACATACTATCTTCTGGGGGCAACTATCCTTGACATGCCCCTCTACTTCACATTATGTACACCACATTATACTATGAGTCTCATGAGCTGAGTTTGTAGAAAAATTTTCTAACTGCTTAGTCATATCAGCTATTTGAGCTTCTAGGAATAGGCTAACCCTAGTGTCAACATTACTAATAGCTTCAGTGCGTAGGGTGACTTCCAATGCCTCACGCAGGTCTATGAAAGTTTTATGAGATAAATCTCTTCTAAATGGAGTTACGATGCCCCCAAAAAACCATTGAGAATGTTGTGAAGGGTTAATGTCATATGACAATTTTGACAAGAGAGCCTTAAACTACGCATCATACTCCCGCACACTCTCTGCCATTCCCTGATGAATCTCTTTAAGTGTGCTGATGATGATCTGCTCAAACTCAGGGATGTGGAACTATGCTAGGAAGGAATTTTTCAACGCAGTGTAATCTACCACCATTTGATGGGGGTCATACTTCCTATGTCAGCTATGCACACGCCCTTGCAATGTCATTGCAAACTGACTGGCCTTCGACTCTAGGGTTGTGATCCCCTTCACATGCCATAGCAACTCACATTTTTGAACATGCTCTGCAACATTTTCAATACCCTTGTAATCTGGAAAATGTAAACACATCTCAAAGAAAACCTAAAGAGGTGGTTGAGGCCCTTGTCCTCCTAGTCTAGACCCTTGGTTTCCTATGGTTTTTCCTCCTCTACCGAATCCACTGATACACTAGGTCTTGTGCCCTCAAATCCACCAGATCCACCACTTCCACCTCTAGATTCACCAGTTTCCAGTAACGGTCCTGAAGCGGTTATGCCTAGGGTCTCCAACATCCCATTGAACTGTGCACCAACCATTTGTGAGATTGTACCACTACTAGATGTGTGTCCTACACCACTCCCTGATGCATTACCCATGCCTTGTGTATTTTCTCCTTTTCCAAAAATTCCTTTGAATACTGGAATAGTTTGCATAGCCATAGAAGTAGGAAATGAAAAATTGTATCTCCTAGGCACAGATTTGTCACTTCCATTGATACCAACTGGGTCAACGATACTCCTCCCTTGATCTGGAAAACCAAGCACTATGTTCTTGTCATTATGTGGCTTTAGGTGCATGCCAATGAATATTATCTCCCCGTGTGACGAACTCTCATTAGAATCCGAAGGGGTATCTCTTACATGCTTTTCAAGATGTGGTAGCACAGAGTGCTCAGGTTCCACGTCCTTTGCATGAACATCAAATGCTTCCTGCAACATCTTCCTCCATACCTCCATCAAACTTGTAACATCACATTGTCTAGTAATCTCCCTTTCACTTGCTTCACTATACTTGAGCTGTCTCTCCTCCCTTTCTTTCTCCATCATAATGTATGCCATCTTCCTCCACTCTAGCTTCCTTGCCCAATGCTTAGATTGGTTTAGCTATCCATCAAAGATGCCTCTAAACTCAAGGTAAAAATCAAGATATTCATTACCAAAGGGATAACACATAGAAATGATCCTCTGGGATCCTATAAAAACTCAAACTCAGTGAATTCTAGATAAGAATATGTAGATATAATGTACTCCAGAGTGTAGCTAGCCAACACACCTTTCCACCAATGATCCACAACATGATTCCATGTCAAATATGCATCCTACAACCTCTAGTATTGTTCTTGGATCCATGCACATGATCTACAATACTAGCTTGATCTAGATGTATATACCGAGAGCCATTCATACAACTCTACTAGGAAGCAACAAAAAAAAGTTTCATACAAATCATCGTAGAGGTTATCTTCTACCCATCTATGTGAATCAAAATCAGGTCCAATGTTGAATCTCTGAGAAAATTCTTCCTCCGTGCTCTTAAACGATAATTCGACACTTTCCAAAGCTAGGCGTTCTATCATCACTTATTACACAGATCATGATGTATGCCATTTCTCACTACAACTTCGAAAAGAGAGTCCCGGAAATAGAACCAAGATGTAGTCATTTTTACACCCACCAAGAACAAGGGAACCCCAATGCACGTTGAATTATCACCCAGTGGCCATTGGGTGCTCACCCGAGGCATGCAAGGGTGTTGAGTCTCTGTTTTATGTGAGTTGAGTGGGAAAACATCACCTATGATCCAAACTTAAAGGAAGTGGGCGAAAAAGAGACTTGCAAGCATCATAGAGCTAAGAACGTCTTCTAGATTAGTGTAGTCATTCTAGATAGAAAAGTACTTAACAGATTAATAACTGAGTCAAAGAGAAAGGGAAATGTGCAAGGATTTAGACTCATTCCATAAACATGCATAACATAGAACCATGAAGATATATAAATGGACCAGAATCATTACTGATCATATTCATATAAACTAGTAACCTCATTACATTCATTAGATTCATTACAGAGCATCGTAGAAAAGTAGACCAAAGTCATGCATTATAATTGGATTCCTATCCTTTAACTCTCATATGAAAATTTAAACATACAAGCCCTTGATATATCCATCTCCTATGTTTTATCTACCTAACCCAAACAAAATTCCTTTGCAACATTTTTTTAGAGCTCTTCTCTCTCTTCATCTACCTTTACCCCTTTTCTTCTATGGGCGCTTGTATGTACAGGCATCCCAAAGTGCTAACTCATCCTTTTGTGGCCTCAAATTTGGTGCCAAGTGTCTGAATGTGGTCCTCTATGGGCGTATGCTCCTCTAGGAATGATATCTCCACTCCTTGTTATGATGGTCTTCTAGGAACTTCCATCACATGGCATATTCCTTCTTAGGCCAACATGTCATCAGGCTGGCACTTTATCCACTTCATATGCATAGTCGGGTCACACTTTTCTCATGTCCTTCCCGATACACCAAATACGGCTAAGTCCCGAGACCTTGTCTTGCGGCCGCACATCAAGGGTTCTACTAAGATCCTCCTAGAACCTTTCCTTGTGTGTCCATTTCATAACTCCAATCTTTCACACCCATGCAACTTTTTGGACTTAGTCAATGTTTTAGGGGTCCAACATCACCCCACACTTTACCTGTTCTCCACATGCATGAACATTTCTCCAATGAATAAAGAATCAAAATAGACTTAACATATTGGGAAAAGAATAAGGGAATGAATAATTTGGGAAATAAAGAATGGGAAGTGATGTCATTATTGTAACAAGATAGGAAAATATTTTTACAAGTTGGCCTCCAACTTGTTCTAGGCATCTTTAGGTCTACACTGGGGCACCTAGGCTTACATTGGGGTGCCCCAGAGTGCCCCAGTCCATGATTTTAGGTGTTCATGTCATCATAATTTGTGGTCTTAATTTATTTAGTTGATTTCGGTCCTAACGGTTACCTCGTGTATTCCCCTAGGTTATAGTCAGTAGTTTTGGGTTATTATCATCGAAATTTGAGCAAGAGATCCCTATATAAACAAAGCATACTCACTACATTATGGGTGGACATCACACACATCAAGGGTAACTATCTACTAAGGAAAGGGACTACATTTGGGCTTCTTCTACATCTATATCACATAAGAAAATAGGGTAAGGGTTGTATTCTTTCCTTTTCCATTCATTATTTTTCATTTTACATCTAGTTATTACCCCTTATTATTACGTCATTGGCGCTATGGCATCCTAGGCACAAAATTACACACACATGCACTAGAAATACATTAAGGTCTGTAATGTAGTGTAACACACATTGATAAGTCTACTAGTTTGGTGGATGAGGACAATTCGACCCCACTAACCTTTTGTTTTGCAGGTCATTATCGAGTGCATCTAGCAAATCGAGTGTGACAGATAGGTAGGGTTTTAAATCTCCTTGGGACACTTCCAAACATAGATCTTGAGCTTTTTCCCAATTCCAAGCACCCAAAATTCAGACCAGGGCACCTTGAGACACCCCAGTATAATCCCAAACACCTTAGTAGAGACAAACAATCATCTTCTACCCTTCGTGAAGTTATTCGATCATAGCCTTACTGGTCCACATACAAGTCTGCTACAATCCAACACACATTGAGGTAAGTTATTTACAAGTTAGTATCATATCCCTCTTAAATCTATTATTTCAATCCATTCAAATATAAAAGAACAATATTTAGACCTAGAACTTCAATATAACACTTACTTTCTATTTAAATTAACTTATAAAATAGTTAAAAACCACAAAAACCCTATTTTTAGTTAATCATTAAGATCCTTAAGACCAAAAAATTGTCAAACTTTAATGGGAAATTTATCGCAAAACATGGCTCCTACAAACCTCTCATTTGATCCTACTACTTAGTGTTGGACACATCTACAAAATCTTCTTTTGGTTTTTCTCCTCTCATCCTAGTTTTCCTGGGGTGGTAGAAAATGGAGCATGTCAAAAAACATTAGTTTGATATAGTATTAGGGTGTTCGGGGAGATATTTTATGAACAGATTCTCGTGGGACAAAAAAAATGGAAGCCACACATGTTGGTATGGTGATATAAAATATCAAAGGCATCATTTTATACTCAACCATCTTGTAACTTCTCGAATACATCAGTAGGGTGACATCTCTTAATATCCTTAAGACCAAAAAACTATCAAAATTTGATGAGAAATTTATCACTAACCATGACACCTACAAACCTCTTATATGAGCCTACAACTAAGCATCATGAAAATATACAAATTTATCTCTTGGTTTTTCTCCTCTCCACTCAATTTTCTTAAGGTACACCAAATCAACATGCCTAAAATGTCAATTTGAGTCAGTGTTAGGGTGTTTGAGGTGATGTTTTATGAACAAAACATTATGAAACCAAATAGATGGTACCCATCTAAATGGGTTGGTATATGTAATTAGAGGCATCATTTCAGTTCTCAATCATCTCAGACCTTCCTAGTAACATCGGTCAGGAAACATCTCTTGAGAGCCCTGAGACCAAAAATCTATCAAAATTTGATGGGAAAGTTTTCAAAAACCATGGCACATATGAACCTCCTGTCTAATCTTATATCTAAGTGTTAGGCCCATCTAAAAATTATCTCTCATTTTCTCTCCTCTCCACATAGTTTTTTGAGGGTGGCAATGAATGTAATGCACCAAAAAACATTAGTTTGAGTTAGTGTTAGGGTGTCCAAGGTGATATTTTATGAACAGAGCCTAGTGGGACTGAAAATATGTCACGCCACATCTAGGTAGTTGGTATACACTATTAGAGGCATCATTTCACTACCCAACCATCCCAAACCATCTCAACTACATCAGTCATGTAATGTCACTAAATAACCCTGAGATTAAAAATGTCAAAATTTGAAAGAAAATTTCTCACAAATCATGGCACTGAAAAAATATCATCTAAGCCTACAACTCAATATTAGGTCCATTTAAAAAAATCCTCTCACAATTTCTCTCCTCTCCACTCAATTTTCTTGGGGTGATATTGAATGAAAATCACCAAAAAGTGTTAGTTTGAGTCAATGTTAAGGTGTTTGAGGTGATATATTACAAACAGAACCTCTTGAGACCAAATAAATAATACATGCACATCTGGGACTAAATATACGCTATTGGAGGCATCATCTCACTTGCTAATTTTCCTGTACCTTCCCAACTACATTGGTCAAGCAATGTCTCTTAAGATATCTGAGACCAAAAAATATCAGACTTTAATAGGAAATTTATCGCAAACCATGGAACCTAAAAACATCTTATTTAAGCCTACATCTCAATATCATACCCATATAAAAAATCCTCTATCATTTTCTCTCTTATCCACCCATTTTCTCGGGGTGGCAATGAATGTAATGTACCAAAAAACATCACTTTGAGTCAATATTAGTGTGTTTGAGGAGATATCTTATGAATAGAACCTCATGACACCAAACATATGATACCAACACATACGTGAGGGATGATATATGTTATTGGAGGATAGTTTTTACTACCAAATCATCTCATAACTTCCTAACTACATCGTTTGCATGACATCTGTTAAAATCCTCGAGACCAAAAAATTGTAAAACTTTACTCAAAAAGTTCTCAAAAATCATGGCTCCTAAAAAACCTACCATCTAAGCCTATATCTCAGCATCAAGTCCATCTACAAAATCATCTCTCAGTTTCTCTCCTCCCCACTCAATTTTCTTGAAGTGGTAGTGTGTAAAAATTTCAATTTGAGTTAGTGTCAAGGTGTCCAGGGTGATATTTTGTGAATGGAACTTGGGCACCAAACAAAATATGTCCACATTTGTTTACATAATGATATA
This sequence comes from Taxus chinensis, assembly GCA_019776745.2. Classification (NCBI taxonomy): domain Eukaryota; kingdom Viridiplantae; phylum Streptophyta; class Pinopsida; order Cupressales; family Taxaceae; genus Taxus; species Taxus chinensis. The sequence continues at coordinate 584,757,834 of CM034151.1, read as the reverse complement.
CATTATTGTAGGTTTCATTTCATTTCCCAACCATCTTAAACTTTCCCGACTACATTGGTCAGGTGACATCTCTTAAGAGCCCTAAGAAAAAAAATTGTCAAATTTTGACAAGAAATTTCTTGCAAACCATGACACCTAGGAATCCCTCGTATGATTTTACATCTTAGTTTCATGACTATATAAAAAATATCTCTCAATTTTCTTCTCTTTCAGGTTTTCTTATGGAAGGAACAAATACAATGCGCTATAAAATGTCAATTTGAGTTAGGGTTATGGTTTTTGGGGTGATATTTTATAAACAAAACCTCATGGGACCAAACAGAAGGTGCCCACACATGTAGGTGGGATGGTGTACACTATAAGAAGCATCATTTTTACCTAGATGTCCTATACCTTCCCAAACATGTCATTTGGGTGACGTCTCTTAAGATCCATAAGACCAGAAAATTCAAACTTTAATGTGATATCTCTTGTAAATCATGGCACCTACGAACCTCCCATTTGAACCTATAGCTTGACATTAGACCCCTCTACAAAAATATCTCTAGGGTTCGATCATATTCACTTAGATTTCTCAAGGTGACAATGAATGCAATGCACCAAAAATAATAGTTATTTATGTTCACAAAGTCCTTAATATTGTCTTTTTTCACTTATATGTCAATGGTATGATGTTCTTGCTTAAAATACATCTTTTGATAATCATTTTCATGTTGTTATACAAATATATGCTATGGTATCACATCACCAAAGGGATTAACCTTTGCCTTCCCTAGAAGCATTCACAATCTCAACAAACTATAAAGTGACCAAATGACTTTGTGACCTACTCGAGTGGCTCAAGTGGGCATTATCTAACTATCTATATTGAGCACTAAGATATGTTACCATTTCTCCTTGTCTCCATATTAGCATTGAATTTTCCATATTCCCCAATTCCCAAAAGCCTTAACCAAAGTTGTGATGCTTATTTAAGGATCAGGATGAGAAAGATCATGTATAATTAGTTTTGAAGTATTTTTCAAGAAATGAAAGGTATCATCCCCACAAAGGGAACTTAAATAATTGAGTAAAAGTATTCTCTAAATCATCATATGTCTTATGAATATGACCGATGAATGTTTTGTTCATTCTAAGAAAGCACAACTCTTTCCTTTCCCATTCATCCAAGGCATCTTATTTTCTTAGAATTACTCTGTTATTTGGTCTTGGAATACATAAACATATTGATATCCCTTCTAGTGTTAGTAAAACTATGATCGATCACTCTTTTGTAGTTATAGATTTTGTTTCTGATTCATAGTTCCTAACACAACCCAAAATGACCTCAAAATCTTGGAGTGCAAGGTGAAAACTAGTAGCTCAGTAAAATCCACTTCATAGTATCATGTGTGTCAATGGCATGCGAACTCCTTCTTCTATTCTCCACTTCATATCGTCAAAGTCCAAGTTCTATACATTGTTGTCTCCAATGTTAGGATATTTAGATATTAAAATGGAGGTAGGATCAAAAATAGAGTAATGAAACTTCATCTTATGAGTTTGGATCTTCAATGGTTTTAGGAAGTGATGGGAATGAAACAGCGTGAAGGAAAATGGATTCTGTAACTATTTTCGAAAACCCATAAATTTGTATGTGTAGTCACAAAATCATGCACTCATTATTAGAATTATACCACCAAGTATGTTATTTTATATGTGGATCTCGCGTAGTAAAATTATTCACTAATGACCCATCCCCTAGTTTGGTCGTTAGTTAGTCGGTCATCATTGTCATTTGTCTTGCACAATCGCAAGTTGTTTTCATAGTTCTGATCATCTCTCATGGAGTCTTAGGTTTCATTATTTGCTTGATTTTTTGTCTCTATTATTTTACTGGTGTTCCTAAGGTGGGATTAGGGTGCCCATGGGTGCCTCGGTCCTTAATTTTAGGTGCTTTGGTCCCAAAAACACTTAGATTTAATTTATTTGTTTGAGGTCAGTATTTGTCATTTTACCTCTCATTCTCCTGGGTACTAATCGACATGTTAGGTCATTAGTGTTGAAATTTGAGAAAGATATCCATATTTAAACATAACATACTTACTATCTTATGGGTAGACTATCTACTATCAAGGGCTAGCTATTAACTAAGGAAATGGACTAAATTTTGGCATCATTGCATCACACACACTACATATGAAGGGTTGTATTCATTATATTCCATCCACCATTTGAATTTAACATCTAGATATTGTCACCTATCTCTACGTCATTGGTGCTAGGGAACCCTAGGCACAAAATTACACCCACAAGCACATAAAAATACATTATTTCTGGAATGTAGTGCAACACTTAGTTGTAAGTCCACCATTGTGGCAGCCAAGGTCAGTCCGAACCCTTCATATGTATCTTTCTTTTTTAGGGGTTTGATGCTTTGTATGGGGCTTTGCAAGTAAATATTCATTACAGGTTTACAATGTCATCAATGAGGATATTGTGACACTCACATGATAAGGGTAAATATATTGTGAAGATCGAGGAACACTATCACATTCTGATCCTAAGCTACTTAGCAAACTAGAGCACTCATACTACAGACCAGGGCACCCATAGGAACCCCACTCCTCCTCTAAGTGCCCCAATTTTGGAAAATCACAATCTGCTACAATTTTCTAGGTTGTTCCATCACATTTTCCTTCATCTACACATCATTATATTTAGTCCCGACACACATTGAGGTAAGTTATTTCCAAGTTAGTATCTTATGAATTTTATTTCATTCATTTCATTTCATTTAAATATCAAAATAAAATATTTAGTAACTATAATTCATTTCATGTCAGTTATTCCATTACTGTTATTAGTTTAGATTAACTTAGAATACATAACATTTTCATATTTTTAGTTAATCATTTTAGTGAACCCTTACTTTATAATATTTTTTCTTAGGATCTACTTCAAACCCTAATGGCTTTGAATAGTTCATCTTATTTTCCCATCATGTCTCATTTCAGTATCAACCTTATATATGATGAGGTTGTCATTGCTAATCTCACGGCTCTCTATGGTAATCATATTCCTACGTCGTCTCATACCCAACAAGAACTCTTTGCTGGTCAAAAATATGTTCCTACTCACTTTGAAGACTATCCCAGGGCATCAACATTGTTGAGGATCCTATAGCCTTCACTCATTGTACACCATGCTATACGGCTACTAGTGATCCTCCTTCTGATCTCTTTAAGGAAACTTTAGATGACTCTCTTATTGATTACTTGGTATTGATCACACTTCATATGTGCATTCTGATTCTTCTCCTACTCAACATACTATTATAGTTCCATCTCATGATTCTCCTACATTTGATATTACTTCTCATTCATCACATACTAGCGCTCATTCACTTTTGTATTATGTTGATGATCCTATTGATAGCACTCTTAGTGACATTCTCATCTCCAAATCTTTATTTGATCATGATGAGGCGGTTTATAGCCATGTTTCTCCTTATTTTCATACTACCGAATGTAAATTTCCTATTCCATCATAAATTTCTCTTGATATTGCATCTAGCAATATGCATGAGTCACCTCCATCTATCACTTATTTTTTTCCTACCATTTCATATCTTCTTATCACATCATCTACACCCATTTGTTCCTCTTCTCATTTAGATGTCTCCATTGGTCACCTTACCTATTATGGATGTTTTTGATGCTACTCCTACAAATAATATGGATATTTCATCTATATCACCTACTATATCTTCTTCAGAACCCACTCCTAGTGTGCCCTTAGCATCAGAATCTCCTTTATCATCTCTTGATATTCCTATGATCACACACAATGGAAAGTTACAACCTCTTAATACATTGTTGTCATCTTAGACTATTTATTTACAGGATATAATCTCTCTCATGCCTACTGTAGCCCAATTAAAATATCAGGTTCAATATTTCACTTTAGAAAGTAGGGCTTGCTATGATTCTTTTGACAACAATTCATTACATGGTAACCTTGTCCCTAAGAAGATTCATAATTCTGCATTTTCTAAGGACTTTATCATACCTACATTCACATGTTTTGATGGTACTAGTGAACCTCATACTCATCTTCTACACTACCACATGCTTATGAACACTTATTATGATGATAGATTATTACTTAAGGCCTTTTAATACAGTCTTATTGACGAGGCATTGCAATGGTACACTCATATTCCCTTTGGGTCCATTAGTATTTACTATGATATGGAAGACACTTTCCTCCGTCGATTTATCATAAACAATGACCCTAACATTAATTTATGAATGCTTCCCTACTTTACATCATGAATCCTATGAACCTATTAAGGATTATATCTTATGGTTCAATACTTGTATACATCAACTGATATTCCAACCTATTGATCTAAAAAAGTAATTTATTTTTTGGTGTGTTATGATTCCCGCACTTATGAAAATATTGTAGGATGATACATGTGAGTTATTCATTCTTCTATGATATAAAGTCCTAGATCTAGAGAAATATCTTCTTTCAGAAAGTGTCATTGAACCTCCACATACATCTGATTCTATTATATCATCTAGTCCTCCTTCAAAATAGGTTGAACCTCCTACATAGTATCCACCTTTTCCTCATAAGTAGGGTAAACAACCTCAACCTACTCCACCACCACAACATACTTCTCCTCCTCCTCCGCAACAGGTTACTTCTCCTTCCACTCCATATATGTTGCATGAGCCATTGAATTTATCCCATCATGATAGATATCATGATGTATTATTTACCTTACTTGAAAAGTGCCTAATTCACTTACCATCCAACTATCATCATCCACAACATAGTCTACATCGTTAGCGTGACCAACCTTATTGTAATTATCATCACATAAATGGCCATAGGGATAATGAATATATTTCACTTCATGATCAAATCCAATAGTTAGAGGATAAGGGCATCATATCCATTGGTTCTCACTCATGTTTGCAACCCATCTCTCCTCTACCTCACCAAAGAGTTTCTACTACAGTCAATTCCTATCCTCCACTTGGTGCTTAGGCCATGATACGTCCACCACCATTGTTTTTTATTCATGCAAGTTCTCCACCATGTCCATACATTGCTACACCATCCCATTCATTACATATAATTCATTCATCACATTCACCATATCCACTGCATCACATTGCTCCTTCACATTGGCTTTCATAGCACGCCGCTTTAACACATATCATTGCGCCTCCATATGACGTTCAGTTCGGTTCATACACTCATGTTGCTTCCATACCACATGCTTCCACTACTTCACGCAACATTTGTTTCTGGTAGGTGATTACTATCACCTCACCCCGTAATGATGCACTTGTGTTCTTACAGTTTTTACATGAATGTTGAGGGGTTTTTCTCTTAGAAACTTTCATTATGCACTTCATCATTCATCTAGTGCACTCAATAATTTCCCGATGACGCACTCTTACTTTACATGTTTCATTCTTAACTACTGATGGGTTTTAAATAAATGAAATTACTCATCCATACATTGGGAGGCATCGCTAATCTTCTCCCCCCATATTCATCACACTAACATATTATGATTACATTCCATTATCACGTCAACACACATTCATCTTGAAACTTAGTTTGAAAAGCATACATTATCTATTTTTATGCACATTCTACTATCATAATTACACTAATTATGCATTAAAAATTCCATTCAAAAAATATACTTGTCACTTAACTCATCAATCCAATTACATATGTTATATACCATTATTAACATTATACATTTTGTCTATCAATACCAACATCATAGTGCAATTCTACATCAACTAACATGAATAATATCCAACATATTACATACATTACACCAATAATCACTAAATCATATATCACCAATCACATTATGACATCAAAAAATAGTGAAATAAACTCATCATATACCAATAAAATATGTCTATATATCGAGTATAATCATCATTACAAAACATCTCATCACTGGGGGAAACTCCCCTACATCATATACAATAATACAAATTAAACATCATCATCACTAAATCTATTTTTCTGGTCGCGACCTCGACACCTCTCAACCTCCCTCCGTGGTAGTGTGACCTTAGTAGACATATCTAGAAACTAGCATTACAACTTGACATAATGCACAAACACATCTTGTGCCAAGGGACCACCACCCACCACCTCTCTATCTCATCGAGTCTCTTAGCATGCTTCACCCCTCTTTCCTAGCAACATAGTGCATGTTGCCACTGCTATGGCCACTGGATCAAACAAATTGGTATGGTCACCTGCAATATTATCCATGAGCTCTAGTATCCCTCTACCCACAAGTAAGTCACTTGGCACATTCCACGTCAATGTGTGGATGGATGTGTCCACTATCAAGGACCAATATGCGTCACCTATAACACAATATAATAATGGATTAGATAACCATTACTATCACATAAGAAAGTATACAATCACATAATGCAACTATATATAGATACTCATGCTCCACTATCCTCATTTCCATATTGTTAGGGGAATGTGCTTCCCCCTCTCCCTCTCCTCCCTATGGTAACCCCGTTACATCTGCAAACAATAGAAACATGAATACCCATCGAAGTACCACCCACTATGTGTGGTAATCCTTTGTACACCCCACATCATTTTAGTGTATTGGATCTATTGCCACATTTTCCTTATCTAGCCCAGGAGGTACTAGCTGTTCTCTTGTGGGACCCGGTCTAGCTCTAGCCCTCCTAGGTGCTCTAATAGATCTCAACCATATATATGGCTCTGGGAGCACACCTTGAGCCATGCTAAAATGTTGGGATACTATCTCCACCTGGAATAGTTCGACCACTCCTAAAAATATATCCTCCAAACACATAGTCCTGCATATACACCATAACTTTATAGCATCATCAAGCTATCCCCCATATTCATGATATGGTCTCCATATAACTACCTCATACCCCATCCCATCTATGAGTTCCTTGTAGGTATTTGTGTCCATCCTACACCCACAAATATTAATCCACCTCCTCGTATATATCTCTAGCCTAGCTCAATCTCATCGTGGACTTCCAACTAGTCTCAACACGACAATATGCTCATAAGCCCATATGTGTAATAGTGTAGTGGCTCCTATCCCACCACCATGCTCATCATGAGTAAATAAATATAGATTCTATATATTTACACCAAAACACACCATGCCTACGCATATCTAGTACCCTCCTCCCAATCCACCGACATATATCATGTATCTTATACACGATGGTCTACAACTCCTCCCTCCACTACTATAGATGAAGCAATCACAACTAATATGAACTTCCAAAATAAGCACAAAAATCCATATCTTTCAAAATAACATCCAGACTTACTATATGGGCCTCGGAAGGTACTTGAGTCCCCAAAAAACATCGTTTAGCATCCTACATCTATCTCTCCATATCCTCTAATGGCATCACATGTACCCTCTCTCCAACAACTAGAAACCATAATATCTGATATACATCCTCTAAAGTATAGGTCATCTCCCCCGTAGGCAACCAAAACATGCATGTATCTGCACACCACCTCTCTCATAGTGGAATCAACATTAGGCATATTGTGGGGTACATCCACCATCCATGCTATGTGCTACAAGCCGACACGGTTCATGACATCCCAATCCTAAACTGACAGGCCCAATCCAAGAAACGTACTCATGTGAGGACCACCAGTAGAACTCCCTTGAGTGAATATCCCTCTACACAACACAAAACAACAACACTACATTTCGAACACCTTATAAGACCAAATACATTTTCTTATCACATTCCTATACACTAGAAACTTGTTTTTCATCATTATACACCGAAATGCACTCATTATAGACCAGGGCACCTAGATGCAGGATTGGGGTGGTTAGGAGTCAGGACAGTAGTACCCAGTTCCTAGGTGTTCTTGTGGACTAGGAGTCACTAGTGCCCACACCGCTCTTATCTAGGTTTAAAACTTCAAGAAAATTAAAAATCTCAAAATTGTAAATTTTCAACAAAAAAAATTACTACACCATACATTTCATGAAAAAAAATGCACTTACCAACTCTGCAGTCATGCATGATGCTATGATAGTTGCCTCCATCTCAAACCAGCTTAGGATGCACTACTCTCACTTGTAGAATTTTCATTCGCTTTATGCTCAATCTCACAATCACGTAAATAACAAATGAAGTGACTAAACACTCTCTTTCACTAATCACTACTTATAGTTAATTTTTAACCTACTTTACTACAGTCATTATTTCAATGCCTTATTCACACAACTAATACACACTACATGATTTTCATCATATCTTGACCTAACTTTACTTTGCGCTTGCTTCCAAATGACCTAACTTGGAAGCCATCATACATTTTACGTTCACTTCTAGATGACATAACTTGGAAGCCATCACATATTTGTAACACCCATGGAGTGGGGAAAAGTGTTCCTTTCCTATACCAATCCTATATGCATCAACAATTTGATCAAAATTATTTAGATATAAAAAATACAAATGTTTGATCTGATTTCGTCTGCAACATCTATATCTTGAGGATGTAGTCATAGATTGGAGAATAACACACTTTTCTCCCTACACTCTTCCTCTGGTGGTAGGACACCCAAATCCTCCAGTTGATTATTCATACATGCACATTTGGGTTAGGAAATGATCACTCCCTACCCCATCTCATCATCATCATATACATTCAAAATCATCAATCATCTCACATTTCTATCATCATTCTTATTTAGTGCACTTCATCACAAAATTATGTTTCTTACTACGTTGCATGGATCAACATATTGATCCATGGTTCAGCATGCTATATGGTTCTTTCGACACATAATTCTACTACCACATTTGTGTGTTCTACTACAACATGGGCTTCTCCAAATTCTCTCAAGTACAAATCTCTATATACTTTATGTTACTGAGCTTTCCACTCACCAACATAAAGTGGGGGAAAATGTAGTCACAAAATACATGCACTTACTATTAAAATTATACCACCAAGGTATGTTATTTTATATATGGATCTTGCATAATAAAAGTATTCACTAATGACCCATCCCCTAGTCCTGGTCATCAGTTAGTTGGTCGTCATCGTCATTTTTCTTGCATAGTCGTTAGTTATTTTCACAGTTCTAGTCGTCTCTTAGGGAGTCTCAGGTGTCATTATTGGCTTGATTTTTCATCTCTAGTCTTTGACTAGGGTGCTTAGGGTAGGATTAGGGTGCCCATGGGTTCCCCGGTCCTTAATTTTAGGTGCCCTGGTCCTAAAAAACACTTACATTTAATTTATTTATTTGATGTCAGTCTTTGTCACTTTACCTCTCATTCCCCTAGGTACTAGTCAGGATGTAGGGTCATTAGTGTCAAAATTTGAGCAAGATATCCCTATGTAAACATAACATACTTACTATCTTATGGACAGACTATCTACTATCAAGGTGTAACTATCTACCAAGGAAAGGGACTACATTTAGGCATCATTACATCACACACACTACATAACAAGGGTTATATTCATTCTATTCCATCCACGATTTGCATTTTACATCTACCTACTTCCCCCTATCTCAACTTCATTGGTACTAGGACACCATAGGATCAAAATTACACACACAAACACATAGAACTATATTGGGTCTAGAATGTAGTGGAGCACTTAGTTATAAGTCCAACATTGTGGCAACTAAGGTCAGTCTGAACCCTTCATATGCATCTTTATTTTTTAGGAGTTTGATGCTTTATATGGGTTTTTTCAGGTAGATATTCATTGCATTTTTATGACATCATCAATGAGGATATTGTGACACTCATGCGATAAGGGTCAAGAAATTGCGAAGATCTAGCAACACTGTCAAATTCAGATGTTGAGCTATTAGGAAGACTAGAGCACCCATATGTGGCATAGTCCTCCTTTAGGTGTTCTAGTATGGGAAAATCACCATATTCTATAATTTTTTGGGTTGTTGTGTCACATTGTCCTTCGTCTACACATCATTATTTTTGGTCGTGACACACATCGAGGTAAGTAATATCTAGGTTAGTATCTTACCCCCTTTTATTTCATTCATTTCATTTCATTTAAATATCAAAATAAAATATTTTGTATTTATATTTCATTTCATGTCAATTATTCCATTGCTATTACTAGTTTAGATTAACTTAGAATATAGAACATTTTCATATTTTTAGTTAATCAATATGTATTTTGGCACTACGGCTGTTGATTTCGTAATTTGGGAAAATTTTGAGAAAATCAAATCCAAATTGAATGTGACTAATTTTTTTGGAAAGATAATCCCAAAATGAATAGATGCTCAGAATTTGGTTTGATTCTCTCATCAGAATCAACGAGAAAATGTAAAACAGGTTTTAGTTATGAAAAGGGATTTAAAAATGGTGGAAGTGGGGGAAGGGAAAAATTTCAACCTATCATTCAACGAGAAATTAAAGTTTTTTTGATCTATTATTGGGCTCGTTTCTAAGCTCTTAAGGAGAGGAACAAGTGCTCCAAGTTTCAAAGGATTCTTTCACGGGGTTTGAGAGAAATGACAAGGTCAAATCTGCAAGAGTGTGGGGTTTTGAAGGGTTTCAGAGATATAATATTACTTTGAATGTATCCTTGGATTTATTCAACTTGATATCATGGGTATAGGATCAAAACAACACATTTGGTCATAAGAAAGATCCACCCAAGTTTGAAGTTGGTCCCTTGTGTGGTTTGGAAGAATTTTGTCTTGTAAATTTGGGTTTTTTCAGGTTCCAAAGCCAAGTGTAACCAAAAAACACAATACTTAATATATTTTTCATGGATTTATCATATGGAATGAGTAATGGTTCTTGTTAAATGTGTTCCTATCAAGAATCTATAGTCCAAGTTTGAGGGGAAATGAAGCAAATGGTTATGAGTTACGAGAAAATCATGATCTTGAAGCTAGGGCATGAAGGGGATGTTTGAAGGTTCACACCAGCTCAGAGAAGAGATTTAATTGCTGAAAATGCAGTTTTTAGATTAGTTTTTAAATTTGGGTGCAATATGAGCAAGAATGGAGGAGTTATAAGGTGAAAGGTGAAGAGATGGAGCGTGAAGGAGGGAAGAATATAGAGGTGGAGATTTAAATGCCTCATGCACCATAGGTTCAATTTTTGGGTGTAAAATCACTCCAAAATTGTGCCTAAGGTTCATGTCGGGTCAAAAAGTGCATCATACACTTGGATGGATACAAGGAATGCCATGCACATCATGCATTCAAACCTCTTTATTTTGTTTTTTTAAGTGACATGTATGCATGTGGGGGGAAATGGAAAAAATATGTCCATGAAACACTTTTGGGGTGCATGATCACTTCAAAAGTGTACATAAGGTTCTTGGGGGGTCAAAAAGTGCACCTAAAAGAAGATAAGGGGCCCACCACAACTTAAAACATCCATTTGACTCATAAAGTGCACTTTCTAGCCAATCATGTTATGTTTTGATGTTGGGGAATTGACTAGTAAGAGGGAGGTGCAATTTTTGAGTGCATGTGCACCTTAAAAGTGCACCCATGGGACATGATGGGTCAAAATTTTCACCTAAGCACCTTGTGCATACTTTAGAGCTTGGTTAGGAACCTACCAGGCTCCCAGATTTTCTTTCTTTTCCCCAGGCACAATTATCCATGAACTTTGGCCATCTAATGTATAAAATTTCATGTAAGATGTCTAATGAATCCAATGGACACATTTAGAAAGCATGAAAATGTGATCTTCAACAATTTATACTATAACCTCTTATTTTCCTCAAGTGGTGTTCCAGTGAGCCGAAGTGTAGAGATAGTTTCTGGCTAGTGTGGGACAAATTGAATTATGGATTATTAATATTATTTAAAAATATCCCCTTTTGAGTTTTTTATAGGATTCCAACTCAATCATATGTACCCATTATCTTTCGTGTAAGAAAACTGTGTAAAAGAGACACCTTGTAGTAGTGTCAGAAGAATTAATACATTTTAATAATATCAAAAATTTATTACAGTAAATCCATCATGAAATGGGATATAATATATTTCTAAAGCTTTGGGTATGAGCTCCCAACTCTTCATAAGGTTCCCAGAACATTGTGCTGAAATTTAGTCTTCAACACCACATGTATGCTCATTCTTCCCAAAACGTTCCTGTGAAGAAAACTTTCCCAAGACCATTTGAAAGCTTCCAGAATGATTTCTAAGTTATGTCATCATGGAAAAAAATCTAATACATTTTCGGTGACTATAACCAGGACTTCCAGAATGCTCTGAGGTTCTAATAAACATCCTTTGAAGTTGATCTTTGAAAATGGGCAGTTTTGGCAACTTTGACATTTTTTGGTACTTGAACCAATTTTAACCAGATTGACCTGAAAGGGTAAGAATTTCAATTGGGGTGTCATATATAATTCCCTGACATTTTACAAGCCGACAACTAGATCATACTTGGGGACTTGAATTGGTTTGACATGAATTGATAACAAGGCAAGAAGGAACTCCAAAATCTCAATACATCCTGTGGACCAATGCCTTATCCATTGGGCTAGATAGAGTTATTGCATATCAAGGACGGATACAACAAATTTTTTTATTGAACACAACAAAAAATGTAAACAAAAAAATGATAGAAAGGAAAAAAACACAATAGAAATGGCTACACACAAACCTATATTCACCTATGGTACATGCGGGGGACAACTCGCTTTCATTGTTTGTATAGTTTTAGATATTTCCCACTGCGAGGCAATTCCAAGTGAGTTCCGTCCAGATAAAATAGTTGGAAATTTTTCTCCACATGTGTCCTGTATCTGAAATGGGCCAAGCCACAATGAATCAAACTTTCCATGGCTTCCTTTTGGTTCTCTTTTATTATCCCATAATAGGAAAAGATTAGATCTGAAAAATCCCTCTTCTTCACCTTCTTATCAAAGATTTTATTTACTTTCAACTGATGGTCCTTTATCCAATCAACCACCAACAATCTATCTTCACATAGCTTATCTAAGAACAAAATTATTTTTCAAGCAAGTCTTCGAACTCACCATCTTCTAATTCTTTGATCATCTGCAATGCTAAGAAATCTATAATGATTGGAAATTATTCATTTATCCCATAGAGGAGTTGGAACGAAGACATACCAATATCCTTTTTTGGAGTGATCCGATCAGCCCATAATGCATCATATATCTTCTTGTGCAAATTTCTCTGATTCTAAACTACTAGTGTAGACACCAAATTTGTGTCTTACGACCCCTTGTGACCCGCATCTCATCTCGCAACTTAACCTCATCACCTAAACCTTACACAATTATTTATTAATTACCTTGTAATTGATAAATCCACCATCACCTTACCTGCCACCTCATTTTGCCACCTCATCATGACCTAGCCCTAACCCTAAACTAACCTAATTAAGACCTATGACTTGGTCTAGACCACATCCATAACTAATGCCTCCTTACTCGCACCCAAAACCGACCTTCTAGCCACTTGACCAAGCCCGCAACTGATCTCTCGGGAGAAAAGCAGGGAAGGTGGGCTATTTTACTAAAAATAGCCTACTTTTTCCTTACCGATGCCGGTTCCTACTCGACCGCCGTCAGTTACGTAACCGCCATCGGCTCCCTGTAAATGGGCTCCCCGAACCAAAATCAAGGATCAGTCGAATGATTTTTGAATCAACAGAGATCATTGGGAGTGAAAAATAGAGTCCAGATCTTCACTTGACCGAGAAGAGACGAGTGAAGAAACCAGAAGCGTTTGCAGCAAAGGAGATCAACTTGCATCTTTGTCAAAACCAGTAAGTCACATCTTGCATGTCCTCTGTTATAACATTTCTTATGCTCTTTGAATCACAGTCCTCCTAAATCCGTTTCTGAATCCACTACCCAACGTGCCATTGCATCTAACTGTCATTCTTTTACCTCTCATCATCTCATTTCCTAATATCATCCATAAACCAGCCTTACAAACACCATAGCTACCAAGAAGGTCCTAGGCCCAACCGACGTCGGTTACCAGAAACCGGTATCGGTTACCCTGACTATAACCAGAAACCAACCTTCTCCTACCCGTTTCAACCAAGTAATCTAATTGATATTTTGCAGTCATTTGTGTTAATTCATATTAGCAGGGAAACTGACCACCTTCGAAAGGAAGTTTTATATTTCCTGGGCCCAAGGCAGTTTCCTCATTTATTGTTTAATCAAATCTTGTGGTCTTGTGTTCTTATTTGCAGGTAGTCCTTCCAAGACAAAAAGGAGTTCTTCGCAGTCAACCTGATCTTTCTCCACGGTACGCGCACACCATCTCGACATTTAACAGGTATTCCTCCTAGCCCTAACCCTATCTGTTTCTAAAAGGAATGAAAGGATAGAAACAACTCTATTCCTAGAAGCTGAAACATTCCGAGTGAAACATTTTGGCACGCCCGGTGGGACCCATTTTGGGTTTCTTTCTTTCTTACTTGCTTTCATATAAGGAGCATACCTGAAGTTTTCTTCTTCTAAAGATATTCATAAGGTTTTGTATTATTTTGGTGAAAGAACTTGCTTTGTTTTTGCATCTTGCATTAGTGAAAGTCATCTCTTTTGCTTCATCGAATATCATTTTCGATTTGGGTTTAAAACACGTGCATTGCATTCCTGCTTGTTGTTTTTCAATTCTAGTGAACGTAGATTAAGTAACAGGTCGTACACGTGGGGGTGATATCCACGGTATTGACAGGAAATTAATCTTACATTCACTGCACAACACATACCGAATCACTTCACAATTAACACAACAGCTCAAACATCCCCCTTTTTTCCGCGGTATTCCTCCGCCCGATTGAGGTAACCTTATAAGCCAAAACAAACTTGACATTTCCCCTAGGTCTTGTTGTTTAGGATTCTGACAGCATTCTACGTCTAAAGGCATAAGCCCACAATAATTAAAATTAACCCTAGGGTTAATCTCTGGATTTGTGTGTGCATCTTGCTTGTTTTTAGTTCTGTTTTCTTTCTCATACTCTGTCTTCTGTGATCAATAATTGGACACATATACTAAACGTTGTTAAAAATCAAATTAGCAGCCTTTTATATCTTGTTAACCCAGACTTCTTACACCGACATCGGTTACCTAACCGACGTCGGCTATAGTATAACCGACATCAGATACTAGACCGATATCGGTTACTGTCTTCTACAACCCCTGACAAACCAGCAACCTGCCAATTTCACCATTCTAAGGTTGTTTCTGTTCCGGATAGATTGAAACCCTACTGTGAACACCTGTCCATGGTTGTTATCACTCGAAAGCAAGCCGCCGCCATGGTTTCACATGCTTGCTCTGTTTCTTTACCTGAATCACCCCCTTCACATTCTGTGGGGAATCCTACAGACACCAGTGAGATCCCCCAAATTCCTGTAGGAGACAAGGACTTTGCCAAATTTCTGGATGCTAATCCTAGCACTGTACAATACTATTTGTCTCATGCCCCTGACCGTACACCTGATGGTCAGCTCTTTGTTGGCATGCCTATTAGTATAGCTGCTCATTTAGCCCCCACTCCGCCTGATAACACCGCCTTGCTTCCGGCACCTTTAGCCCCATCTCCCAATCCGACAGCTTCAGAGGTTCATACGACTCAGATTGGCTTTTCTTTGGCTAATCTTGGACCCCACATATCATTACCACCGACTGCCCCTACCTCATCTCTCTTGCAGACTACTCCATTCATGACTTGCTCTCTGCCACCTATCCACACGAGCTTTCCTTCTCAAGCTCCGCCTACCTTTTCATTCCCATACACGTATCCAGTAACCTCAACACCTTATATGGGACATCCCTATTCTGTCGCCTCAACATATTCATCCTCCATACCTTATCAACACTTAACCCCACCATTGTCCAGTGGAGGCCCTTGGCCCAATTTGCCTCCGTTTGCCACAACCGCACCATCATCTCATCCAACCACAGATTTCATCAAACAAATGATGGACAAAATGCAAAATTTGGAGGCTTCTGTGTCAGGAAGTCATAGTGCCTTGACATACGAGCAAGTTTTTCGGGAGCCCATTCACCCTTCTGTTCCCCTTCACTCATATCCTCCTCAATGGGAACTACCGAAATTTACTCGTTTTAATAGTAAAGAGGATCCTCAACAGCACTTGCGATCATTTAGACATGCTTGTTATTTGATTGCCCATGATGATGCCTTGTTACTCCGCACATTTCCCATGTCCTTATCAGGACCCGCCTTGGAGTGGTACAGTGCTTTAACCCAGCACTCAATCTTCTCTTTTAACCAACTAGCCCAATCTTTCTTGGATCACTTCTCCATTAACATTGCTAAGAAAGTATCCATCACCGACCTTTATGCCATCCGACAATTCGAAGATGAATCTATCGTAGATTTCGTTGGACGATGGCGTGGCCTTATCAACCAACTTACATATGCCTTGCCTCAGGCTGAACTTATCAAACTTTTCACACGGGCATGTGCTAAGCACATTTCTCCTACTCTTTAAATTCAAACTTTCCGCACATTTGATGAGGCCTTTACCATGGCTCGGAAACTAGAAATTCGAGCCTTAGAAGAAGAGAAATTGCGGTTGCGCAACAAAAACCCCAATTTCCGAACTCCTGATTCTACCAATAAACCAAATACCACCACTCCTCACGCGTCCACTTCTTCTAAATCAAAAGGAGTTGTCCACGCGGTGATGGTTAAATCTCAAACACCGTCTAATGCCCCACCAAAAACCACCTATAAGTACAAAGCCGAGCCCATCAACTACACTCCCTTGGGAGAAACATATGGTGTGATATTGGAAAAATTGCTCAAAGCAGGAGCCATTACATTACCTCCTGTTAAACCTCATTCTGGGTTTGATTCCACTCGCGCCATACCTTCCTGGTACAAAGAAAATGACTTCTGTAACTTCCACCGCGTGAAGGGACACAGTCATGAGAACTGCAAGATGTTGAAAAACATAGTGCAGGAAATGGTTGACGCAGGGGATATAACCCTCGATAATCCTAATGCCCCTGCCAACCGAAATTTGAAAATCTTCAACAAACCATTCCCGAATCACTCTCCCAACAGTAACACAAACCAGGATATCTTAGCCGAGGAGAGTGTTCATGAGATCCATGCAGTCTTTGATACCCAGCCCAAAGCCTCTATCGAGAAAATTTTGAATCAAGCCTCTTCACTAACACAGGAGCCCGAACCTCCTTTACCACCATCGAACCAAAGCGAAATCATTCCTTTACCCATAAGGGAGTTAACTGCCCAGACTTCTCTTCCCATCGATGAGTCTTCTTATACCACATCCCTACAAGATTGCGAACGGATGTTATCTAACCTATCTATTTCCCAGATTTCCCCTTCTACCCCTCTTGCTGCACAAGAGGGAGATACGCCACTCCTTTTGACATCCTTAGACGAGGAATCTCTTGCACCGACATCACCAAATTCTTTAACCATGACGGATCCTCTCGAACATGCCCTCTTACCTATTAGTTCTTCATCGCCTAAATCTTTTCAACGACCGGTTGACCTCTTAACATCTATTGATACAGTGCCTCATTTACCCCCTGTATCACACCCATAGTGGACCGGAATCACAACCCACCTTTCTTCTGTACAAAATTTACAATTCAAACCTGAAGACTGTCATTCTCCAGAGGATAGACGAATCCTATGGGAACGTTTGAGTACTCCCTATTCTACTCAAATGCAGATGACCGATCCCGATACCTCTACCATATACCTAAGTGTTTACAGAAACTCAAAATGCCTATGTCCTCACTCTCACCCCCCGTATCTATACCAATATAGCCCATCCACCTCTATTAACCTAACCAAATCTTCCCCTACACTTGGGACCTTACCCATACCCAGTCTAACACACCCGCCTAAGCGACTATATTTGTCCAAGAATAAAGCCGCCCCACCACCTAGGAGACACACTCAACCCATGCCTCTATCACAATCAAAACCATCATCGTCATACCTACCTTCCATATTGGGACCTCATCCTTCCACCTTGCACCAATATATCATACCTCCTGCGTTTTCTTCAAAAAGACCTACGCCTTCTGCACCTATACAAAGATCTAAGGGTATATCAACATTATCACCCCACGTATCCTGTCCACCCATCAACCCTAAACAAACTCCATCATCAAAGGATTTATTTTCTGTCACTCCCCTTTCTCCGTGGTTGTTTCCCGCTACCATGTCATCTGTAGCCTCATCATCTAACCAGCCGAACGTAGCTCCTGCGCCAAAGAAACCACATTTAGTGAAAACCACGTGTCAACACCCCTTGGCTAAACCACCACCCATACGAACCAGCCACACCCAAACATTACCGAAACCCACACAATCAATACCCTCATCCTCCTCCGATTTTGACCCACTCAAAGGATCTTACGCCAAAATCCTTGCCATGTTGGTAGAGAATGTGACCATTTCCCTACCCCCACTTAGACCTTATGACCCGTCTAAACCTCGGCCTATAGGTTACGATGAGTCTAAAATCTACGCTTATCACCGCACACCAGGACATGATGTGGAGGGATGTAAAGTTTTAAAAACCATCCTTCGTTAGTCACCTCTCCCAGATAGAAAGGTTAAGAAAGACAACTTACGAAGGGAGAGACATTTAGCTTCAATTCCCTCTCCTATACCATCTATCCCCACCTCACCATGATCTATCATTATTACAACCCCACCTCTTGAAGACCATAATTTATCCCAACCATCTTCCTCATCTCAGGTTTACGAGATTAATATGATTAGTGTTACTACTCAAGCGCAGAAAAACAACGAGAAAGCGAAAGAAAGCACACCTGTGTTCTCTCTTTCTCTGTCTAGCATCCCGATTGCACCACCACCCAAAGTGGTTATTCATGGACCCCGCTTACCCCGTCTCTAATGGAGTTGCCCATCGAGCCATGATCAAACAGCTTCACCAATCACCCGTCAAAATGACACTATATGATCTCATTCAGACTTCTGAATCTCATCGACAAGCTCTCATTGAAATTCTTCAAGGGATCGAGGTATTACCTAATGAAACCCTGCCTGTTGCCTCCATTCTAACACCCAATCACGTTGCCTCTCTCACCAAACAACCCACCGCCCCAACCACTTCTGTCTCTGTACCACAAGCTGCTGCAGTCAGTTTCTCTGAAGATGAAATTGTCGATTTTGGTACAGAAGATCCTGACCCTGCCCTGTTCATCTCAGCTTACGTCCGTGACATTCGTGTACATCGTGTTATGATTGACGGGGGTGCTAGCCTAAACATCATCTCTTTAAAAGCTTTTCAACAAATGAATATCCCTTCTAGCTACATGTGTGCCAACCCCATCATGTTGCGGTCATTCAATGACACTATTACCTCTACCTTAGGCACCGTGATCCTCAACATTTGGGTAGGACCACGTACTTTACCCGAACTCTTCTATGTCCTTGAGGGAGAGTTCCAATATAATATATTGTTGGGTCGTCCTTGGATCTGGGCCATGGGATGCGTTCCCTCAACATTACGTAGATGCATAAAATTTGAGTACGAGGGGAAGTCCTACACCGTAAAAGCTGATCCTCCCCCCTTTAAAACCTGCAATATGTTATACCACCCTAACGATGTGCTTATACTAATCAAGACACCCATACATTCAACCCAACCATCTTCTTCAACTATGCCTCAACCATGTACCTCAATCGCACCTATGCCTTCAACTGATGAAACCACCGTCACAAAAACCACTTCCCTTCCGGCAGCTAACATCCCAACAGCGGACCCCTTAGTAGATGTTTTTTAGTGCCTTACGCTGGGGGAGTATCGCCTATATAACGTTAGTTCTTTCCATACCCCACAGGAGTACGGACAGGTACATGCCCATCCTAACTATGACCGTCGTGTGGGGGAAGTAATCTCCTACGAACCACCTCACTGCTGCACTAACCTAACGTATGGGGGTGTCGACGCATCTTCCGTTGCCCCTGAGCCTCCTCTTGGTGTGGTTCCTTTCCAGTCCAATTTTCAATACCTTACCAATCATCACTTTGCCCTCACCTTCTTGACTTGCTGTGCTTAGAAAGGCTTTGGTTTTGGTCTTTATGAACAAGGCCGACATACGCTCATCCCCATCACCACACGCAAACACAATGATCGTAGTGGTCTCAGATTTTCCTGGAAACACTTACATCGAAAGAACCTCGTGACAGTTGCCTTCTAGAAGAGAACGATGTTACCCCTAACAAACCATCATCACCCACTTTGCCATCGTCACCCACTGAGTTGATAGATCACGAATCTATCCCTCCTAACTTTTTTTTTTCATAAATTCTATCTTCTTAGGCCCTCTCACTTATCAACGCGATAATGAGGACCCCTCTTCTATCCCCCTTCTATATCCAGACATGATCGAAGAGGACTCGCCTTCAATTAACGTTGTTGAGTGCCAGGATGATGACTCCATCCTCACTTACCTTGGCGCGGATGACTCTTATATTCAACGAGCCTTACCATCTGAAACCCAAACCATGCTGAACGAATCTACAATAGAAATCAACATCCACACGGAGGAGGATCCTCACATTGTGAAGATCGGACAATCCCTTAACGCATCAGAACAAGTCACCTTTACTACTTTCCTCCGTGCTCGCAACCAAGCTTTCGCTTGGTCCTACGCTGACATGCCAGTAATTGATCCTGACATTGCTGTCCATAACATTACACTGAAACCTGATTCCAAGCCAATTAAACAGAAATTGAGAAAAATGCATCCACGCATTGCCCTCTTGGTCAAAGAGGAGCTCCAACGACTCCTTTCTGTTTCCTTCATTCTGCCTATTGACTATCCTCAATGGATTTCTAACATCGTACCTGTCACTAAAGCGACGGGGGGACTTCGGATATGCACGGATTTCTGGGATCTTAACCTCGCTTTCCCTAAGGATGACTTCCCCCTACCTAGCATTGACCAACTTGTTGATCTCACTGCAGGCCATGAGATGCTCTCTCTCATGGATGGCTTTTCAGGATACAACCAAATTTTGGTTGCCCCTGCCGATCAACACAAAACTGCCTTCATAACTCCTTGGGGAACCTTCTGTTACCGTGTAATGCCATTCGGCCTTAAGAATGCTGGTGCCACCTATCAACGGGCTATGACCTACATTTTTCATGACATTATGCACACTATCCTTGAAGATTACGTCGACGATCTTCTTGGCAAGTCTAAACATCGCAGTGAACATCTCGATGTTTTAACCATTATTTTTGACCGCCTACTACAATATTCTGTCCGTCTTCAACCAAAAAAATGTGTCTTTGGTGTCCTTTCGGGAAAAATTCTTGGCTTTATCGTCTCTTTGCGTGGCATTGAGGTCGACCCATCTAAAGTCAAAGCTATTCTCGAAATGCCCCCACCTACCAATCTCAAACAATTGCGTAGTTTACAAGGTAAGCTCCAATCTATCTGACGTTTCATCTCCCAACTCTCGGATCGATGTCAACCTTTCCATCACCTCCTTAAGAAGGACATTGATTTTCAATGGAGCCAAGAGTGCCACCAAGCCTTTGAGGCTCTTAAAACTTATCTCTTACAGCCACCCGTGCTTATCCCACCTCAAGACGACCGCCCTTTCTACCTTTACCTTTCCGCCACTGACCACGCTGTAGGGGCCATGCTTGCACATCGTGACTCTGAAAATCGAGAACAAGCCGTTTATTATATAAGTCGTACTTTGGTGGATTATGAGACTAGGTATACACATGTAGAAAAGTTGTGCCTAGCCCTATCATTCGTGGCTACCAAGCTCCGACACTACCTTCTGAATCACAAAACTTTCGTCATCACCAACACGGACCCCATCCATTACATGTATGCCAAACCTCATCTAAACCAATGCATCGCCTGATGGCTCATGCTCCTTGCCGACCTCGACCTTGAGTTCGTCCACCAGAAATCAATCAAAGGACAAACCATCGCAGACCAACTTGCGGAAGCCCCTTTACCTGGAGAACAATTTACCAATTTTACATTCTCCGACGAACTCATCGCCACTCTTTCACTCAAGGAGGAGTCGTATCCAATGACTCTCTTCTTCGATGGATCCAAATGCCAACGTGGTGGAGGAGCTGGCATTGTTCTCGTTCCTCTTGACGCTGAGCCTATGCCTCTTTCATTCTGACTCGATTTCCCTTGCACTAATAATACAGCGGAATACGAGGCCCTTGTTCTGGGTCTCCAGGTTGCGCTGCACTTAGGTATCAAATCTATCAATATTTTTGGCGACTCTCAATTGGTAGTCAATCAAGTTATGGGCATCTACCAATGCAAAAATGAGGAACTTCAAAAGTACAAATACTACGTGGACTCACTTCTAGCCTTATTTACTCACTATTCTATCCAAACCATTCCATGCTCTACTAACAAATTTGTGGATACTATGGCTTTCTTAGCCTCGCAAATTCCAGCCTCATCAACTGACTCTGACATTTTTGTCTTGGTCCAACAACTCTTTGCCCCATCTTATTCAGCCCCGGTTGTTTGTACGATAAATACTGTGTCTGCTAACTCGCAGGATACTTGGTATCACCAATTCCATGACTACCTTATAACCTCTGTTCTCCCTTCTGACCTTACTAGTACTAGTAAACGTGCTTTTCTTAAACGCATTTCTCGTTATGTAGTTATGGGGGGACTCCTTTATAAACGTGGCTTTGATGTCATCCTCCTTCGATGTCTCATCGGTGCGGAGATCACCCATACCATCCAACAAGTCCATGACGGTATTTGTGGTGGACATTTTAGTGGCCTTGCCGTGGCCAAACGAATCCTTCGCCTAGGTTATTATTGGCCTACTCTCAATAACGACTGCTACGAATATGTTAAGCATTGTGTTATGTGTCAACAACATGCTAACCTTCAACATACTCCTAGCCATCCGCTGCAGGTCGCACAAGATCTTTAGCCTTTCTCACAATGGGGTTTAGACCTTATTGGTGAGATTCACTCGTCCTCTTCACAACGTCACCGATGGATAATCACAGCAACTGAATATTACACAAAATGGGTGGAGGCTATTCCACTCATTTCAACTAAAAAAGAAAAAATTGTAGAGTTCATTAACCACCACATTATCTGTCATTTTGGTGTTCCTCATCGCCTGATTACAGATAATGGAAAATCTTTCAAAAACAAGTTGTTACAAGACCTTTGTGACAACTTTGGTATCAAACTTATTTTCTCATCGCCTTACTATCCGCAGGCCAATGGTCAGGCTGAGTCTTCTAATAAAACCCTAACCAAAATCCTCATGAAAGTTGTCAATGAATCCGGAAGAAATTGGCACGATCACATTCCCTTTGCCCTTTGGGCTTATTGTACTAGCATTCGTACCTCTACTAATGCCACACCTTTTTCTTTGGTATACGGTACCGAGGTTGTTTTGCCTCTCGAAATATAAATACCCTCCCTTAGAATATCTCTTCAGGATATTCTCACCAACGATGATTTCCGCCAAGAGCGGTTAGCCCAATTGGAGCTCCTTGACGAACATCATCTTACAGCTCTTGATCACCTTCAAATCTATCAAAAACGCATCAAACATGCTTATGATAAGCGACTTCATGAGCATACCTTTAAGGTTGGTGATCTTGTCCTCAAAGAGAATCAACATGTCACCAAACTAGAAAAGAGCAAACGTGGAAAATTTTCTCCCAATTGGATTGGGCCTTACATAATCACTCACACCTATGGATCAGGCACTTATCGTTTAGCTTCGCTTAATGGTAAGCCTGAGCCTGAACCCCTTAATGCCTTGCATCTTCGACCATTCTACTGTTGAATTTAGTGTTATATCACTTCTTATCTACCTACCGCTCGTCCCTTGAGCTCACATACCACCACATGCACTTCGTTTCCTACACCTCATAATAAAAATCAAGCTCACATAGTTTGATTCTCACCTCACCTAAACAATGCCTTCCCCTTTTTAGTCTAGTCCATGACTTCAAAGTATTAAAATAAGCTGTATTCTTATGGGATTTTCTTGAGTCAAACTTCCTACCAAACTAGATGCTTCACGCCAAAAGAACATCTAGCTATCTAAATTATATATAGACTGTTCCCTCGAAGGACAGCTATATGCCAAATTATTGCTGCTATTCTATATAGACTGCTCCCCCGAAGGACAGCTATGCACTAAAATCATATCTGCTACTATAAATAGACTGCTCCCTCGAAGGAAAGCTATACACAGTCAGCCTTTATCAGAAGCTTCTCGCATCGATCAACTTCGTGAAGACCTCAAGAATAGCACAATCAATATCCCTTGTATACTTCCCGCATCGATCAGTCTATATTCAGTAAAATAAAGGCCTCATTCAAAAGAACTTTTTGGGTCATGGACTTGTGTATTTAGGGTAGGTTCTCTTTCGTCAAAACACTCACTTTGTAATAAATTCTCTTTACCTCAGCTATATCATCCACCTCACCTCACCATTGTTTCAACTCAAGGGACGTAACGTTCACCCGATATATTGTGATCATACAACTCTTTTCACCTATGGAATTCTCGTCTATGCACGATACCTAGGGCTTCAAGCTCGTTCTACGTTTGGTGGTTTGTTTAGCTCTTTTCACCTACGGAGCACTCTTTCCGCTTTGCCTCGCATCTAGGATTGTGTGTTGATCTTAATCAGGACATGGTTCCCTACCACTTGGGTAGGCTAACTTTCGCTTCCCTTATACCTTTTACAACATCACCAATTCATTTCCGACACCAAAAACCTTACCTTACCAATATTAATATCAATATTCTTACCACTCAACCAATTGCCTAAACCATACCAAATTGCCTGAATTTGCCTCTCCCTGATCCTAAGGGAGAACTACATCGGTTTGAGGCCCCTCCTTGCTTTGTGCAAAGGGCTATGTAGGCAGCACTTCAGAGACATGGGGTCTCCCAAGGTTAGCTCGACCATCCCCTACCATAACCTATCATGTGTGGTAAATATAAATATTTTTGTGTATTTCTATTTAATCACATTCCTCTTTATCCTTTTTCAAAACACCGAAAGTCAAAACGAAAACATTCTTATTATTATAACTCAAATCAACATACATATCTCATTTTATTTAGATGTTAAACAAATACATCTTCTCTATCATCGACACGCAGGTCGCTACTCTTATTTATTCTTATACCTTGCTAACATTTATTTAGACCCTCACGCCTCATCCCGAACTAGGCGATGATCGTGATCGTCGACCCCTCTCGCCAGGCCTCTCTGTCCTCAATGGTACCACGGCTATTGGTACCACCCACTGATCTTCCAATCTCTCCTATAACATATGAATATGCCCTCTCGCATGGAGGACTCCAGCCTCTAGTCTCTCTGCCCATGACTCCGCAACCACTAACAATCCTCTTGTCTCATTCACCTGTGTTTGGAGCTGCTGAACCAAACGCTACAGATGATCCCTCTCTGCTGTAATCACCGCTATGTCAGGATGATCACGTACACCTCGCAGTTTTGCTACCCACCATAATCTATAGGCCTCTGTCATTCCTGCATCCATTACCCTGCGATCGGCTGCTACCTCTTCAGGCCCTTCTGGAGGTGTTTGCTAGGGAGGTGAGAATACTGCCTCTGCGTCGATCCTCATATATGGTCTATAAGCCTGTGGTATGTGCTGCACGAATCCAAATTTTCACCGCACGCGATCTATAGGAATCCTCTCATATTCACCTGGCCTGTGCCCCGCAATCCACCTCAATCACTCTGCACCCCTCAACTCCTCAGCTATGTTCTCTGTTACCATATAATTCCCGTAAGGCCTCCAACAAATATCCGCAATCGTCACCCTCTCCCATATCTGCCTGTAAAACTCAATGTCACCCGTCACGGCCTGAGATCTTGCCTCTTGTTTTGTCTGGACCCATCGTCTGAATCCTAACCTCTGTACTCCGGTCTCTCCTGACTGGATGGGTCGGCCTATTGGTCACACACAAATAATGTGCTCATAGGCCCAACAGTGTAATAAGTATGAACAATCCAGTGTCGTTCTGTGATTTCACCTACAAGCCCATAAACCCCTGTATAGCTCCGCCAAATATGCAGGTGCCCATGCAAACGTCACGTTCCTTTATATCATCTCCCAAATAACACACCTCAATGCCTTTGGAAATCTTCCCCCTTCTGCCCTCGGTAATGCATAATACCCTACCGCTATCATTAATATTACTGCTAACCTTGTCTCCTCAGGATGTGCTGCATACATTATCCCATATGTAAATGACAAACCTCGCTGTGTTAAGTCTCATGCGTATGGACCAAATACTGTTGTTATTGCTCCCTGTGCCATGCTAGGTAATGCCTGATATACTGGTTTTCCTGTAATTGGGAGTCTCAAAATATGGAACACATCTTCCAATGTTACTGTCATTTCCCCTGTTGGCAGATAGAAGGTATTTGTCTCAGGATTCAATGATATGTCATGTTCTCGACACCTTAGCAAGGCTTGTTCAAGTTGTACCAAATGTTCTCTCCTCTTCATAGAGAAGAATGTGAGATCATCGAGATAAATGAAAATATATTTGTTCTTCAAGTCTTTAAAATCCAAGTCCATTTCTCTATGAAAATTGGACCCAACATTGATGAGACCAAATGGAATTTGAATGTAGGTGACAGTTCCCCATGAATATCTAATAGTAATTTTATATTGATATTCTTGAGAAACTTCAATTTGATTGTAGATGGAGAATCCATCCAACATAGAAAGCATTTATGAACTGATGAATGCTTGTAGAATTTGATCGATGATTGGGCATGGGTAATTATCCTTTAGAGAAGCTTGGTTCAAATTAAAGAAGTCTACAAAAATCCTTATTTATCCATTTTATTCCATATAGGGATAATTCTTTCCACCCACGTGGAGTGGTGAATTGGGAAAATGATCCTTATATTTAGCATTTTCAAAAAATTCTCAGATTGTTATGGAAATATTTTTATTATATTCTATTTGATTTTTATAGAATGATTTTGCTTGTCT
Source organism: Taxus chinensis (assembly GCA_019776745.2). Taxonomy (NCBI): domain Eukaryota; kingdom Viridiplantae; phylum Streptophyta; class Pinopsida; order Cupressales; family Taxaceae; genus Taxus; species Taxus chinensis. Next base: position 584,730,731 of record CM034151.1, on the reverse strand, counting down.
TGAGAGCTATTGAGTGTTGTATCTCTTTTGGTCTAAACTATTTCATCTCATCATAAGAATATGCCAACATATTTGAATACTTTTTCAACAAAGAAACACAATTTCTCTTTTCCTCTGGTGAGAAAAGTTTTCCTATATTCACAAACTAAGTTTGCTTCTCCATTCTAGTGTTTACTTTCTCAAAATCAGTAGTGCTCATAGGATATTCCTTAGCTTTATCTTTCAAAAATCTATCATGCCTATTAAACAATTCTTCAAGTGAGACTAGGCCCTTAGGAATCTTATTTCCTTTTAACATGAGCACTCCATCAGAATAAACACCTTAATTTTTACCTTTGTTATCCTCTAAAGTTGACTCACGGGGTGAAAAGTACTTCCTTTTAAAGAAAAGGTTATTAAATTTTCTTGCCACTTGATGAAAGAGAGAATATGTTTATCATCATTTAATACTTGCCAATGGTTGGCATTATTGGGCACACTTTCCCAATATATAATCTCAATAGAATATTTCTCTTTTTCAAAGAAAGGATATGGTATTAGTAGAGAAGCTAACACAACAAGAGAGTCATATTTTTCATTGTGTTCATGGGGAATGACTTGTATAGAGAAAGCATCAAAGGATTAAATGTAATCCCACACTCCATTCCTATAATTTTTAAGTCATGGATTCTTCACTTGGTATTGATTTCGGACTTGTTTCACAATTACTTGTACATCTCCTAGGAATTTCAATTTCTTAATGCCCATGGAATCAACTGCATCCATGCCTAAGAGAAGGGCTTCATACTCTATAGTATTGTTTTTGTTTTCAAATTGGATCTTGAAAGCAAAAGGAAACAACTCACCTGATGTGGAAATTAGAACTTCATCGACTTCAGTGTCTATACTGCAATGGCTTCTATTAAACTACATATTCCATAACCTATCTTCATATTTTTCAGACATAAGGGGAACATCATCATCTCCCCTGGAAGTCATGAATTAGTTCTCATGTCCACTATCTTGATAAATAATATCAACTCTAGGATATTATGATTTTTGCACTGTATACTTCATTTTTCTCATTGGTAATAGCTTTTTCATTTGGTCCTTGATTGAAATATTTGTTGAAGACCATTTTATCTGAATTTATACTACCAAATCTATACATAATATTTTACTCAATAACATCCCATATGAAGCCAGAATGTCTACCACCAAGATAGTCAATAATACTTTCTTCTCAAGAAAATCAACTAAAACAACTCGGGCATCTTTTATTCCTCCCACAAGTGGGAGTAATTTATTTTCCATAGAATAACATACGCCTTTATCCCATGTTAGATTCATACCAAGGGAATTATCTACTTTGATTGGAATCACATTATTACAAGAAAATGATTATATGATATAGTTGTTTAATTGATATCCTCCAACAAGAAGATAAAGGTATAATGGTTCAATATTTTTAGTCTTGGATGTGCTTAATGTTAGCATGTTTTGAGATGATGGGGAAGGAGGAGTTGGTAGTAGTACTTTGGAAGAAGGTGTGATAACATTGGGATTGGGGTTCCTACCTTTGATAAACATGACTATTTTATCAAACTATTTTGGATGGGTTTGCAAATATTTGAACTTGAAAATTTGGACCTTAGAATTTTTGACACAGTCTATGATATCCAAAGAATCCTTGGGGGTAGAGGAGACACTACTTTGGGAGAGGGTGTTACTTAGGCAATAGAGGTAGGCTTAGAAGCTACTCTATTGGGTACCTCAAAAGTTTTGCTAAAAACATTCATTGTTTTAGAAGTAGCATTAAAAGGATTAAAAGAAGATGCTTTAATAGATGTAGGCTTAGAAGACTTACTTGTTTCATATGAGGTTTTCTTGGCTTTCATAATAGTGGAGTATATAGAAGGAAAAAGTGTAGTTCCTCTATTGATTATTATTTTAGGTAGATTCACCATGAGGGAATCTGCATCATTCTTTTTCTTTAGATTAGTAGAAGGAGAACTTTTATTTTTGGTGAGAAGGTTTAAACACCGTAGAAGAGAAAATTAGTGCATCATCCTCTTCAATTTCATCTCGAGATGAGTATTTGAAGTACCCTATCTTGACATCATTAACTTATTAAATTTAAATCCCATTCTCTTCTTCTTCATCATCATCTTGTTCAACAATATCTACTTCATCATTTCCTTGTGTATTGCATGATGCATTAATAGGGGGAGCATCTAGAGCAAGTATTTTGGGAGGTGCTACAATTCTCCTCTTATTCTAAAAATTTATTTTCATTGGAGCATCTCCCAAAGTAATTTTCGTAAGTTATTTCTTGGGTGAAATCACATCATTTGCCAATTTTTGAACCAGAGGGTTTGTGGAGGAGGAATTAAAACTTTTACCATTTTGTTTTCCACTTGGATTTTTTACTTTTCGAGAAAGAATGAAATCATCCTATAATTCAACAACATATTCTTGAGATTCTCTAAGATTTCTAGGTAAAGATATTCAGAGGATGAATCTTACCTCAAGAAATTAAGCATTAATGAAGAATCCTTTGACGTTATTATCATAGGTCATAACTTCAAAGGGTATCCTCTTGAAAAACCTATTATAATGAGAAACAAAGTGTCTCATTGTATCATTGCGATCATTTTTCATTTGAACTAAATTCACTAGGAGGTCTTGGAAATCTTTAGTAGATTTAAACCTTTCTTCAAAGCTGGTTTTGATGTCATCTCAACTAGTGATGGATCTAGCCAGTAGGAGGATAAACCACTCTGCTACCTTATCTTGTAGAGATTCTAAAAATAATATTACCAAAACATATTTGTGTTCTACTCCTAATACACCATATGTTGTGATGAATGTTTCTATATGTTCTTCTGGGAGTTGTGTGTCATCACCTCTGAATTTAGGAAAACTTTTATGAGACCTCTTTGGTAATTCATGGATTGGTATGATGAGGGTGAGAGAAGTTGTGTTTCTACCCCATAGAAAAATTTGCAGAGGCCTATCTCTTTCTTCCACCATTATTTCTTCAGATTCTTCTTCCATTTATTCTTCTACTTATTCTTATGCAAAGTCTTCTTTAAGATTCAGAAATTATATATCTAATGGATTTAGAGGAATTGGAGAAACCATAGATAAAACTAGAGGAGTGGAATTGGGATTTTCAACACCACTTGAGATACCAATGAGATAAGTCATAGGAGGAAGGGTGTGACAAGATTTATGATTTTGTCTTTTTATATTTGGAGCTCTTCAAAGATAGGATCAAGGTTTCCTTTTTGCCTCTCAAACTTGGTGTATCTATGGTTAGCCAGTTTGCAAATTTTAAATTAACTAAAATTACAATTTTATCAAGCTTTCCTTTGTTGAATTGGTGCTTGTTTTGGCCTTTCCAAATATTCTACCCATTCTTCTTTAGAATATAAGACTCTTTTAGTAGCATGGTAATGGAATAAATTCACTCTATTATGCCAAATGGCTTCTCTCAAGTTCAATGCAATGTCTTCTTGTGTATGGAAAATAAGTTAGATTTCAGATTTTTATTTTTGGCTTTTCACATATCTGATTTTTCATATTTTGGAATATAAATTTTTTATGGAATTTTTGTGGTATTTGATGTGGTGTAGAGACAATAAAATCAGCCCCAAGGTGGGCACCAAAAATTATTGGAGAAATAATTTTTCAGGTAGGAAAATTGTGGGATTTCACTAACGCTCTTGGGCTAGGTCTATATGCTTGAATGGGGCATATCCATTTATTGAAAGAAAGGAGACAAAATAATCTAAATAATTCTAGGGGGTGGCCCACATATCGTGGATCACACAGGAATACTTCCCTAAACATGTGACAATTGCTTGTATGGAATGGAATACAAGGGAGGAAAATTATTTTGTGAGTTAGGTGGGAGAGGGAAATAGGAAGGGGATTTTAATCAAAAAATAGGATAATTTAGTTCATTGCATTAAAATCAGAATATTTCACTTGCATCAATGAGAATAAACCACTCAAAAAGAAAGAGGAACAATAAAAAACAAAACACAAAGTTTTATTACATCATGTTGCAAAATTTACAATGCTTCATGGAGTGAAAGTCGAGATGGAGATAAAAACAATTTACTAGAGAATAGAGGAAATAAAGTTTGTTAGAGAACAGAAAATACCGATCCCTTTGATATGACAAGAGAGCTTTCTTAAATAGTCTACATTGCGACCATTCACATTCCTACATTACTATTCACCTTCTTTTCCAAATAATAAACTTTTCCTTATTTTAAGAAAAGTACTTTTACAAAAATGGAAAAGAGGCAACTTAAGTTAGATTTTGGAAAAGTACATTTCTCAATGAAGAATTAGAAAACCTTTGGAATTCCTTTGAGAAAAAAAACTTACAACATATAGGAATAGAAAGAGAGGAAGAAGAACATCAATCAACCGATGAAGCTTGTGAAGAAGATCATTTGATGCGGTGGATTGGAGAATTTTAAAGACTTCCCATAGTTGTGTTAAAATTATGCACTACCTCTTAAAATTCTTCTTCACATGGATTGAAGGTGTTGGAGAGGAAAATCCCAATCCTAATAATACTTAGCCCACCCCTAGCACACTTTACACTAATCTAGATGATATTAATTTCATGTACAAAAACATTTCTAATGACTTGGTCACCATCAAATTACATATATCATAACCAACCTCAAGAGAATATTAACATTATAGATAAACATATTATCAAAATGAAACTCCAAACCAATTCAAAATAGTCATTTTTAATTCTTTGTAGTAATAATATCGTACTATTACAAAAATCAATAGAGTGTTGGTCCCAATACAAAGAAACATGGTTGAAGAGATATAATGGTGTTTTCCTTTTGGGATGCAATATGACTCAAATTTATATAGTAATTGAAGATTGGTCTGTGAATTGATAGTCCAAAATTTATTTTTGAATCAAATAATGGGAAGGAAAATTCTCATCCTAAAACATATCCTATGAAGAGAATATAATTTACTAGTAGGATGATTATTTTTATGTAATTAATGAAGCTAGACGAAAATTAAATAGAACTCAAATTAAACTTAAACTAAAACATCATATAAAAGAATAATTTAGTGGAGACAAGTGGTTAAATAGCTCAAGATAAAACAAATTAAGTACCAAAAAATGCTCCAAAAATTATAAATACACCCATTTAAAAGGGATTCCCAAGAAAAGTGATAATAACACGAAGTGTGTAACTCCTTGCAAAATATTTGCAACCAAGATCCTCTTTTCACATCACAAAGAGACCAAGAAAAGAGTGGAGTTCCCAAAAAATTATATAAACTTATCCAAATGTTTATGGTGGATTTTGATTCACTTTTATTACTTGGAATAAATACCCAAAACTCATAAAATAATAGATTTTAACGATACTTGCGTTGAAAAATGTCAAGATGTATGGGTACAAACATACATGAGAAACTCCATCTTCCAAAAAATAAGGAAACCTACGCACAAATAGATAACTTGAAAAGATAGATGTTAGATAACAATATGATGATTTTCTTGAAAAATACCAATCCCAAGAATCAAATAACTTCCTTTGGTGGGGTTCAACTTGTTTTAGAAAATTAAGTGATAAATAATGAAGTATACAATGTGACTAGACTTATGATATTTAGATGATGAAATGACAGAATAAATCAATCTTTCATAGGGATAAGAAGATCATGCTTTGTGTAGCAGATGGATTAGGAAAGGTATACGACAATATGAATCTCTTTGAAGTACTCGATTCACTCCTGTTTGACATCGTCTTGTTCTTCTTAGATGATCTCCAGCTGATCCTCAATGTTGTCTAGATTTGGTGTTAGGAAGATGATGCAGAGGGTTAACTCTTATATGATTTTGTATTGATCCCAAGTAAAGGGTTAAGATATGATCATAAACTCATAAATGATATTCATTGGGTGTGCTTCACCTAGAATGGTCATCTACAGACATAAGAAACTTTGAAACATAGAGATTGACATAAAATATATTGTAGAATGGATTAAAACTAGATTATACGTGACTGAAGGGATAAAAGGTATGAATCACTGACAATTTACTATGGTCACTTGTGATAGGAGGGACTCATTGGTAGTTTAAGGGAATCACTACCAATTGATGTGTGATTAGATAATGTTGAATAAAGTGCATATTTGGTCATAAATGAATGATTTAATGTTTTGATTGTATTTTGAAAAGATGCTAAATAAACCCATAATGTAAAGAAGTGATAATACCTTATCTTTAATGCAAAATGTAAATGATAAATGTTGTAGAGAGATCTTACTGCATTTGTGAATTCTCTAAGGAATTTTTTGTGGCTCTCTGAGGTGCTAAAAATGTCATGATTGATTTCATTTGGGTTTCCAAAATGACAGAATGAAGATACAATGTAGAGATATCTGAATTTCCTCATCCAATAAATTTATTGAGTTTATATAGCATCACTAGTGATTACTTAGAATTACTGGAAATCTAAGAAAAGTGGGGAAAATCACTTGAAAGTGGTTAAAACCACTTCTAAAATGGTGAATTTTGGGTTAAGGATGAAATTAAGATGAGTATGGTTAGGTTGCGGAGGTTGTGGAGGTGTTGGTATTACTAGGCTAAAATAGCTTTAAGTGATTTAAGAGATTTAGGAGGGATAAATGACTATTTATGGGAATAAATGGATGTTATGGGGGTAGAATGGGATTTAGGACTAGGTATAGTGTTTGATATATAGATATGAGTTATGTGGGTAGGTCATCGAGGGGAGCTGAAAAATTGGTGTGTACATTTGCCCCTTTTTGTCAAGTGGTTTGTAATGGAAAAACTACTAGAAAAAAATGAGTGTGATGGTTAGATTTGTGTTGGATAGGTGGTCCCTCCTCAAACTGGGGGTCATTGGGATGAAGTGCTATGGTCACCAGTTTGAATGGATTGATGGATGAAATAAATGCAAGAGTGTATATGTTTATGTAAGATTGCATATGTAAATGGATGTGTTTTAATTTAAGATGCCCCAAGATTGGGCATGAAATATATTACCACAAAGGTGGGCTTATGCAACCCAGAAGTCAAATGATAGGGGAGCTAATAGGTTCTCAACCTATAGATGTATGACTTGTAGGGAGTGGTGGGAAAATGTTCCCAGAAAGCTACAAAATACACAATGTGTTAGGAAAAGTGGGATTGGTATGAAATATGTTACCATAAAGGCAGACTCACATGACCAGGAATTGAAGTGATATAGAACCAATGGGTTCTTGACCTATAGACATATAAATTGAAGGATCGGCAACAAGAAAAAGGTTCCTGAAGAGGCTGCAAAATCCATGGATTGATAAACATAGGATCCATATGATGAATTTAGTTATTTAAGAGGGTATTCGGGCCCAAAAAAGGAAGCACATACTTTGAAAATGTGTAATTTTACGAGGGATGTGTAATTCCATAGGACCATGCTATATGGATCAAAGGAATAAAAAAGTAGGATTGATGATCAAAATGGAAGGTTTTGAAAAGTTTTGGACATTAAACAAGGATGTTTTGGATAATGGGAGAGTAATCATGTTGTGATTACCAAAGATCACCTGGTGATTTATGCAATCGCTAGTGATTAGCCAAGATCATCGTTGATCCAATGGTAGATTTTTTTTTGATATAAATAGCCCACATGAGGGGTCATTTGTTATTGTGATTTTGAGATAAAAACATCTATTGTACCCTAATATTCCAAATTTTTAGTGTTTTCAGAGCGATGGAGGTAGTTAGAGGTGTTCATTATGTTGGAGACCTACCCTAGCAGAGGTAAGTGGATTTTTTTTTTAATTTTTGATTTTATGTTTTTATTTTTTCTTTTTTCTAATAAATGAGGAAATTACATGTGATTTCTTTTGTATGAAATCACTAGCAATTTTTCATAAATCACATGTAATTAGAAGGATTCTCTGCCAACGATTCAATATAATCATTGGCAATTCTAATGATTTGGTAATAAGAAGCATTTAGATTTTAATGATTTTTTGTGATTTTAATGAGTTTGTCTTAATAATTTGTTTTTTCATGGATGTAGGCAAGGGATTGATTGACTACATGGGATTAGAATCCCAAAGTTGTTGGAGAGTGTTCATGATCATATGTCAGAAGGATGATTGGGGTCATCTAGAGGAGGTTGGTTTGGGAGGGATGCATTATTATAGACATATCCATAAGGATATGGGATTATTACTTAGCTTTATTTGAGAGGTGGGATCATGTTACAAGCACTTCTAGTTACCAATGACAAGTGAGATGACCATCACCTTAGAGGACATTCATAAAGATCTTGCGACTACTAGTGCAGGTGGTGAGATTAGGTATACATTATAAATTAGGTAGGTAGAGGTGGTTGTTATGCAATGTGTATATGGTGATGATGCCCTGGATGTGGTGTACTCATCTGGGGTTTTTCATATTTGTCATTTTTAGTGATGATGAGGATGTCGGTTGGTGACTATGATGATGATTAGTATGAGTTGTTACACCCTACTAGATTTAGCAGGTGGTAGGTTTTCATGGATGTTGACTAGAGTAGTGGAGGATATGTTAGAGCATAGGAATAGTGTTCACTTGGGCTCTCTACCTTTATTGGCTCATACATACATAGAGATGTGGGCTTGGAGGACAAGGAGGATATTCATAGGTTGATGTTGCATTTTTTGTTGGAGTGTTGGGCCTACAAGCACATATAGTAATTATCTCATACCGAGGGATATTACCATGGGCCTTAGATGGGTTGATCTTACAATATAGATGTTGGTTTTATGAGATGGAAGATCATAATTTTTGTGGCTATAGGGCCTGTGAGAGGAGAGGAGTCATTACAGACAAATCTTAGAAGGATTACAGGAAGGGATGTGTTTTGGAGGCCATACACTAGTTTCCCAGTGTGGTCTGGGGTAGAGGGGGAGATGAGGGAGACTCAGTAGGAGATGTGGGTGAAGGGTCGATGAGCTGACCAAATGGAGAGTTGATTAGATTTGGTCACATTAGGTGATAATTTGGATTAGTGCAGGATGTGCATCTGAGGTAGTTGTGGCTTACATGCGTATGATGATGGGGATGTAGGTGTGGGGCATTCCAGAGGTTGTAGGAGCCAGTATCGATGGTGAGATGAGGAGGGAGTGGGGGTTAGGATCGATACACATGGGATGGTGATAGAGTGTGGATTGATGTTGGGTTACTGAGGCATATGTTTCATGGTGGCAGGGTTATGGATGGGTTTGAGACATGAGTTTGAGCATGTGTAGAGGCTCCACAGGAGGGTGGTATTGAGGAGGATGAGGAGGATGATGGAGTGATTTGTTATGGAAAACATTAGTGAATTCTAGAGGTGGAGAATAGCCACATGGATGATTGAGAAAGTACTTTGATTATCAAGTGAGACAGTGTTATAGTTTCTCAAGGACTGAGACATGACTTAAGAGCTAGACTTATGTTACTAGAGAGGTATGGGTTGAGCCAATAAATTACAATGCATAGAGGGAGATCACATAGGATAAGAGCAGATAGAGATAGATACCATCATGAGAGAGAGACCTTACAACAAGATTTTGGGGTGACTAGGAGGTCTATATTAGGAGCAGAGCTCTGAGGTAGCTAGGGAATAAGCTAGTGGACAGATGGGGCCACCTGGTAGTGTGAGTTTGGCTCATTACCAAGCATTAGGAGATGATGCATTAGATAAACTAGAGAAGTATAGTTAGAAAGGCTTCTAGATGAGCCTAGATATGGTGAGTACATTGGGTTGGATGATGACATGATCCATTAGGGAGTGTCACCACGAATTTGTGGTCAAGCCATTGAGAGGTCCAGGAGGGGACCGATCTATAGATCTTGATGGAATCAAGGGAGTAGTGTTAGAGGACAATGTTCACTTGACAGGACTTACAGTTCACTACATAGTTTTGTAGGCCATTTTGAGATATTTTTGATGTATGATAATTTTTTATGTATGAGGCTCTTTTGAATCCCTTGATGATGTATAGACATTTTGATATATATATATTTGAATCCCTCATGATGATGTATAGACATTTTAATGTGTGTGTGTGTGTTTTTTGATGTTATGTTTGAGATTTTACTCATGATTTTGATGTGATTTGTTATGGAAATATCTGAAATGTGTATGTTATAATGTGATTTTGATGATCTTAAGATATGACTTGTGACAAATGATGATCTTGTTTTATGATTAATGCATTATACGATGGATAAGAACATGATGTGGGAATGTTTTGCTTCCTTACTATTCTTAGCATATATATAGTGTGTGATGGTAAATTGATTATATGTGTGACACTGCACGTGTGACCTTGATAATTAGTGTTAACATATGACTCATAAAATGGTTAGTTCATACTAGGATCATAGATGGATGTGAGATAGTTGTATTTACCCCTTTTCTGACATGGAAATGTTTGTATGTAGTAAGTACGGGGAAATGAGTCTTCTTGATGGTTCTCTAGTTTTTCCCCATCTTTATGATATATATTACACAAGTTGATCAATGCATGGAAAGCTTATCCTTTTATGAGTAAATTTGGCCAATGTGGGAAGCTTTCCTAGGATGGTTTCATTTTTATTTCATTATGAGGGCTGATCAATACGGAAGCCTGTTTTGATATGCAAACTTATCAATGTGGGAATTCCATTTTTTATATCAAGACTTATCAATGCGATGGGAGTCATTTTTTATCATATATGTGTATTTTTATTAGGCAGCCATCCTTCAAGGGGGTGGTCTATAAATTTATTGATTTTTTTTTATGGTAGCCATCCTTCAAGGGAGTGGTCTACAACTTTATTTGATTGTAATTTTTCTTTTGACAGTCATCCTTCGACGGATCAGTCTGTATTGTGATTATGTCCATCTAATAGAAATTTTGATTTTAGAGCTAAGAATGATCCTGGGTAACCATTTAGAAGGGGGGTAAGTAAGCTTAAATGTATATAATTACCATATCGTTAATATGGTAGGTGGATATAGTGTGTGAGTAAAGATTACAGGGTTCCCTAACTGCAATCAAGGGAGATTTTCCATGTGGAATATGTTATGAGTAGAGTTGAGGTGTCCATATTTAATGTCATAGTTGGTATGTTGTCAGAAGACCACATAATTCTAAATCATTACAAGAGTGAGGGAATTTTTAGGTTGATGGAGGGCAATGTTTGTTTTACTAATGTCTTATAATTCAACATCTTAAAAATAAAATGACTGCACGTACATGATATTAAGATGTTCCTTTTCAAGTTTACCATCTAGAGAGGCTAAACCATAAGCTCCAGATCCATATTATGAGTGATAATATATGGTCCAAGCCAATTTAGAGTAAACTTACCATGTTTTCTCTTTTTTGTGTTAGCGATATGTTTATTTTATTTGAGAACAAGATCACCAATGTTGAAGTCACATTGTTTGAGATGTTTTTTATATGCTCTTTTGATTCATTCTTGAGAAATATTGATATGTTTTTGTAGACAAAAAATCACACACTTTGGGTAATTATCTAGTTCTGATTATATACTACTATTCATATGATTCCTAAGTAAGAAAATTATTAATTAACCCATGTCCTTTTTCATATTTACTTTCTTTCTATTTCCACTTTTTGTCTCACACTCTTTCTAGCTCATTCTGCCTTTCCAAACTTTGGCATTTCTCATCCTGGACACTAGCGCCTAGCTATGATGCCAACACCAGGCACTCCCATCCCCTTTGGGCACCCATGACCTCTTTGTAATTTGTTCACATATTTTTGGGTCCTTTCTAGCCATTTGAGCATCTTACATTTTTTCTAGTCATCCTTTTCGGGGTTAATTATGAAATTTAAGAAAAGGAATCATATAAATATAAATTTATGTGATCATAATAAGGGACCAAGCACTAAACATTAGCTATCACCACCTAAGGTTGCATCCAAATCCTATTCAAGAGCATACAAACATCCATCTAACATCCATAAGAGGGAAAGGGACTACATTTTTCTATGTACACTTCATAGAAGGGGAAGTCTATTCTATTCCATGCACACATATATTTACATTACTTACATCTAGCTACTTTTCTCGCTATCAAGTGCGACAAACACAAGAGCCACCTAGGGCACAATTTCACACACACACACACACACACCTAAAACTACGTTGGGTCTAAAATTTATTGCATTGATCAGTGGTAAGATCACTTATCTGATAGTTTAGGATAGTTTGACCCCTCATTTGCATTCTTTTATTTTTGGCATTTGATGTACTATTGAGTGTTTTATAGGTCATTTATTTATTACAAGTTATCAATGACATTGGTAATCATTGTGCGGCCTACTAGAGACAAAAGGAAAAGGACAATGAATATGCCACAACCATGTGAAGGAGGTTTTCTGATGGTTTGAGTAGTCATAGGCACCTAGAGCAGGTCTGTGGGGCCTACATGCACTCCTGACCCATTCTAGGAACCCCAGTCCAACATATTCCTCAATCTCTACATTTTTCTGAGCTTCGTTGTGATAGTTTGTGTTTCAAATTTTCTATGTTTCTAGCTCTGTGCACCTTTGGGATTTCTGTGAATCAACTAATTCTTCTTATCCCTTATTTGTAACTAGGATTTCATATTTTCTAGATTAATTTTCTTGGGTCTACATTATACTTCATTATATATTTATTTTACTGCTACATTGCAATAAGAATTAGGCATCTATTCATTCAATATTTTATTAATCATTTTCGTGAACTTGAACTTGATCTAAACATTCTTAGGGTCCTCATACTTCTATTTCTTTTATCTTCCTAGGATATTCTCATCATGAGTATCTCTATTAATGATTTCCTACTCATTAATCTTGAATTAAGAGATAAAATCATGAATCTCCTTGCTACTACTCACATTAATGTTAATATTCATCCAGATATAGTTTATAACACATTCATAGATGCATTTTCTCAGCACATTTATTTTCCATCTCATCCTACTATTGATATTGCTATTTTCGACAACGATCCACCTTTACATATCATGATCCAAATTTATAATGTGGGTGTCAAATGCACCCTAGTTGATAATGGATGTGTACTCAATCTTTTCCCTATGTCATTCCTATAAAATATCGGTCTTTCTAACACCAATTTTAGTCCCTCATCTCTTTCTCTTCACGCTTATGATGGCTCTATTCGTCCATGCATAGGTCATATTACTTTTCCTATCACCATCAAGCCATAAAACCTTAATATGATCTTCTTTTTCATCAAACTACCGGTCCAGTATAAATGTTTACTTGGTAGGCTATGCATTCATTTCATGCAAGAAGTGCTCTATGCTACATCAATGTTTCAAATTCTTACATGATGGCATAGAATATATAATCCCTAGTGATAATAAAACATTCAAATATTACAACCATGATCCCAACACTACACTTCCTACTCTAACATATGCTACCACCAATGAACCACAACCTATGGATACTCTGACTCATTTGTCACCCCTTGAAGGTGTTATCTACATTTTAGATATTGTCTCATTTGCATCATTGCCTCCTTCTGCTTCTACTATTGTTATGATTCTTTATCTGGGGAATGTCTAGAAATTGGATGTTGTTCTATATCCTTAACCTTCTCATGAGAAACCTCAATTAGTACGCCATCCATTTACATGCACAATTTTCATCAATGACTCTTATTGGTAACACATTCCATTCGATCCTTCTTTCTTTGATACTATATGCACACATGATGGGTTGTATTGGCTAGGATTTCTAGTTAACGACATCTTTACTCCACCTCATGATCATCATATCTACAATGGATTTTTTCACATTATTGCTACTTATGGTCTTCAAGTCTCTTATCTCACAATATTCCTTGCACGTGCTCCCTGGACTTCTCCAATTACACTTGAGAAGTATTGGATTGATAATATTGTGTGCATGTTAGACCCTGATCATATTGATATATCAATTCCCATGTCATCTGATCATGTTTCCATCTGCAATGAATCATTTCTAGGCTATTCACCAAACATTACTCACTGGTATGTACATAGTTATCCAACACCTCCTTCCACTAATGAGGAATATGCTATGGGCATGTATAATCTATGTCTAAATGGCTCCTTGCTTAACCAACCTGATACTATTTCTTATCAAGTCTCAGATGCTTCACCATTCAGTTTTTATCATTATAATGATGACTTCTTATATGAAATTACTTGATCTGTCTTATCATCACAAACTTGGGGGGCATCACACTTATTCACCCCCTCTAGCATCGATGTGTATATTATACTAGTCTCTCAATTACAACATACACATCTCCATACAAGCTCGTATCATCATTATTTTGATGAGGCACTCTCATGATTTGGTTCACACTTGACTATTGAGGGCATCTTATATAAAGAACCTCACACACTACATACTACACACTTGACATACTCATATTCATCAATTTACAACCAACACATTTACGACACCTTATTTTTAATGCACATACCAACACAACATACTACACACTCAATGATTTTGTGATGTACTTATCTTACATCACATAACACACCTCTCTTACGCATAATCAACACAAACATCTTACACAATCCACATATCCATAACAAGCTACCTACTTGACACTGTCAAGTATGAAAAAACATACTACGAGTCTGACATGTTTACAATACATCTATTTCAACACATAGTATTGTACACTCAACATGTTCACAGTTAACCTCTTTTGTATAAATCCAACACCAACATCCATTGGACATCTAACATATCTATCAAATAGTCAACATAACACATTACCCTATGTTGTACTCTATTTTTGCAGTCCATAATTTACTGCTGAGGGTTTACTTCTAAAATGGCCCACACCACACTCAGGAGCTTACAATTTACGCTTTGTGATTTGATGATCACATATTTTAATACACATAATTCAAACCCTTTCTTGATGACACACTCTTGTTATAAGGTTCATTCTTGACTACTGATGGGGCATGTATAAATGAACCTATTCTCATGCATACACATCCAAACTCACTTAGGGGACACGCAACTCTTATCAAACTCATTATGCATTCCATTCCATCTCATCCACAACATACTACATATCTTGGTCGCACTTAGTCTTGCTTACATTTATTTGTTACATGTACGCTTTATTATAGATGATAAATAAATAACTTATATGTTATTATCTTTCCATACACACATACATGTTCACTTGCTTTCTAGTTGTGATAACATATTCTAGAAATCGATACACACAACACAGATGCTAAGTGCAATACTTATTACCAGTCCCATAGTGGCTCCTAGGGGCATCCACTTTCATACACTATAGGTGTTATTGTTTCATTTCATTTCATAACACACTACTTTATTAGATTATACACACTTTGACATAATTTTTATCTTTCTAACATGCTAACAGGTGCTTCATGTGCAACATTTATTATGTAGGTCTATTCACTTCCATGGTTGTCTGTTACATTTATTTTCATTATTTTAAATTATTTGTGGGATTTTACCTTTGTTTTATGTGTACACTTTTATGATTATGGCCCATTCGGACTTGATTGTATTACAACATCATGAGTGATGTCCCATGCTTGAAACCCTCTTTTTGCAGTCTACATTGTCCTCTTATGTCTTATCTTTCACATTGTCTACTTATTTTCTAACTTACATCTTACATGCATGTTTCTTTTATTTTACTAATAGTTGTCTCCTAGCCACTTTGTTTGTGTGTTCCTTGATTTCCCCCAAGCACACTCCTTCCCCTTGTAGTGCACAATTTTAGTAGTGTTTGGTCCTCCTTTGGTCCACATTCTCCTCTGTGACGTTGCCTACACCCCTAATGAGAGGGGAATCATTTGGGTGAATCATTCACCCCATACAGTATCCTATAATAATAATTTAGCACAACACAATACCCGTATAACCTGGTCATCATCATCATATAGGGCTTCAAATCTAACTTGGGTCCTTACTACAACAAACACACCATTTCCCAGACCTAGATAGTAGTGCCTGAGTGCCCCTAACCCTTCTTAGATTCCATTAACTTGAAGTCAGTTACACAACATCCTTTAGTGCAGTGCAGTCTACAACACTTGATACAACACATTCTATAGGGAATACAGTCCTTAGCACTCAACATACATATAACTTACAAAATTGTATTCTTTCATCATTGGATCAGAATTGGTTGAACTGGATCGGATTTTTACACACAATCAACAATGGTGTTCCATACTTCAGGTAGAATTTAAAATTTGGAGGATAACACCATAATGTTTTTCCCTACACTTCTTCCATTTCTTGTCATGAGATTTCCTGAAAAACTCACATACAATGCAATTGGCGTGAAATCATCCAAAAAAATAATTCTTCTACATCATCTACAAGATCCTTTCTACACTGTTTTCCTCGTTACATATCAGGTGCACATGTTCCTTTTCACATTTTACATTATTTTTAATCAAATACACATGTATTTCACTACTTGTTCACTCCTCTCTTTTATAGGTCTATCCTTATGGGAAGTAGTAGTCAAAATAATCCTACATCAAAACAAAATCAAAAACATCAATCACGCCAACATCGACATCAACAATAGGTATAATGGCAACATCTACACATGTGTTTCTACCCTAGGGTCATCATTAATCATGAATTTGTGACACTTTCTCCTCTCTAGTTTCCATGCTTCACATTTATATCACTCTATGATTCCTCTTGTCTCTTGGCACATTTTTCCCATCGATCTACATGGTTATCAAGTATGCATCTATTATATAATTTATGTTATCGAGCATTCACTCAACAGCATAAAGTGGGGGGGAAATGTAGACAAAAAATCATGCACTTTGGGTAATTATCTAGTTCTGATTACATACTACTATTCATATGATTCCTAAGTAAGAAAAGTACTATTTAATCCATGTCCTTGGCCATTTTTACTTCCTTTCAATTGCCACTTTTGGTCTCACACTATTTCTAGCTCAGTCTGTCTTTTCATACTTTGGCATTTCTCATCTGAGACACTAGCACCCAGCTAGGACACCAACACCAAACCCCCCATCCCCTCTGAGAACCCCTGACCTATTTTTACTTTTTTTCACATATTTTTGGGTCCTTTATATCCGTTTGAGCATCTTATCTGTTTGGTAGTTGTTATCAACTAATTTTGACTTTGTAAAATTATTAAAAAATAATAAAAAAGGAAACATTTGAAAATTTTGAAAAGTGTTACTTTACGTGGTTCGTTGCCCTCGTTGCGACCATCTCATTTTTGTGATTGTTTCAGTCTTCATTTTCATCCTTTTCGGGCAAGAACTCTTCCCGCCATGCTTTAAATCACGTTAAAAATACTTTAAAACAATTAATTAATTGCTTCTTGTTTTTAAAATTGATTTTTAAATAATTTGAAAGTATTTAATTAAATAAATATTAATTAAAAAGTTCATTCGAAAAATTTTATTGTTGGGGAAGTAAGATTACACTTCCAACTATCGGGAAGTCAATCTGGCTTCCCAAACCTAGATTTCCCCTTTTCTAGCAATCTTCTTCAATTTTCCCGCACGTGGGATTTTCTCTGCCAATTTCCAAATCATGGATTGGGTGACGGGAGGAAATTCCCCAATTTCCCACATGGGGAAATTGAGTGGGGATTGCCAACCCATTTTTCCATTCCCATTGGCAATTGTCTTTTGTTTTCCCCATTTCCCCTGGCACTTAAGCCACTACCCAGGAAGCAAGGAAGTTGAATTAATTCTCGTAACTTTCTCCATCAAACCCATTGGAAAAATTCATATGAAGCTTCATTTCTTATTTCTTTTGAAGGACATAATACTTTGTAAGATCGAACAACTTTTCAATGCATTAACAAACCCAAAGAGAGACAAATTTTTTTTCCTTTTTCCCAGCCAAGGAGGAGACACCTTGTGAAGTGAAAAGGAAGACAGTGAAAATTGATTTTGAGCATTTTTCCACACATGCATTGATCAAAAAATAAAACAAAGATGTTTTGAGTTTACCACATCTTGGGTGAAGGAAAAGGCAGGAAGGAGAAGATAGAAGAAAGTGTAGGCCGTGCCAGCAAATAAATCCCCACACACTGGCCAAGAAACCGTCTTTAAAAAAGAACAAAGAAAAATTGTTTTCCACGCATTGGGCAAAGGCCGTACCCAGTTGGAGGAATAGAATGGTTTTTAATATAAAAAATAAAGCATTCTCCACGCACTAGGGAAAAGATCAAAAATAGTCCCATACTTTTTGAAAAATAACAATCCAAAGTTAAAATAGTTTTTCACTCCTTGTGTTGAGGATAGATGAGACAATAGAAGACAAAAATTATTTTTTCATGCATTAGAGGAGGTGCCTAGTATAAAGCAAAACATTAAAGCATAGTTTTCACGCACCCATGCATTAGCAGAGAAAGGGAATCCACATGCCTTGGGAGATAATAAATTAAAAGCAGGAAAACCATGCATTCTTTTTGAGACCACCAGATAGGAGAAGTCCGCTCATTGCCAGGTAAATAAAACAATTTTTAATGTAAAAAAAAGAAAGAACAGTTGTCCACACCTTGCAAAGGAAAAGACAACAAAAAGTTTAAAAGTTTTCAAGCAGGCCACCTCAGGAAAGGACATCAAAAAGTTTAAAAGTTGTCCATGCCTTGCAAAGGAAAGGACATCAATTAATTTGGAACAAAGGAAAAACTTCACACAGGATATAAAGCTGAAGAAGGAGGACAATTTTACAATGGTAAGAGCTGAGGCAAATAGACCCAAGTTTCATATCTCACAAGCTTGGGTCAAAGGTATGGTCCATAGTGGCATAGAGGGCTTGGAGATGATCCATTTTGTGAGAGCACGATGGAGATGGACCCAACGAAGAAAATTATGAAATATTAGAACTGAGCCATAAAGCGAAGAACCCGTGATATGAGAGTTTGTGCCCAAACCAGGTCACTCAAAATTTCAATGGAGGCTGAGGGATCGTGTCTCCATACAAATAATGCATCACCAAACCTTGATGAGCCCAGGGAAAATGGGAGGCATCCTTGTGAATAACCTAGTAAATAAACCAGTTGATTCATGCACAAAAAAAAATGTCGGTGGATAGAAAGAACAATTGGTGCAGTCATAAAGAGGTGAGTTCGAGGAATGCATTGGATGCATCAACTCACATGTAGAAAAGGGATGAGTATAAGAAGTGGTGAGTTAGGTTTTAGAGGGCTAACAATAGATACTCAGCAAACACAGGGCTCATGAAATGCATAGGAAACATGAATTCACGATGATAACTTGGCAAGGCATGAGAGGCATTATAGTGAATGGATGGAATTTGAGGAAGGACATTGACTGTCACATAAGTTAGGAGCTGTAAAGAAGATCTCAGGTATTCAAGTGAGTTGATCCAGAGAATAACTCAAGAAGTTCAGTTCTAGAAAGAAGGTAAGATGAAACAAAGGGTATGGATCGCCATGGGGGTCCGGATTCAAGTTAAAAATGCATGAGCTCACAATAAAGCTAGTAGTGATACAATTGAGGGCTCATTCGTGAGTTGAGTCGTCTAAACACCTAAGTGAAGAAGGAGCACATCTCAAGAATTTCTCATTCTAGTCATCATTCGTCTTTGTATGATTTCCCTGATTCTTTAGGCCTAATCAACAACACAACACTATAATTCAGAGCATTGGTATAGGTGCAAGCACATGTAATCTATATCAGATAATTTCTAGAGGTGGAACTCGCTAATGAAGTACCTCAAAATATATCAGCCCAACTTGTGGAAGTAGTCACAACTTCTTAACCAAAATTTGATGATTTGATTCTTTCCCCACCTACATTTGAAGAATCACCACAAATGGATAAAATGGTGACAACATCTCTCTCACAACAAGAAGATCCAATTTCAGCAACACCCGAAGATGATCCCCTTTAGTGTGATGAAGATCAATTCCCTCAACGAATTCATAAATCACTTTGATGATATTTCAACCCCACTCATTCACAATGGGGCAAAGGAGATGGATTTCCAAGACCCTGAAGTCTCACAAATTCTGCTTGGGAATGCCAAAACTTCAGGATGGTGACAAAGACAAAAGACATAACTCTAGGAGGTGAATTGTAGTTTTGTATCTTGGAGATCTTCTCAATGATGACAGACCAGAAGCTGGATTTTGCAAAACCAAGGTGGCATAACAACTACGGTCTCATGAAAAATGAATAATTCACCATGGAAAGGTACTCAGAGGGGTGGATGAATTGCTCAAGTTTCAAGCTCAACACTCTTTTCATTTGGAGGATTGCAGAGCATGGTCAATGATTTCATTCCTGTACAATCAGGATAGGTAGACTCTTGGACCAATGGATAAGACACTGATCCTAGGTGTCTCGATCTAGGTGGCGCATTGCTGACTAGGATGTCTACGTGTGTGTCCAAGTCAATTAAGTGGGGTCCACATGTACCCATTTCTTTTATTTATGTATTTTTCCTTAAATGACTTTTTAACTTAAGTGGTTTCTATTTTTAGTCACTTTTTAAAAGTTGGCTGAAAAAGTCAAAGTCACTTAAGTGCCCTATTTAGTGATCATGTAAAACCCTAACTACTTTGTAACCAAATTTTTCGTTATAAAAGGAAGTGAGGGGCTCATTTATAAAGGGTGACTTCGAGAGAGGAGAATAAAATACTTTTTGTGTAAGATTTGTTTTAGAAAGAAACTTTGTGTTCTTTTGTGAAATTTTTTTTGGAGTTAATGAAATACGAACTTTATGTCTCATTCATTGTCTCTTGTAAAATTTGATGTTCTTATGTTAATTAAATGTTAGGTGTTTGAATCTTGCATGCAAATATTATCTTTGATATTATTGTCAACATTATTAATCGGTTGTTCTAGTTCACAGTGATCAAGCTCTAATTATCTACTTGCTCATGTGTGTTCCCTTTACACGTTCTTGTTTGGCTAACGTAAACTCCATTTTATTTGTGTTGGTTATTCATCTTTCCTCTTCATGCAATATTAGGCTCTGTTTTTACCTAACTCTTGCATGTTCTTTCAGTTCATTCCATTTCACTCCTTTCCTTCATTCCATTCCATCCCCTTCATTCAATTTTCTTTCCATTGATGTTCCACCCCCCCCCCCCCCCCCCCCCCCATATACAACTTTGAATGTATAGATGTAAATACAGTTTTGGTTTTCAATAAAGGAAGCCTCACCTTCATTGAGGAGGGACTTGGTTCCCACACTGTTGCATGTCATTTGCATGTGTGCAAATCCATATGCTAATAGTTTTTGGTGACTCCACTGGGGATTCAAAAATCGTTAACCAGTGCTTGGTTAAATGTTTAAGACTATCCCCTCTTCACAAGCTCCAGTTTTTCAACCGAACCTTGTGCCTGATGAAGATTTCCAAGGAGACATTGCTGTTAACCTTTGAATAGTAGCTTGGGAAAATTGTGAAAGCTTGTAGAAATTTGTGGTTATTGATAAAGCCATTGACAAAGAAATATACATCGAAGATCTTAGGAGAAGAACACCTACACTTATGGCCAGAAGACCTCCTGGACACATGTTGATCATTGTTCACCGATGCAGTCCTCTTCCACCAACGTAAAAAGTTATATGACCATTACAGGTAACCCACCTATCTTGCAACCAAATCTTGTTTTTGCATATACTCAAGAAGACATATCATCAGATTTGAGGAAAGATATTTGGGAAAAGCGCATGAATAATTATCATTTTCATCTTGCCGTATCAGTACTAGATAACGAAGAAGAGAAAGTTGCGAGAGTTGCTAGAGTTATTTAGGAAAAAATAGCTCAAGAAAGAGAGTGAAGAGGAAAAAGGCTAGAGCCGGTCAAAACATACTAGTGATCCCTTCACAATAAATATTCCAAACTAGAAGGAAAGAGGTTTACGCGAGGAGAAAAAGCTAAAGGTTAATCTAACCCCACTTTTGACTTTCAAGGAAAATTAGTTTCAAGTTATCTCCTCTAAAGAAGAATACACCTCGTAGATTTGTAAGCCTTGCATCAAGTCCTGAAAGAGAAAGCAAGGAAGGAATCACTACTAGTCAAGCACTTGTCCTTGCTCATGTTGTTTTACCTTCGCATACCACCTTTCCTCAAATGACAGCCAATGTACCATGGGGAAATACCATAGGCCCATTGGCCTTACCCTGCTCAACATGAACTCCCACGAGGATCAAGAAAGATTCTTCCCAAGTTCGACGGAGATGGGAAGACATCACCAGATGACCATATTTCTACCTTTTTTCACTACATGTGATGTTTTTCTCGGTAGAATATGAAGATGGTGCTATTTGTCTCTTCATCGAAACATTGCATGATGTTACTTGCAAATTGGTTTCATCATCTGCCCAATGGATGTATCACAAATTGGAATGATATGAAAACCAAGTTTGAAAATCTATTCAAGATGACAGAAGATGAACATGCTCTTCTTGCTCAACTATCTCATGTGAAGAAAGAGCCCAAAGAACCCACGAGGAATTTTGTGGCAAAATTAAACAAGATGTTGAACAAAGTTCCTGCTGGGATTCATCCAAACATTAATGGACAAAAATGTTTCTTTATTAATTCAAAACAACCAGAAGTGTGCTATTAGTTGAGAAGGGCTAGGGTGGCTACTTTGGAACTTGCTTAATCTTTTGCCGTATAAATTGAATATGACTTAATCATGGCAAAGAAAATTCAAGAAAAAATTCCCTCAAAGGAAAGAGTCAAGAAACTTCCAATGCTTCAGAAACTATATTCACTAAGTTGGCTAATGATGTGCTGGCTTTGAAAAAGAAAATTGCTCTAAGTAGTAAACCTAATCCTTACAAAGACATCCCAAGAAAAGGATACGTTCCCAACAAAGCCAAGATTACAGGTGCTCACACAAGGCTTGCTATTGAAGCAGCTCCTGCAACTAATTCCAAATGTGATGTCATTGAAGAAAGCAATGATGAGATTGAAGTCATCGAGATTGATGAGGAAGAGCTGGATTCTGAGATATCTAAACCTGAAGTTGAAGATCCTGAGGGGGGAAGTAATAATCATTTCTTTGAGTACCGTTCCGATGAGGAAGATGAATACAAAGAAATTATAGAATATATGAATAGTCAATCCTTCGCCATCTTCATGTGCTCCCAGAAAAAGGACCAGGATACCACTAAGGTGAGAGATAAAGTGGTTTCCAAGGAAAATCCCAAAGAACCTAAGACAAATGAGGGCTCCTAAAGATTCCAAGGTGATTGAGGTTTCAAAGGTCAAGAATATCTTAAAGAAAGGAGGACCTTTGTTAGATCAATCAGTTGGTAAAGCCAACTACGAAGAAAGTTTCTTCTTCCACATCAGTGTCAACCAAGCCTGAGGCCAAGGTCAAAAGTGTGCCATCATCAAGTTCGAAAGAACTTATATTTGATACTTCAAGTATGGTTACTTTTCCTAAATTTGATATCATTGTTCATATCAATAAAACAAAAATTTCCATGTCATAGGAAGAGTACTTGAAGTCCAACGAGGATCAGCTCGAGAAATTGGTCCAGTTTATCAAAGGTGACTCTACTGTTCATTCCTCCAAAGGAATTATAAAAACTCCCAAATATGGGGAAACTCAAAATATTATGGTGGCCACTACACCTTCAAATGAAAAGATCGAACCTTTCTTTGTGTCCTTTCTAATCAACGGATGTAAATTAAGTAATTACATTATAGACTCTAGAGCCTCGGATAATGTGATGATGGCAAAAGTAGCACATGCTCTTGGTTTGACTTGTATGAGACCATTCGGATCATGTTACTCCATGGAAACCAAGTAAGTACCCTCTAATCAGGAAGATTAAAGATGCCCAAATGGTTTTATCCGAATTCCCTCGAAAGCTAGTTAAGGTGACTATTTTAGTTGCCGATATTCCTGCCTCACATGGAATGTTGTTGAGCCAAAAATTTTGTAGAGATTTGGGTGGTGAGATTCAAATGGATTGGTCTCATGCCATGATTCCTATCAGTGGGGAAATGAAAAATCTTATGCTGGAAGCTCAGGTAAAAGTTCATGGTAACTGAAAACTGAAGATCCTTGCGCACAGATCCTTTTTCAAGGCTCAAGTATGGGTAATTATATGATGACTATAGAAATTCATACCCCTGAGATCACTTTCCAAGATTCCAATGAGATCTAGACTCTTGAGTTTGATGGAAGTTGTTGCTTGAACAGGCTCTGGTGTAGGAGTGGTGCTCATATCTCCAAATAGTAAAATATTTCCTTTTTCCTACAAACTTGAATGTTCAAATAATAATAACACTGTAGAGTACGAGGCATTAATCCTTGGACTTCAATCTGTAGAGGAGACAGGGATCAAAAATATGAAAGTCTTTGGGGATGCGGAATTGATCATGAAATAGGTAAGAAATCAGTTCCAAATAAAGAATGATTGTTTGAGACACTACAAGAATAAAGTGTGGGACGCAATATAAGTTTTCGATGCTTTTTCCATTAAATCTATCCCTCATGAAAAGAATGAAAAAGTGGATTCTCTAGCAGTCTCAGCTTCATTAATGATTCCTCATTCAGAATTTGATCAAGTCAAATACACCATTGAAATGGTTTTTAGGCCAAGTGTTCCTGATAATGCAGCAAATTGGCAAGTATTTAATGATGATCAACAAAATTATTGCCTTCTTGGAAAAGAGAGAAAATTTTGAACAATTGTACTTTGAAGGAAGTGATTCAACGTTTCACTAATCAAATATCTAACCCATTCAGGAAGGAGTTGAAAATGAAGATCTTGGTGATGGCATAATTCAACTCAAAGAAAATAAAATTCCCAAAGGATTGGTTTCACTTGAAGAAATTTTTGACAAACATGATAGGTTTATCAAAGAGAAAGAGTAGGCATGACCTGTAATTTCTACTGACTATGAACATGTTAATATCAGTACCAAGGATAAACCTCACCTGATCAATATTGGTAAGTGTTGATCACCTGAGGAATGCAAGAAATTCATAAGTCTACTTACCAAATATTATGATGTTTTGTCTTATTCATATGAAGACTTGAAGTCCTTTCCAACCCAGGGAAATGGAGCATGCCATACCTTTGAATCCTGGTGCAGTTCCATTCAGGAAGAAGTGAAGACAATATCATCCCAAGATTGCAAGGACAATATTTGATGAAGTCCAAAAGATGCTAGATGCACGAATAGTGTTTCCTATTTGAAATTCAACCTAGATAGCTAATATTTTACCGGTTCACAAGAAAAATGGAGAAATTAGGATTTATGTGGATTTCCATAATCTTAATCAAGCTTCCTTCAAGCATTATCGAAATTGAAAACGGGTTGTTCCCCGTATGTACATAGGTAATTAGGATTTTGGTTTGTTTGTTTCCCTGTTTTTCGGTCTCCTCTCTTGTGTCACCCCATTTTTGTGCCCCATCACTTTGTGATCATGTTCATGACTATTTTGGTCTGGGTCCATTGCTGCGTCCCATGAAGTCCTTGTCCCCAATCAGAGCCAGCTGTTATCAGCTAATTTTGACTATGCAAAATTATTAAAAAAATAATAAAAATTGATAAAAATTGAAAATTTTGAAAAGTGTTACTTTGTGTGGTTCATTGCCCTCGTTGCAACCATCTCATTTTTGTGATCGTTTCGGTCTTTGTTTCATCCTTTTTGGGTGATAACTCTTCCTGTCAGGCTTTAAATTGCATTAAAATACATTAAAACAATTAATTAATATTTAATTAATTAATTGCTTCTTGTTTTTAAAATTGATTTTTAAATAACTTGAAAGTATTTAATTAAATAAATATTAATTAAAAAGTTCATTCGAAAAATTTTAATGCCGGGGAAGTAAGCTTACACTTCCAACTACCAGGAAACCAACCTGGCTTCCCGAACCTAGATTTCCCCTTTTCTAGCAATCTTCTTCAATTTTCCCACACGTGGGATTTTCTCTGCCAATTGCCAAATCATGGATTGGCTAACGGGAAGGAAATTCCCCAATTTCCCACATGGGGAAAATTGAAATGGGGATTACCAACCCATTTTTTCCATTCCCATTGGCAAATTTCCGTTGTTTTCACCATTTCCCCCTGGCACTTAAGCCACTACCCAGGAAGTGAGGAAGCTGAATTAATTCTCGTAACTTCCTCCATCAAACCTGTTGGAAAAATTCATGCGAATATTTGTTTCTTATTTCATCTGAAGGAGATAATAATTTGTAAGATCAAACAACTTTCAATGCATTAATAGTCCAAAGAGAGACAAATTTTTTTTCCTTTTTCCTAGCCAAGGAGGAGACGCCTTATGAAGTGAAAAGGAGGAAAACAAAAATTGATTTTGAGCATTTTTCCATGTATGCATTGATCAAAAATAAAACAAAGATGTTTTGAGTTTCCCATTGCCTTGGGTGAAGGAAAAGGCAGGAAGGAGAAGAAAAAATAAAGTGTAGGCCGCGCCAGCAAATAAAATCCCATGTACTAGCCAAGAAACAGTCTTTAAAAAAGAACAAAGAAAAATTATTTTCCATGTATTGGGAAAAGGCCGCGCCCAGCTGGAGGAATAGAACAATTTTTAATATAAAAAATAAATCATTCTCCATGCACCAGGGAAAAGATAAAAAATAGTCCCATGCTTTTTGAAAAATATCAGTCCAAATTTAAAACAATTTTTCACGCCTTGGGTGGAGGATAGACAAGACAACAGAAGACAAAAATTCTTTTTTCATGCATCAGAGGAGGCACCTAGTATAAAGCAAAACATTAAAGCATAGTTTTCACTCACCCATGCATTGGTAGAGAAATATAATGCACACGCCTTGGGAGATAAGAAAATTAAAAGTAGAAAACCATGCATTCTTTTTGAGACCACTAGCTAGGAGAATTCCACGCATTTCCAGGAAAATAGAATAGTTTTTAATGTAAAAAAAATAAAGAACATTTGTCCACGCCTTGCAAAGGAAAAGACAACAAAAATTTTAAAAGTTTCAAGCAGGCTGCCTCAGGAGGAATCCCACGCAAGAACAGTTGTCCACACCTTGCAAAGGAAAGGACAACAATTAATTTGGAGCAAAGGAAAAGCTTCACGCAGGATCTAAAGCTGAAGAAGGAGGACAATTTTACAAAGGTAAGAGTTGAGGAAAATAGACCTAAGTTTTATATCTTACAAGCTCAAGTCCAAGGTATGGTCCACAGTGGCATAGAGGGCTCGGAGATGATCCATTTTGTGAGAGCACAATGGAGATGGACCCAACAAAGAAAAGTATGAAATATTAGAACTGAGCCATAAAGTGAAGAAATCATGATATGAGAGCTTGTGCCCAAACCAGGTTACTTGAAATTTCAATGGAGGTCAAGGGATTGTGTCTCCATACAAAGAATGCATCACCAAACCTTGATGAGCCCAAGGAAAATGGGAGGCATTGTTGTGAATAACCTAGCAAATAAACCAGTCGAGTCATGCACAAGAGAAATTGTCGGTGGACAGAAAGAACAATTGGTTCGGTCACAAAGAGGTGAGTTCGAGGCATACATTGGATATATCAACTTGCATGTAGAAAAGGGACGAGTATAAGAAGTGTAAAGTTAGGTTTTAGAGGTCCGAAAATAGATACTCAGCAAAAACGGGGCTCAAAAAATGCATAGGGAACATGCATTCACGATGATAACTTGGCCAGGCATGAGAGGCATTATAGTGAACAGATGGAATTTGAGGAAGGACATTGACCGACACATAAGTTAGGAGCTGTAGATAAGAGCTCGGTATTCAAGTGAGGTGAGCTAGAGAAGAACTGAGGGAGTTCGATTCTGGAAAGAAGGTAAGATGAAATGAAGGGCATGGATCGCCATGGGAGTCTGGATTCAAGTTGAAAATGCATGATCTCACAATCAAGCTAGGAGTGATATGATTGAGGGCTCATTCATGAGTTAAGTCATCTAAACACCTAAGTGACGAAGGAGCACATCTCAAGAATTTCTCATTCTAGTTATCATTCATCTTTGCATGATTTTCCTAATTCTTCAGGCCTAATCAACAACACAACACTATAATTCAAAGCATTAGTTTAGGTGCAAGAACCTGTAATCTATATCACACAATTTCTAGAGGTGGAACTAGCTAATGAAGTGACTCAAAATATACCAGCCCAACTTATGGTAGTCACAACTTCTCAACCAAAAGTTGATGATCCGGTTCTTTCCCCACCTACATTTGAAGAATCACCACAAATGGAGAAAATGGCAACAACATCTCTCTCACAACAAGAAGATCTAATTTCAGCAGCACCCAAAGATGATCCCCTTCAGTGTGATGAATATCAATTCCCTCAATAAATTCATAAATCACTTCGATGATATTTCAACGCCACTCATTCACAATGGGGTAAAGGAGATGGATTTCAATCCTCTGAAGTCTCACGAATTCTGCTCGGGAATGCCAACACTTTAGGATGGTGACAAAGACAAAAGACATAACTCTAGGAGGTGAATTGTAATTTTGGATCTTGGAGATCTTCTCAATGGCGAAAGACCAAAAGCTGGATTTTGAAAAACCAAGGTGGCGTAATGACTATGGTCTCATGACAAATGAATAATTCACCATGGAGAGGTACTCGGAGGGGTGGATGAATTTCTCAGGTTTCAAGCTCAACACGCTTGTCATTTAGAGGATTGTAGAGCATGGTCAATGAGTTCATTCCTGTACGATGGATAAGGCATTGATCCTAGGTGTCTTTATCTTGGTGGCATATTGCTGACTAGGATTTCTACGTGTGCATCCAAGTCATTTAAGTGGGGTCCACATGTATCCATTTATTTTATTTATGTATTTTTCCTTAAATGTATTTTTAACTTAAGTGGTTTCTATTTTTAGTCACTTTTTAAAAGTTGGTTGAAAAAGTCAAAGTCACTTAAGTGCCCTATTTAATGATCATGTAAAACCCTAACTACTTTGTAACCAAATTTTTGGTTATAAAAGGAAGTGAGGTGCTCATTTGTAAAGGGTGACTTTGAGAGAGGAGAAGAAAATACTTTTTGTGTAATATTTGTTTCAGGAAGAAACTCTGTGTTCTTTTGTGAAATTTTTTTGGAGTTAATGAAATACGAACTTTGTGTCTCATTCATTGTCTCTTGTAACATTTGATGTTCTTATGTTCATTAGATGTTAGGTGTTTGAATCTTGCATGCAAATATTATCTTTGATATTATTGTCAATATTATTAATTGGTTGTTCTAGTTCACAGTGATCAAACTCTGATTATCTACTTGCTCACGTGTGTTCCCTTTACACGTTCTTGTTTGGCTAATGCGAACTTTGTTTTATTTGTGTTGGTTATTCATCTTTCCTCTTCATGCAATATTAGGATTTGTTTTTACCTAACTCTTACATGCTCTTTCATTTCATTCCATTTCACTCCTTTCCTTCATTCCATTTCACTCCTTTCCTTCATTCCATTCCATCTCCTTCATTCACTTTTCTTTCCATTGATGTTCCAACCTCCCCCCCCCCCCCATATACAATTTTGAATGTATAGATGTAAATACAGTTTTTGGTTTTCAATAAAGGCAACCTCATCTTTAATTAGGAGGGACTTCATTCCCATACTGTTGCATGTCATTTGCATGCGTGCAAATCCATATGATAATAGTAGTCAACCTTTTCAAGGTTAATTGTGAAATTCAAGAAAAGGAACCCTATAAATATAAAGTTATGTGATCATAATAAGGGACCAAACACTAAGAATTATCTATCACCACCTAAGGTTGCATACAAAGGCTATTTAAGAGCATTTAAACATCCCTATAGAATCCACACAAAGGAAAGGGGCTACATTTTTCTACATGCATTTCATAGGAGGGGAAGTCTATTCTATTCCATACACACATCTACTTACATTACATACATCTAGCTTCTTTTCTTGCTATCAAGTGTGATAAGCATAAGAGCCACCTATGGTATAATTCCTCACACACACACACACACATACTTAGAACTACATTGGGTCTGAAATGTAGTGCATTGCTCAGTCGTAAGATCATTTGTTTGATAGATAACGAAAGTGTGACCCCTCATTTGCATTTTTTTTATGTTTGGGATTTAATGCACTCTTCAGGGTTTTGTAGGTAATTTATTTATTGCAGGTTATTAACAATGTTAGAAATCATTGTATGACCTAATAGCAACCAATGGAGGACAACAAACATCTTGCAACCCTGTGAAGGATGTTTTCTAAGGGTTTGAGTAGTCACAGGTTCCCAAAGTAGGTTTTTGGTGCCCACAGGTGCTTCTACCCCATTCTAGGCACCCCATTCCAACATATTACTCCATCTCTACATTTTTGAGCTTTTTTGCGACAGTCTATGCTTCATATTTTCTAATTTTCCATGTCTACACACCTTCTAGATCTTTGTGAATTAGCTAAGTCTTCTTATCCCTTCTTTGTAACTAGGGTTTCATATTTTCTGACTTAATTTTCTTTGGTATACATTATACTTCATTATATATTTATTTTACTGCTACATTGCAATCAGATTTAGGAATATATTTATTCAATATTTTATTAATCATTTTGAGTGAAGTTAGATGACATTTGTTTAACATTTCTCATTGTGATAGACGTTCTTGATGATAATCCTCATTAGAGATGAGGTCTCAAATAGAGATGTGAAGAGATATAATTTGAACTTCGATATGAAGAATGGATTCAGTGTTGCACACTAAGGAGAATGTCATAGAACCTATAGGAATTCAAAATACAGTCTTATATGCCCATAATGCAAACATTACAATTTGAAGATGTCAATCTCTTCTAGTTTGATCAATAGTTTTAGTGAATTTTGTTTAGGGTTTTATTAGATTTTTCAGCTTGGTCGTTAGCTTGTGGATAGTAAGGTGTGAAAAATTTTAGTTTGATGTTGTAGGTTTCACAAAGTTTATAAAATTTCTTATTTTTGAATGATTTACCATTATCTTTGATAATTTTATTAGGTATATTAAAGCGAAAAATAATGTGATGATGAATGAAGTTGATGATTTTATCTACTTTAGTGGAGATAAGAGGAATTTCTTCTACCCATTTTTTATAAAAAAATCATTTTTTATAATGATGGAATTGTGTCATTGTGATGAACAAGGGTTAATAAGGTCAATGAGTTCAAGCCCCCCATTGTAGAAAAGGCCAAATATCTTAATATGGTTGGAGAGTGTGAATAGGGATGTGTGTAAGATAAGAGTGTTGTTGACATTTGATGCATTTCTTGACATAGTCACAACAATCTTGATTAAGCATAGGCCAATAGTAGCCCATACACAGGATCCATTTAGAAATAGCTAAACAGTTAAAGTTACCACTAAATATTCCATCATGGACTTCTTAGACAGCTAAATGAGCTTATGAAGATTTAAGACACTGGAGGAGGAGGCCACTAAACCATATTTTATAAAGGATACCTCCTGGTATGACATAGAGGGATGCACATTGTATAAAATATCTTTTACATTTTCTAGATGGATCTAAAGGAATTATTGCTATGGAAATATAGTCATATGTCTAAGTATACCAATTTTCAGGTTAGATATCTTCTATATTATTGATAAAGGGAAGATCAATGTTGGAATATGATGGATGATCTAGTTTGTGTACAATGAAAAATAGTTTGGAATCATCTAGTTATAAAGGGATGATAGAGGTGAGAGAGAACATGCTATCTGTAAATTTGTTAGATGAAAGAGGAGTGGTTTGGATCTCATAATAGTCAAAGAGTTTCAAGATATCTTCGATTATGGTTTTTTATTTTTGTAAGATTTCATTTTTACATTGATAGATACCTTTGATTTGATTAATGATGAGTTGTGAATCCCCATAGATTTCAAGGATTTATACACAAAGAAATGTGGTGGTATAAAGTCCTATGATGAGGGCCTCATATTCCACCATGTTATTTGTGTAATTTAATTTTAGTTTGAAGGATAAAAAAATATGGGTATTATAAGGGGTATTATGACTATTTTGGCACCCCCCTTATGTCATTTGGACCCATAAAAAAAACAAGGTAATTTTGAGAGGGGTATTATCGTGATCAAGGTTATTGATAGATTCATCAGGAAACTTTACACAAGGGATTTTATTAGTAGGAAAGGGAGCTTCAACAAGTTGATCAACAATGACATGCCCATTCATGGACTTTTGAGAGATAAATTAAAGGTCAAAATCTATCATGAGCATGAGCCATCCGGTTATGTAATCATTGTGATATGGTTTAGATTGTATGGATTTTAATAGATTAAAAATTGTCACTATATATTTTTTATGAGTAAGGAGATAGTGTTGGATTTAGGAAGTTGCAAAGTAAAAGGCACAAAACAAATTTTCTACTTCTAAATAACAATTTTCATAATCGTCAAGGGCGTGTCTTATGTAGTAGACGACTTGTTCTTTACCTTGTTTTTATCAATGTGTCATCATGTCTCCCAAGGCATTGTCATTAGTAGAGATATAGATATGAAAGGGATCCCCCTCACATGGAGGTGTAATAAATTAAGTCGATAAGAGGTATTGTTTGAGGGAATCAAAGGCATGTTGACAATCATCATCCCACTTAAAGTGGATGTCTTTTCTTAGAAAATGATGAAAAGGTTGACAACGGTCTAATAGTTGAGATATAAAGTGATGGATCAATTAAATATTTCCTTGAAGGCTATGGATTTTTTTTTTTAGATTGGATGGAGGAGAAATTTTGATAATGGATTTTAATTTTACAAAGTCAATTTCAATTTCCATAATAAACACTATAAATCCTATGATTTTTCCTGTGAGAAATATGAATACACAATTAGTGGGGTTAAGGTGGAGAAATAAATGTAGTAGATGTGTAAATATTATGTTGAGGACATCTAGTTGGTATCTTCAATGTTTGGATTTACATAAGAGGTCATCCATGTAGTCTTCTGTGGTTTTATGGATGAGGTCATGAAAGATGTAGGTCATAATGCGTTGATAAATAACTTCAGCATTTTCAAGGACAAAGGGAATTACTCTATAGCAAAAGGTTCCCCATGGGGTGATAAAGGATGTCTTATGTTGGTCTTCTAGTGGCACATGGATTTTATTATAATTAGAGAAACCATCCATAAGAGACAATAGCTCATGTCTTGTTGTTAGATCTATGAGATGATCAATGTTAGGTAGGGTAAAATCATCTTTCTGGAAAGAAAGGTTAAGGTCTTGAAATTCCATACAGATGTGTAATTTCCCAATGGCTTTAGTGATGGGTATGATGTTAAAAACCACATTGGTATAATCAATAGGTAGTATGAAATTGGCTCAAAGAAGATGTTAAAGTTATTCCCTAACTAACAGTGTGATACAAGGATGCATCTTATGAAGCTTTTGTTTCATCGGATTAGTATGTGGGATGGTGATGATATTATGGATAATGATGTTAGGGTTTATACCAAGCATATCACTATAATACAATGAGAAATATTGAATATGTTTAGATTAAAAAATGTAGTGAATTATTGGAGTTCATGCGGGCCTAAATCTTGACTAATTGTGACAATGTGTGGTTCTTTTGATGTGTCAATATTAACATTGTTGATAGATTCATTGAGAATCATAGATGTATTAGAGGGTAATATTTTTTTAAGATAGTGATCCTCAACACCCCTTTGTCATCATTGTGACAATGAAGAATTTCTATAGTGGGGAAATCTTCCTCTATCATGTGTGGCAGTGTTAAGGGAAGATATTGCGTCTTGCCATTAGATTGGTAAGTCAGTGGTCCTAATGTGATAGTATTGATTAAATTTTTTTTGGAAGGAATGGATATGGCATATTTGTTGTCAGAGGGTAGGTATGATGATGCTAATGGGTGTGGTTGTGGTTCTAATGTTGATGGTGATGGGTTTGAAGATGACGATTTGAAACTAAGGCCATATTGTTTTGTGAGGTTTCCTCAATTCTTCAATGGGTAAGTCATGCAGACTTTGTTATTACCTACCAAGATGAAAACCCTTCCATGTGTAGAGGTAAAGGTTAGTTTGAGAACATTGTGGTTTATCTAGGAATGAAAATTATAATGAGAACTGTTTAACATGAGAGGAATTGAGATTGATGCCTCCGTAGACAAGATTTTTTAGAAGGAATCGAGGGGGACCAAAGGAAATAATGTTTCATACACTAGGCTCATAGAGTGGTTTGTCTATCAAGTCTCCCCTACGTTTTATGTGTAGGGAGTGCATTAAGAGTTAGGAGGTGATACTCCCCTAATGAGAGACATTGCATGACATCTTCAAAGGATCAATCATTTGGTAATTTAGATATGGGGATAAAGGAACTTGTATAGGCGTGGTTATAATTTACGTGGTGTTTTGTAATGGAATCAGTTACGTCATTGGGACCATAGGTCATATGAAATGATTTAAATGGATTGGGATTGGAAAGGATGGTAATGGTCTTACCTTCATGTTTTTATTTAAAACACCAATGTATGGTAGGTGGGAGACAACGCATAATGAATATCCAAGGAATTCTTGGTAATATGTTATAAATTAGAAACCCTCCTTCTACAAGATATAATAGTTCATAGGAGGATTTTGGAACCTATTTTGATAGGAAATATAACCATGCCAAAGGTGGGAGTGAAAAAATTATTAAAGGTGTGTAAGACAGAGGGTGATTGAGTGACAATAGTACCAGGTAATTGGAGTTGTTTAAAGGTGTGAAACGAGAGTATATTGATGCTAGCATCATTGTCAATCATAACTCTTTTGATGAGAGTATCACTGATCTAGGTGGTGATAAAGAGAGGGAGGTTTTGATCCTCTAGTTATAGTAATGGAATCTTAGAATCATTGAATATGATGGTTGTAGTCATTTTAGGGCACCAATAAGATTGACGAATGGTTGGGGTTCATATTATGGTATTGAGATGGAATGAATGGATTATATCATGGATTGTAGGTGTTGTGGGAAATTTTGGATAAATTTGTAAAGGGGCATCTTGATAATTGTTTGGTGTAACTATTTGAGAGCAATATTTTATATAGATGTTTTGTATTGAGTGTAAGGTGCTGCAAGGATGGAAACCTTGGCTTTAAGAGATGACAAATTAGATGACTCAGGAGGAGCATATGAGATTGATATTTTTAGTTTATTTTCATTCTAGGACTTCAAATATTTAGTATGAGATCTTTTAGTGATCTGGATAACATATATTTGGAAGAGATGGGTATTATTAGAAGAGGCCATGCTTTGACAAGCCAAGGAATCAAGTGGTGGTTTAGGATTATTAGGTTTAGGAGTTTTAGAGATAGGTTTGACTTGATATTTGGATCTTTTCATGTTCATATTAGTATATGGAATTATACAATGGTTTTTTGTTTTTGGGGAGGATTCCCTTATTAGAGAGACTCCAAATTACAATGTGAAGGGATTTACAGTCTTCTATATAGTGTATTGATATTCGATGATAAGTATAAAATTCCTCGTAAATATACTAGGAAGGCCTTCCACCCTTGGGATCATAGGGATTGATTGGTGGTAATGCTATGGTTTATGATCACACAAGTTGCTCAAGGATTTTAGTATAATATCCTAATAATAATTTTTGAGATGTCAATGAGGGCGTAGGACTCTAGAGGTAATTTGATGGTTCAGAGGCACAAGACTCTCGAAGCGTATCATATGTGGAATGTTTAGGTGAAAAATTTGAAATTAGGTTTAGATTATAATATGGTGAATGTGAGTTTCGACAAGGTATGTGGTCCTAAGATATAAGTTAAGGATGTTATATCCTACAGTGTGTTTTTTTGTGATGATCATCTGATAGTTTTAATATTTTTTTTCTGAATGGGCTTACTAGCTTTTCTTCCAGAATAATTTTTTTTCATTTGATGTTGAGAGGATTTCTCTTTGGATGGGGTTTTTATGATTTCAACAACATGTTTCTTTTCTTCTTATTTTAAAGGATAATATCAAAGGTAATCTATATGAGTGTATGTACTGAGCTTGAAAGTTGTGATGTAGATGAATCTAAGGATTCAAAGATAAGGAGATCCATAGAGTTTGATTAAATGTTGGGTGTTTTGATTATGAAAACACATGGTATGATAGGGGTAGGTGATATATGGTTGAAGGTGTTTGATAATATGAGCTATAGAGTTTTGAGCTCATACAAAATTAGTTTTATTATTAGCTAGGGGATGATTTGGAAAAGGTTGTTTGAACAAATCTATGTTTGGATTGGGAAGTGTATTTTTATTCTTAAGCTACAAAGCATATTGGTCAATGAGATCTTGAAGGAAATTTCTAAAAGAGCGGTATTTATCAATGTTATTGCCCTCGAACCTGATGATATTTTTCAACAAGCGTTACCATTATACCATGACGGTCTAGCATTAGAGTTTTTCATAGGTCAGATGAGAGAGGAGTTTTGTCATGAAAGTTTCCACAATTTTATCAGAAGTAGAGATGTAAGACTCCCCTAGAAGTGTGTATTTATGTGGAGGTCAAGACTGCTCAGAATTTAAATGATTTTTAGACATAGATTTTAAGACAGATGCGTTCAATGAACCCTTGGATTTGTCACTACTGGAAGAGGCTTTAAATTATGAGCCAAGTTTTGGTTTCTTAGATCATAATTTAACCTTACCATCCTCAAGGGCTCATAGTTCAAATTTTTGGGCCATGGTAAAGGCCTCATTGAACATTTTGAAACAATTGAATCTAGAGGGTAGATGATATGTGTTTCACAAAAGATTGAGAAAATAACTCGATCAACTATATATGGGGTAAAGAGAAGGATAATTGGTTAATAATTCACCGCCATCAGGGTAAAGAGAATGTATTTGTACTCTGACATACCCTTCAAGGAGATAGGTTGTGATAGGGGATGAGTGCTAGTGATAACACACATATTAATGGATGGTAAGGATGCGGGGATAGAAACTAATAAATTTTGAATTAAGGATGTGGATTATCATGAAATGATGGATTGTGACATGGCAAAGGAGCTTGTAGAACTAGGAATAACCGAAAAAGATTTTCGAGGGAGGAAGAGGAGTGGAGGGGTGTGACTGATTGTGGGTGGTGAAGTAATGTGGGGTTTTTTACACCCTGTGAGTTATCTAAGGATGTAGATGGTACAGGACCTTGTTGAATACTCATGGGTGATGTAGTAATGGTGGGGTTTTGAGAACCTTGAGGGTTAGCTAAAGATGAAAAAGGTGTACGTCCTTGTTCAGTAGCTGAATTTTATGACAAGATTATATTGAGTTCAAAAATAATTATGGGAGTGGATGATATTTGGAACTGATGTTCCTGTATTACTATCAGTAGTATATAACATAATATGTTCAATAACTAGTCGGTTAGGAGGACGAATAAGCCTGGAGTGATCGAATGTGACAGTGATGATAGATGGTGGAGGCTTTAGATTGTATTGGAGAAGACTGATATCATGAGAAGTGAGATAATTACTAAGAAAAAATGGATTGGTGTCTAGAAGTTATTCAAACATTGGATCTCCACTATGGAAGTGTCATGGAAGGGATTCATAGGGAATTTTAAATGTATTTGATTTTACACTAGGGGAGCATGTAGGCTCCTAATTTTATTTAGGGGATTGTTTGGAATGGGTTAGAATGTTTGTGGTATTCTAAATTTGGGATTATTATCTAGTCAAAACTATGAAAAAAATAGTAATGATGAAAAGATGTTTAATTAAGACGCAAGTCACAAAATCAACAAGAAATTTTAATTATATTAATTTAAGAAAAAAATGTGTGAAAAGAAAATGATGGTTGGTAGAGGGTACTAATAATTATGTTAGGTAAGGCTATTTTTAGGTGTGCTTAAGGTTTGAGTCCTTAATAAACCTAAGAGTACAAAAGGTACATGTCTATGTTGGTGTTGGTGTGAGGCATGATATTGGGGCATACCCCCTCACTTCACGGTCTTGCAGCGATAAGGGTGTCAGGTACTTAGCTGATATATGGCCCACCAGTTATTTATACTCAATTAGAACACCAAGTCAACTTCCCCCTTGGTGATGAAATCCATGTAGGTAGACTTGTAAGGAAGTGTTTAAAATGAAAATTTTGTTTGTCATGTGTGTGTGAAGGGAAATAGTGAATGTAGACTTTTAACCCCTTTTTAAGGTAGATGAAAATGTGAGAATGAAAATTATTTTTAAGACCTAAAAGAAAGATTGATTTCTATGAAGACAAAACAAACAAGATTCAATGTTGATAAAAGAATTAAAGAAAATAAAAATGCATCCATGTGTTTTCTAAGAACTTGTTTTTATATTGTTTTATTTTAAGTGTTTTTTGAGAAAGTCACAAGTGGAATTGTTGGGTTTTTAAATGGTACTTTAACAAACCATGGTGAGTGGACAACAAGTCCCTCTTTTTTAATGGGAGAGGCTCCCTTATTGAAAGCAAGAAACAAAACTTATATACAAATGTACAAATTTCAAAGTGTGGATTCTTGATACTTTGAAACATTTCATGCCCGAAAGATCATCAATACGAAAGAATAGAAGAACTTAGGAGATGAGAGATGAATAACATAACAATTTTATGAATGTTGATAGGAAATTGATGGTAACATAGTGAAACTAAGATTTTACCCACTGCTCTCTGTCATCTGCAACATGGTAAAGAAAACCCTAAAACACAACCCTCTGCACGTCTCTACCGAAAACCCTAATACGGGAAGTGGCAATGGAGGAAAAAAATGACCATGAAGAGATCCAAACCCTTTCCTAGATAAATCTTGCGTTTGGAGAAGACAACTATGTGCATGGAGGAGTAAACAGACATCCACTAGAAGGCAGTGCAGTCTTTACTGGGAAAAATGATGATAGACCAGAGGCTTCTAGTAACACCAAGCCGAATGGAAACATTGAAACTAGAGCCCTTTCCTCTCATGCCACGATTTCACAAGCTTGAGTATATGGCAAAACTGGTTTTTGATCTAGCTCACGGCAGGGGAATGCACCCCTCAATGGAGAAAATGTGAGTTGGATGTGTAGAATATCTGAGATACTTACACTCTTTCCAGAACTACTTACCCAGGGTGGTGGAAGTGATACAGTGATCGAGAGATCTAGTGGCCTCTCCTTCACAGATATAGTGTCTAAATAGTCAAAGACTAGTGCAAATACTACTATGAAGCCTGCTAAGAAAAACCCATGCGTATCCTTTGGAGATGAAGTTCTTGGAACAAAGTATTTCTATCAAGACCATGCCTTAATTTGTAGATTCGCTGGTCTTTGGCCTAGTTTTCTTGTCCTACACAAATGGATCTCCACTCAATGGATCCTGCTTCTAAAAGGATGGTTAGATCTCTACCCATGTGCTAAAGGAATCTTCATTGTTGCTTTTGAATCCATCATTGATAAGGATATCATTACTAATCAGCTTTGGATCTACCAGAAAAAATACCTTATGTTAAAACCTTTGTTCCTAGTATTCAACCCTCTCACTGAATCCTTCTCCCATAAACTGATCTAGATTAGGTTACCCCACCTACCTCAACAATTTTGGGATAAAAAATGTTTGACAGCCATAGGCAATACATTGGGCAACATCATTAACATTGACTCCCAAACCTCTGAATTCACACATACAACTTATGCTAGAATTCTTATTGAGGTTGATACCTCTAAGGATCTTCCAGCTCATATTGAGCTAAAGGTGCAAAATCGAACTTGGACTCAACCTCTGGACTATAAGGGTATGCCTTTTTTTAGATGTAGCTCGAAATGTTTCTCTTTAGGACATTCTATTGTTAATTGTGAGATGATAAAACACAAAAAGGAGAACGCTAACTGGTGGAAAATGCCCCTCCCGGAACATCTGAGATTTGAACCTCAGAATATCCCTACTTTTGATTTTGGGAAGGAAGACATGCTGGAAACCGGTCCCAGAAACCCCTTTGAATGAGCTTACAAACCATGCAAATAAATATTCATCTAGGGATGAGACTCAATGGATTGGAAACATTGAAGCAAACAAGTCTGTAGCGGATAAGGAGAATATTCCTCGATTTCCTTGCTCAAACAATTCTTATCAGCGAATTAAGGATTTTGAAGTTCCTTTATAGAAATCTGCGGATGAATGGATTTTGAAGTTTATTTATTAAGTTTTTGTTTTTTAGCTGTTGGTTTGTTGGTTGCTGGCCTTATTCATGGCAGGTTTTTTTGTTGCCGTTGGACTTTTTGATAACATATGGATTTTGATCCCTTTGGTTCTATTGATATCAAAGTTATATCTGAATTTTGAATCTTTCTGTACAAGGGTATAGTCCCTTTCAAAAAACTATTTAACAATAATAATAATAAAAAAACATGACAATGCTTTCAGGAAATATAGATAGCAGAGTATAACCTTATACGTATTGGGCCAGGGAGATACAGAATAGAATCATTCAATTTCGTAACATATATAATTCCATAGACACAAAGTTTCTTATCATAAAAGATGGATGATTTGTAAATTCGAACAAGGAAAGAAGGAATAGTAGAGGAAGAAAGGGGAAAACTTCTGTATTTATTACCTCCTAATCTATTACATCTACAGAGCACCAGGATCCAACCCGAGTAATGGTATAGAGAACCCACTAAATAGATTCCAAAATGGTTACAAAAAATGATGAAACTGATTCAAGAAACCAATGTCTGAAATTCTCTAATGCCTCAGTCGTTTCCATGCCTGGCGGAAAAACCAGATGCATCACATCACAACCATTCATTCTACTTTTGCAAACTTTGAATTTGAGCCATCCATGTGGGAGAGATTTGCTGAAGCAAGCCTGGGGGCACCTTTTGCATTTTTTGATTTTTATAGAGATTGTGCATTTTAGACATTTTTGTATGCCCATCCACTTCTGATATAGGCCTGACACATGGCTTTACTTGAGTGTGGATGGAGTTGTGGCTCACTTTATAACTTTAACTCTTTTCAAAAAAGGCTCAAAAACTCAAAGTGCTCCACTGACCCACCTTTCGGCTTTGACTTTTCAACGCGGGCTCAAGACCCTAGCGGAGTCGTTGATCATTTTATAAATTTTCGCTCTTTTTTTTGAAATTAAACCAAAATTCCCAAATTGCTCCGATGACCTACCTTCATGATTTGAATTTTGATGTAGGATCAATATTTGACTTTATCCCTTGGCATGAGTGGGGCCGCGGGTCACTTTATAACTTTACGCCCTTTTGGAAACAAATGTAAAATTCCTAAAGTGTCCCGATAACCCACCTCTCTGCTTTTGACTTTTCAAAGCATCAAAACACAAAAAGGGCCCACCTTTTTGCCACCACTTGAAACATGGCCACGTGTCCCTTTGTGGGGCTGTTCTATATTTTGTGTTTTGACTAAGTCCCTCTGTTTGGAAAAGGCTTTATGTCTGACCCGAGACACATGGAGGCTTTTCGCTCATTTTGGGGCTTTGTTTAGACCTGACCTTTGGAGGTGCACCGATTGAACGTGTGGAGAGATGGCACATATTTGGCACTTAATTTTTGATTCACCTCTTGAAAGAGCACTGAAGGGACACGTGGGTCTTTCCACTAGTTCTCCTTTCATTAGCCAATTCAATGGCCAGTTCTACCCCTTTTCCAGACCTTGGACACGGAGGGATGGCACAAGTTTGGGGTCTCTCTTTGGGCCACACCTTTTGAAGATACGCCGATGAGACACATGGCATCGTCCACTGGTCCTTCTATACTTAGCTAATTCATGCCTTGATTTAAACAATGCATTTCTCCATTTTCTCCTACGTGCTCTGATCTCCTTTGACACTGTTGGCCTCCTTCACCGACCCTGCCCCTTTATTTTTTGATTTGGAATGTGAGCTTGTATGATTGAACCACCCCTTCCAATTTTCTTATGTGTGGGGTCATGTTTGATCAATTTTGCCAAGGGGGAAAAATTGGGATAACATACACCAACTCAAAAAAATTTAAACTTGACTTGAAAAATGAGGGGAATTTTGAGGGTGACAACAACTAGCTCTTTCTGGGGATGATTTGGCTAGGACAAAGGAACGAGGCAAGATCAAGAACCATAGAAAAACTCAGGGAAAGTAGACCAGTGCCTTATCCATTGGGAAAATAGATTCAAAGGAAAAACCAATATAGAAGATAACACACATGCAATGGGAAAAGAAACAAACCAAAAAAAAGAAAGACCAGAAACAAAACACTGTACACAATATACATAAGGAATGCCTAATCACCTAGGACTTGAACAACTTCAAATACTTCCCACTATAAGGAAGTGGGAGAGGAGATCCATCCATATAATCCAAATAGAAATAATTTTCTCTAGCAAAGTGCCTGATTTTGAAAGGACCAAGCCAAAGAGAATCAAACTTACCATGGATTCCTTGAGGTTCATCTATTTTGTCCCATAGAAGAACAATGTCTCCCACTTAAAAATCTATGGGTCTGGCCTTCTTGTCAAACAAATCTTTCACCTTCAGTTGATGAGCTGAGATTATATCAAAAACTTGCAACCTATCTTCATCCAACTTCTGGAGGTACATGGTCCTCTTGTCTAAGGAACTGATAAAGCTTGAATCTTCAATAGCCTTCATTAAGTGCAAGGCTAGTAATTCCACTGTTACTGGAAGCTGAGCATGAACACCATACACCACTTGAAATGGAGACATCCCAATTACTCTTTTGGGTATAATTCTATCTATCCAGAGAGCATCATAAATTTTCTTGTGAAAATTACTCTGAGAGTCATTGACAAGCTTCCGAATGATGGTTACCAGATTCTTATTTGTTGATTCTACTTGTCTATTCCCTTGGGGGTAGTATTCTGAAGAATGAGAAAGGGAAATTCCATGACCATAGAAGAAATCCATCATCTCAGAAGAAGAAAAATTGGAATAATTATCAATTACAATCTTGTTTGGTACCCCAAAACTTATTAATATGTTCTCTTTGATGAAATCATACACCACCTCAGAAGTAGTGCTTTTGACTGGAATAGCCTCTACCCACTTTGTGAAGTAATCTGTAGCAGTTAGCACATGATTATTCCCAACACTAGAAGGTGGATTAATAGTTCCAATGAATTCCAATCCCCACTGTTGAAAAGTCTCATCAATCACTATTGGTTTTAGTGGTAAAGCAACCAACTTAGGTCTCCCAATTTTTTTTTGATAGGATTCACACTTACCTACCCATTTTGATGCATCTTTGAACAATGTAGGATAATAGTACCCAACACAAAGGAGTTTATGAGTAGTGATAGTAGAAGAGACATGCCCTCCACAATCCTGATCATGAAAAGCTGAGAACAACTTCTTCTATTTCTTGTTGTCCACACATTTAAGGAATCTTCCATCTATGCCTCACTTGAACAAAGAATTCTCCCATAATACATATTGTGCAAACCTTAACTTAATAGCTCTCTTTTCCTTGGCACTCAAGTGGTATGGACACTCTCCATAGGTAAGAAAATGTGTAATATCATCATACCACTCATCTATTGAATCGAGGAAGAGGACAACAGGAACATCAACTGCTTCTTTGGATAATTCTACATCATCTCCTTCAGCAATAAGCTCACATAAGACTTTACCATGGATTAGATTATTTGGCTTGATATCAAGGTCATATTCTTGGAATTTAGCTACCCAATTACCTCTCTTAGTTCCAAACTCCTATTGTGTAAGAATATAATTGATGGTTGTATCAGGTACAAGCACAACAGGGTGTGAATTAAGGATATAAAAATGAAACTGCTTGACAACTTTGACCACTGCAAAAGCAGGTTTCTCCATCATAATATATTTCAATTCACGAGCTTTTAGAACATAGCTCATGAAGGAAATTGGGAGTTCGTGATCCTCATAATTTATCTGAGTTATCACAGAATCTAAGGTACTATCCGTAGCATAGGAATAGATGATCAAATCCTTACTGAAATCAGGACATGCTAATATGGGAGTTTTAGCAATGGCTTTCTTGATACCTTCAAATGCTTCTTTACCTTCAAAATTCCAACCATAGTTTTTATTTCCTTTCATCATGTGAGTAATGCTCATAGTCAGTTTTGTAAAATCAATAATGAATGTCCTCATGAATTTTATCTTACCAAAGAAAGAGTGAACACCCTTTTTACTTGTGGGGAGAGGAATCTGCTGGATTGCTTTAACTCTATCTGGATCTATCTTGATTCTATCTTTGGAGACATAATGCCCCAGTAACTTGCCTTCAGTAAAAAAAAATATAGAATTCTTAGGATTGAGAGAAACTCCACGTTCTCTACATTTCTGGAGGACTACTTCAAGATGCTAAAAGTGATCTACCCTTGTTTTGGAGAAAATAGTCAAATCATCAAGGTACACAACAATACACTTTCCCATTAGACTGCCAAAATCCAAGTCCATTGCCCTCTGAAAGGTGGCACCATTATTGATAAGACCAAAAGGAATTCTCTTGTAGGAAAAGGTGCCCCAAAGAGTAGTAAAAGCAGTTTTGTGTTGATCTGGGGCACTGAATTCCACTTGATTGTATCTAAAGAATCGATCAAGCATAGATAACATCTTAGATCCTATGACAACTTAAAAAACTTGATCCATCATGGGGAGAGGATTGTTGTCTTTCAAAGAGGTGTGATTCAAATTTCTGAAATCCACACAGATGCGAATCTCACCATTATTCTTCCTGACATGCACAATGTTAGCAATCCATCTTGAATGATGTATAGGGAAAATAATATTTGCCTTTAGTAACTTCTGGATCTCTTGAAAAATAGTGCTAGCAACCTTAGGATT
The DNA here is from genome assembly GCA_019776745.2 of Taxus chinensis. Lineage (NCBI taxonomy): Eukaryota > Viridiplantae > Streptophyta > Pinopsida > Cupressales > Taxaceae > Taxus > Taxus chinensis. The sequence goes on along the minus strand of CM034151.1, from coordinate 584,685,877 downwards.
GTATTACATTTGTTCTTCTTGAATTTTTTGATCCTAGGTTTCAGAGGGATAAATTTTTGCATCTCCTTTGGCTGGAAATCCTTGAGATCATCATATGAATAGGTAAGAACATCAACATACTTTTAAAATAGATTTACTAGTTTCTTCTTCTCTTTTTGAGTGCAGAATTTTCCAATATTCACCATCTTGGGGTCATCAAGACTCCCAATATTAATCTTTTCACATTCAGTAGATTGTCAAGCTCCTTGGGAAGCTTTAGACCTAATGTACCTATCATGCTTATCAAACAAATCTTCTAAACTCACCAGCCCTTTAGGGATCTTGTTATCTTTCAATTTGATGTAGCCATCTTGATCCATCTCTTCCTTGATATATCCTTCATTAGAGGATACACACTCTCTAGGAAAATTCTCACTTCCTTTAAAATATAATTGGTTGAAGTTGTCCTTAAGCTCTAAGAAAGAGAGAAAATGTTCATCATCATTGAAAACCTGACAATTACTTGCATTATCTAGTACACTGGGCCTATGAATCATTTCAATGGTAAATTTCTCTTGAGAGAAATCTGGGTGAGGATTCAACAAAGATCCTAAGACAACTAGAGAATCAACTATAATATTCTTCTCTCTTGGCATAGCTTCAATGGAGAAAGCATCAAGAAACTCAATGGAATCCTAGACAAAATTTCTATAATGCTTCAATCTTTTGTTCTTCACTTGAAAAATATCTGTGACTTATTTCACAATCAGCTCTACATCTCCACAAACAAAGATTCTTCACTCCCATTTCTTTTTCCTTGTTTAATCTAAGTATGAGTGCCTCATATTTAGCTGTATTTTTTGTATTTTCAAAACAAAGCTTGAATGAAAAAGGATGAATCTTCCCTTCTAGAGAGATTAGCAACACACCAACTCCAAAACTAGTTGAAGAGCAACTTCCATCAAATTCCAAAGCCCAAATTCCATTAGGATCATGAATCACTCCCTTAGGAAGGTTTTCCTCATCTTGTGACATGATAATATAGTTACCATGCCCTATATCTTCATAGAGTATATGTGATTTTGGATCATCAATCTTTTTGCATAATGTATTTAGTCTGTTTCTCAGGTAGTAGCTTCTTCATTCTTCCATTTACTGGGATCAAGGCATTCAACCAATTCATCTAAACTTCACCTCCTACCTCCTTACAGAAATTTCTACTCAAAAACATCCCATATGAGGGAGGAATATCAACAACCAAGATAGTGGCTAAGACCCTTTTCTTTGGAAAAGTAGCAAAAGCTACTTGTGCATCTTTAATTCTTCTAACCAAGGGCACTTTTCTACTCTCCATAAAATAGTAGGAATCAAAGGCACGTATTAGAGTTGGGCCCAAAGCATGCGCTACTTTTGCAGGCATTACATTGTCTGATGCTCCTGAGTCTATGACATAGTTACTGCATTTATGACCAGCTATGAGAAGAGTCACATAGAATGGTTTAACTTTCTCATTAGGGGAAGTGACTGTAACCACAAGGTTTGGTTGAGGTGAGGAAGAGGGAGTGGGAAAAAAAATTTAGAAGTATTAGATGAGGCTTTAGATTTGGAATTGAAAATTTTTACCATTTTAGCAAAAGATTTTGGATGGGTTTGGTAAAAATTTGCCTTTGAAATTTGAATTTTGGTCTTTTTGAGGTGATCAATGATATAAAAAGATCCAAAGGTGGATAGGGCATCATTGTTATGAAATTGAGAGACTTTTGATTTATCAGTTTTAGGATTTGAAGGACAAGAAGTTTTGGAAACAAAAGTAGGAGGATTAGCATTACTCACCTTTTGTGTGGAGGAAGTGGGAATATGATCTCCTCTTCTTACAACCACTGGAATAGTTATAGGAAATTCCTTGGATTTCTTAGCAGGATGCACCACTTTTTATTTTTTGTTCATTTGCTCTTGAGTCATAACATCTTATAACTCACTATTCATATCTACCATTTTTTCATCATATTCATCTTCATCATCCATACCTTCAGTGGTGAGCAAATGAACTTGAGATCCACCAAGCTCTTCTAGTTCTTCATCAACCTCTTATTTTGGTTCTTCATATAGTTCATTAAACTCCTCATCATTAGATTCCAAAACTTCAAAAGTTAATGTTGTATATATTTACCCCCCCGGGTAATTATAGATAAAAACAATGTAGATCGGGTTTCAGAAGAAGAGAAGCATGTCGTCGGGCGGATAAACCTGACATCAAAGGAAAAGTGGGTTTTGAAGGCGGAGAAACATAGCGCAGAAGCATGTCGGAGGGGCGGATAAACCTGACAGCAAAGAACATGTCGCAAGGGTTGGAAAACCCGACGCAAAAGGAAAGCGGGTTTCAGAGGCGGAGAAACATGGTGCAGAAGCATGGGGCGAAAACATGTCGAGCACCCCTTTGAACCCGATGCGCATGCAGTTTCATCTTCCGCCCCGAAACAAAGGAAATATTGGAAATACTGGCAGAAGTGGGTTTCAGGAAAATAAAAGCATCAAACACATGTCGAGGCATCCTCCAAACCTGATGCAGATGCAAAGGAGAAACCCGAACCTAACTGGAAACAGACCCTGACATGGGAAATATTCAGATCGCCATAACTTTTCACAGGGAGCTCAAATTCACACAAGGTTGGACTTTTCAGAAAGCTCTCGGCGTCCTCTACACAACTAAAACTAGATATCTTTAATTTGGTGGGAACAAGTTCTTAAAAATGTAAAATACAATTCGCCATTGTTGGGTTGTTGAGATCCTCACCTACCGCCATAATATGATGGGTTAGGTGCAGTCTTGGAGGTGGTTGGGGGAAGAATTCGAATCATTCTCTTCTCCCTCATTTTTCCTCATATAAATTGTAAAGGAGGGGCTTTTTCTCAAGGTTGGACATTTTTTTTTGGCCCCTTCCTTCTTTTCTTTGGCAGGTGGATTTGTGGAGCTAAAACCTCCCATTTGGAACTGTAACGCAACCTTTTCCTATTGGCATTTTTGCAGTGTATTGTATCAAAACTTCGGAGAAAATAAATGCATGACTATGGATGTTTCTCAACCCTCTATGTGTTTCATTTTGCATCCTCCTGATCTTTCACTGTGAATATGTTTATCCGTGCATGATATTGCATTGCATTTATATGGTTTGTGTTTATTGGCAAAACATATGTTCTTCATTCCTCAGTGCATCACCTCTTTAGCTTAGGTTTATTTTTATGCATTTCTCTCTCCCTGTCTCCTTGGTAGTTAGATTAGGTTTTTGGGTAGACCTCTGCGTTTATTCGTGCATCTGAACAGAGGAATAGGAGCCGGCCTTCATCCGGAGAGATTTTCTGATTTCACAAGGTCCCACACTTGGGAAAAGCTCCATGTTGTGCAAACGCACTGAGATTCTCAACCCATCATGTTGCAGAGTCCCAGGGGTGTTGCGTTTCGACACCAATAGTTACATTGACTGGAACATTGATGAGTGGGCCTTCAATAGCCAATCTAGTCTGAGAAGAAGGCAAACGATTCCTAGGCTGAAAATTATTCCTTAGAATATCTTGGGGAGTATGTTGAGCCAATTGTTTCTTGATAGCAATGAGATCATTTACAAGCTTCTATACTAACTGATCAGAATTCGTTCTAGGGGAAGATGAAGAAGAAGATGCTTTAGATTTGGAGGATTCTCTTTTCAGTTTAACAGACATGATTAAATAATCCTCAACACTGATAACTAACTATTAATCAGCCTTTAGGGTTGCAAGGCTAGCTCCCTTAGTGCATAACTCACTTCATGTAACTGGGCATTGAGGAAGAAGCAATTTTGGATTTGATCTATAGGATGAGTGTTCTATGGAATTTTATGAATGAGATTGTTGAATTTGGCCACAAATTCTCTCATGGGCTTGAATGGTTCCTTCTTGATATGAGATATTTGAGCTAATAGAGCATGCACATCTTTAGCAGGTTTGAAATGTTGCTCAAAATGAGTTGTCACGGTATTCCAATTAGTGATTGACCCAACAAGAAGATGATAAAACCAATTAGTAGAATTGTCCTGTAATGTCTCCATAAAAATCATGACAGAGACATCTTCATGTTTAGCCCCAAGAATCCCACATGCAACAATGAAGGATGCAATGTGTTCATCTAGATGAACCTTCCCATCACCCTGGAATTTTGGAAAACTATTCCTGATACCCCTAGGTAACTCATGTAATGGATGAGGAAGAGAAATAGGTCCAACCTGTTGTTCCCAAGGCAAAGGGACTACCATCTTTGGAAAAATTGTCTAAAGGGGAACTAAAACACCAGCAAGTATCAAAGCACGAAGATTAGGACTGAGTTTTTCTTGAGGAATGCTATTCTTGGAATTTTTTTCTTTAACAGGAGGTGTACTTGTAGAACGAGTTCTTTTGTTCCTTCTTGCTAGAAGAAGAGAGAAGTTTTATTGTTCTAGAAGTTGAAAAGGGGAATCTTCTATTCCGAGAGCCTTTTTACCATGAGTATATATTAGATTCATCAAATCAAAAATGATCTTGAAGTTGTTCTTTTAGAAAGGAATCTATTTGAAATGAAATCCCCAATGGAGTCACCAAAAACTTTTGGGTTTTTAAATGGTACTTTAACAAACCACAGTCAGGGGACAACAAGTCCCTCCTCTTTAATGGGAGAGGTTCCCTTATTGAAAGCAAATAGAAAAACTTATATACAAATGTACAAGTTTCAAAGTGTGGATTCCTGATAATTTGAAACATTTCATGTTTGAAAGATCATCAATACAAAAGAATAGAAGAACTAAGGAGATGAGAGATGAAGAACATAACAATACTTTTAGGAAATATAGATAGCAGAGTATAACCTTATACATATTGGGCCAAGGAGATGCAAAACATAATCATTCACTTTCATAATAGATATAATTCCACAGACACAAAGTTCCATAAATCATATAAACAAGAACACAAAGTTTCTTATCATAGAATATGGATGATTCACAAATTCAAACAAGGAAAGAAGGAATAGCAGAGGAAGAAAGGGGGAAAATTATGTATTGATTACCTTCGAATCTACTACATTTATAGAGCACTAGGATCCAACCCAAACAATGGCGTAGAGAACCTACTAAATAGATTCCAAAACGGTTACATTTAGTTACAAAAAATGATGAAACTGATTCAAGAAACCAACATCTGAACTTCTCTAATGCCTTAGTTGTTTCCATGTCTGATGGCAAAACCAGATGCATCACATCACATCCATTCATTCTGCTTCCACAAACTTTGAATTTGAGTCATCCACGTGGGAGAGATTTGCTGAAGCGGGCCTGGGGGCACCTGTTTCATTTTATGATTTTTATAGAGATTGTGGATTTTAGACATTTTGGTTTACGCATCCACTTCTGATATAGGCATGACATGTTGTTTTACTTGAGTGGGGATGGAGTTGTAGCTGACTTTATAAATTTAACTCTTTTCAATAAAGGCTCAAAAACTCAAAGTGCTCCACCGACCAGCCTTCCTACTTTGACTTTTCAATGCGGGCTCAAGACCCCAGTGGAGTCGTGGATCATTTTATAATTTTTCACTCTCTTTTTTGGAAATAAACCAAAAATCCCAAATTTATCCAATGACCCACCTTTGTGCTTTGAATTTCGACGCGGGGCTCAATATTTGACTTTATCCCTTGGCATGAGCGGGGCCGCATGTCACTTTATAAATTTACACCTTTTCGGAAACAAAGGTAAAATTCCTAAAGTGTCCTGACAACCTACCTCTCCAATTTTGAATTTTCAAAGCATGAAAACACAAAAAGGGCCCACCTTTCCACCACCACTTGAAACATGGCTACGTGTCCCTTTGTGGGCCTATTCTGTATTTTATGTTTTGACTAAATCCTTCTGTTTGGAAAAGGATTTATGTCTAACTTGGGACATGTGGAGGCTTCCCACTCATTTGGGGGCTCCATTTGGATCTGACCTTCAGAGGTGCACTGATTGAACACGTGGAGAGTTGGTGCAAGTTTGAGACCTGCTTTTGGATTCACCTCATGAAAGAGAACTGAAGGGACACGTGGGGATTTCTGCTGGTTCTCTTTTCCTTAGCCAATTCAATGGTTGGTTCTACCCCTTTTCTAGACCTTGGACATGTGGAGGGCTGGCGCAAGTTTAGGGTCTCTCTTTAGGCCGTACCTTTTAAATATGCACCTATGAGACACGTGGTGCCATCCACCAGTCCTTCTATACTTAGCCAATTCGGGCCTTGATTTGAACAATGCCTTTCTCCATTTTCTCCTACATGCTCTGATCTGCTTTGACATTGTTGGCCTCATTCATCGACCATGCCCCTTTATTTTTTAATTTGGAATGTGGGCTCGCATGATTGAACCACCCCTTCTGATTATCATATGTGTGGGGTCGTGTTTGATCAATTTTTCCAAGGGGGAAAAATTGGGATAACAGACACCAATTCAAAATTTTCAAAACTTGACTTGAAAATGAGGGGAATTTTGAGGGTGATAATAGGACTGTGACTAAAAAGTTGGTAAGAAATGAAATAAGGAATAGATTTTACTATGGAAAGATAAAATTTGATTTAAAAAGGGACAAGGGTCCCACTGGGCATGCACGAATGTTTATGGTGGAGTTTGATTCACTTTTATTACTTGGAAGAAATCACCAAAACTCATTAAATTGTAGGGTTTAATGATACTTACATTGAAAAACATCAAAATGCATGGGTACAAATGGGTGTGAGAGACTCACTCTTGCAAAGAATAAGGAAACCTATACATAGATAGATAACTTGACAAGATATATGTAACTTACATAACAATATGATGATTTTATTAGCAAAGGCCAATCCCAAGAATCAAAGGACTTCCTTTGGTGGGTGTTAACTCATTTTAGAAAATTGAGTGATAAATAATGAAGTATACAATGTGACTAAAATTGTGATATTTAGATGATGAAATGAAAAAATAAATCAATCTTCCATAGGAATAGGAAGATCAACCTCTATGTAGTAGATGGCCCAAAAAAGGTATGTGGCAAGATGAATCTCCTCAAAGCACTGTTATCCAAAATAAGCCCATGCTTATTTTTGGCTAACTCCTCATCCTTTTCCTTTACTAGCACTTAAATGAATTTTTGGCATGCTTCAGGAACTCAAAATTTTCTTGAAATGGCTCCATCAGATAGAGAATTTTCTCACCTTTCCAGAAAGGTAAAATTTTCCTCCTAACTCGTTATATTTCAAAATTTATGGCTTGACAAAGTTTTTCGGGGAATTTTCCCTTGACAGGCCCACGGCCAATGAGAAGGTGCCACGTGGCAGTGGAAGTCGGGCCGGCAGAGGTAAGTTGGAAAAATTTCCAAAGGTTGGCTAAGGTGCAAGGGGAAAATTTTGGCCTGCAAGCCCATAGAGGGGAAGGAAGTGCATCGACGGAGGCAGCGAGAAATTTGAGCACTTAGCCCTTTTGGGCTGAAAGTCAAAAAATCCAAAATTGGCCCACAAGGAAGAAAATGGAGAAAAGTGGTCAAGGCCCGCAGACCATTTTTAAGCTGCCATGTGTCATGGCAGAAGGGTAGAGGCACGGAGCTGTTTGGAAATTTTTTCCAAAATCTAAGAAAGGCACAAAGGAAAAATTTGAAGCACACCCCCGCCGAGAAAACCAGAGGGTGACACGTGTCACCAGGACAACAGAGTGTGGGGAAAATTTGGGAAATTTTCCCAATGAAAAAATCAAAGGGGAAAAGCAATGTTTGGGCCCACGATCCCATCGGAAAAATAGGAAGAGACATGTGTCCCAGAGCAGTGAAGGTGCGGAGGTTTCTGGGAAAATGTTTCAAAGGGGAAAATTTTAAAGTTTGACCCCGCCGACTGAATTTTGACTCTATTTTCACCATTTTTACCCTAAATCTTCAGAGGGCCATATCTTTTGATCCAGAGCTCATATTTTTGCGTTCTTTATCTCATTGGAAAGTTGGTGAAATTATCTACATGTTGGATCCCTCAATTTTGGATTTTGGTGAAGATTCGTGGGAGAAATTTGGAAAAACGTCCCTAACACTAGAAAAGACAAAAAATCATATTTTCATCTACCAGATTTAATGAGGTATGGGTAATTTCTTGTCCTGCAGGCTCAAATGCATTGGGTAGTGGATTTTCAAAGGTGCCCTTGCTATTTTAATGAATCTTATCGGTGCTTGAAGTCCAAAATCAGATTTTCTCACATTTTCTCCTTTCTTCCATTCTGCTTCATGGTTTAAAAGCCAGTTTTAGCTCATTTGTAATAAGTTGTTCATCATTCTTCTCTGCCTCTCCCTTATTTTCTTCCCTAGGGTTGAAATTGGAGTTTTAAACCTTCTCCCTTTCTCTGTAATGGTATTTTTTTCCTCTTACCAATAAAATGATGTTTTGTGCAAACTTCTGGAGCAATAAAAAACGTGTTTTGTGATGCATTTGTTCATCCTTGCTCGTTTTGCTTGTCTTCTTCTTGCCTGTCTTCATTGTAAGTATTTGTGCTTGGATGTTCATTTTAGGTTTTAGAGCTATGTTCATGGAGTTTTGGAACATTTTTTGTGTGAAATTTATCCTTGGTTTTTTGATGCACTTGTCCATCCTTTCCATTGCTCACCTCTTCTTGTTCCATGGTAGTTTTGATAGATGTTCACCATTTTCCTTCTCTAGTGTATCACCATTTTAGTGTAAGATTTATTTTTCCCTCTTTTCTCTCTCTCTGTCTCCTTGGCATAGTTAGATTAGGATTAGATTAGCTTGCCTGCACTGGAATAGCTTGTGGCAGGTAGTTTAGGAAGAGGAACCAACCTTCTCTGGAGAGCTTTCCCCATTTGCAAAGGTCCCACACTTAGGGAAAGCTCAATGTTGTGCATTCACACCAAATGACATTACCTTAGAAAAGCATATCCATAGGTCATTTTAGGGGTGTTGTGAATTTACACTAATAGTTTTGGTACACCTGGTGGGACCTTAGAGTTCTTCCATTTTATTTTTGATAGGTTGGTGTGGTCCTATTAAAGATTCGGCCTTTGGAGGCATATTCAAAAGCACATCTGGTGACTCCATCTGGTAAATAAATCATTCTCTGAGTTGGATACCCTCTTTCCATTCATTTTCATTCATTTTTAAATAATTCTTCCTTCTATCTCTTCCATCTTCTTTCATTTCATGAAGTTGTGTAATCATGACTTCATTTCCATCATGGAATTCACATTTACAACAGCAGTATATTTCACCTCCAACATGTTTTACAACTCCTTCAAAT